>JAFIDM010006943.1:40427775-40450720 GCA_023159025.1 Thereuonema tuberculata | reverse complement strand
CCAAAAAAAAAAAAAAACGTTGGGAGGACATACCTTCATTATTTCGGGGGGGCCAGGGCCAAAAAATCTATTCAACCAAAAAAAAAAAACCATGAAAACCTATCTCTTCAACCAATAAAAAAAAAAAAAAAGAACGATGGAAACCTACCTGTTCAATCAAAAAAAAACGTTGGGAGGACATACCTTTATTATTTCGGAGGGAGCCCGAGCCCCCGAGCCCCCCCCCCCCCTATATACTCGCCTGGATAGATATTTGCAACTATTTTTTTTTGAAATACATTTACTATTTTCCTTCAGATAGCTGAATTACAAACCATAAGCATTATATTTCCTTGAAGAATTAATTGAATATCTATTAAGAGATTATTTTTTTTATGTTTAAAATATTTATATAATTTTGCATGGTGATTATGTATCAATTAATAAATACACTCATTAACAAAAAAAACGACACACCTAGAAGGAGTTGTCCGATGGAGACAAAAAATGATGGAGAGGAAGATTATTTACAGAATAGAAAATTTCACAGAAATACAGAAATTAAAATTTCAGACAAATTGAATGATTTATTTCAGAGTTACACAGTTACAAAGTAACGAGATCAATAAGGTGTTGACCCACCTCTATCCTGAATGCAAGCTGCCACACGACGTGGCATAGAGTGATAAAGCTCCCTGATGGTCTCCTGCAGTATTTCTTGCCAAATTTGCTCCAATTGTCAGGCTAGGTCATCCACATTCCCTGGTGGATGCAGTCGCCTTCCCATCATATCCCAGAGATGCTCGATTGGAGAGAGATCTGGGGATCTGGCTGGCCAAGGAAGTGTTTCACAAGCTGCAAGACAGGTCATAGCAACACATGGCGTATGTGGTCTGGTATTATCTTGCTGAAAAATAAGGCCAGGGTACTGCAAAAAAAAACGGTAGCAAAACAGGTCGCAGAATGTCGTCGACGTACCACTGTGCTGTAAGTGTACCGCTAATGACGACCAAAGGGGTCCGGCTATCAACGGAAATGGCACCTCAGACCATAACACCTGGTTGAAGGCCTGTGTGGCGTGCAATAGTGAAAGCAGGATCGGCACGCTGTCCTAGGCGTCTCCAGACACGTCTGCGACGATCGTAAGGACATAGTTGTAAGCGGGATTCGTCGCTAAACACTATACGGTCCCAGTCAGCGTCATTCCAACCGGATCGAGCCAAGCACCACTGTAATCTGGCCCGACGGTGTGCAGACGTGAGTGACAGGTGGCGTAGCGGTCGGTTCGAGCGTAGATGCAGTGGCGGATTTAGCACTTGAGAAGCCCTAGGCGCAATTCAATTTTGAAGTCCCTCTAAATATTTTCATTATCCCGATGGTAATGGTAATTTTCATTAGAATCCCTCTAATAATCGCATAGGCCTAGTGATTCGACTCCCAAAGCAGAACTTGTAAGTTCGCAACTGCTTTCGAAGAACTATTGATCCGGTGTCATATTAGTTAGAATCAGTTATTATGGATAGAAGTAGTGAGTAATGAATTAATTTGAAAATATAAAATAAAATAAAAAGTTGACTATCATATAATACGCGGATGTCATGTATAAGATAAAATTTTCGTAAGAAATAATTTTAAATTAGAAATTATGAAAAACTATAAAATAATGCGTCTAACATGTATGAGAAAAAATATTGTAGAATATATAAAATATATAAAATATTTTTTCAAATTGATAAAATGAAAACAATTCTAATGAAAAATGGATATACTGAAATTTTTATCGATAATAGTATCCAAAAGTTCAACACATTCAAAATAAAGGAATTGGATATGGATAAGGAAAGGAAAAAAGTGTTTATTCCTTACCTAAATAAAAATAGTATTGGACTGCAAAGGATTTGTAAGAAATTTAACATTGATGTAGGTTTCTATTACAGTAATAAAATAAAAAATATTATTTGTAATAAAATAAATACAAGTGACAAAAAAGGGGAAATGGGGGCTATTTACAAAATAGAATGCATGATTTGTGATGCGTTCTATCTTGGAGAAACCAAAAGAACAATAAAAGAACGGGCATTGGAGCATAATTCATACATAAAAAACAAATTAGAGGAGAAATCGGAATTGGCTGAACACTGTATGAATAAAAATCATTGTGTGAAAGATGAAATCAAAATTGTATGTATTGAAAAAGATTGTAAAACGAGAAAAACCATGGAAAGTCTACTAATTAGAAATACCAAAAAGATAAATATTAATAGAAATGAAGGTGTTAATGTAAACAAATTTATTGTGCAAATGGCCAAAGAGTTTAACAATATATGTATTTCAAATTGTAAAAATAAGGTGAAAATTAAAGAATTAGGAGAATATCATTTGTAAGTATTGTTGTAACAATACAATTTCATGAATGTCTCATATCTGTATCGTTTTCCTCTACTTGTTTGTAACGTATTGTTGTTGTTTTTTAGGCTTTGAAAAAGAAAAGAAGTTATGTCTTTTCGAAAATTAAGAAATATTTATTTCAATAAATGTATGGTTTTATACGTTTATTTTGTTTTTATTTTGAAGATTTAAAGACTTTTCAATATTGTAGGTCATTGAAGTAGGGCAATACAAGGGAAATCTTCGTAATTCTTCATCTATAATAATGTTCCAAAATTGGGTTCGCCCATTCAATTGATTAAACTTTGGTGTCCAATGTATGTATGTATGTATGTTTATAGGGATATGCTTTAAAACGCACTTCCTGTTCAGACAGGATACCCTAAGGATTTATTAGAGTTTCTCTCTTAATCCAAGCAAGTTTTAAGAAGTTTTTAATTTTATTCATATCTAATTTTCCCTTGAATCCTAATATGTGATCCAGTAATTCATCCTCCTCCCAGTTATTTGGGTTTATGTTAATATTTTTTAAGAGTTCGATTCTCTCTTTTCCGAAGCATGGACATCTTAAGATGAAATGTTTTAGAGATTCCTCTTCATTTTTATCGCAATTTAAACATATTGGCCCCTTTTCAGACCATTTTTCTGTTCTTTTATTTAGCGCCAATGATCCCGTTCAGCACTGGAAAAGTAAAGAACTTCCATAGGAATTATCGTAAATATCCTGATATAGGGGAGCCCTTTTATTTTTAAACCCTAATGGTAAAGTTTTGTATTTATTAATAGAATCAACGAATAGTTCTAATTCTGTACTTTTTACACATTTATTAATAAGATGGTGCCATTTTTTTCCGATTCAATGTTTATTCTAATTTCTTCTGTTTCATAATATTCTGCTAAATATTCTAATTTATCTACCCATTTGCTTTTTTCTGTTGTATTTTCAAACACCTTTCTAGACCATCTATTTTTATTCATGAAAGTCAACCTCCCCAGATATTTTAATTTGCTTGAAGCTTCTCTGTTAAAGAACGATGACCACCCCATTTCACTTTGAACTGCCGTAGTAGGTGTCAAATTGTTCCCTCCTATTAGTTTTCTTCCAAATGTGTTTTGGATATTTGTCAATTTTTGAAGTTCGGTTTCTGTATTAATTATAGTTTCGTTACCATATGTTAGAACAGGCACAGCCAATGATTTCCATAATATTCTACCTAGTTGTACTTTATTGTAGCTTTTATTACATATGCTCCTTATCCATCCACTTAGTTTATTTGCTTGAAAACTTTTGCGAAGCTTCCTGCCGTATTTAGTAGGCTCTGTAAATCCTTTTTATTATCTGAGAATAGAGCAATGTCATCCGCAAACAATCAGCCTGGCAGGGTTTCATTCCCAACTGGGATACCCAAGTTGCTCTTTTCGAGTCTAAACGTTAATTCACTCATTATTATGTTGAATAGTTTTGGTGACAAAGTACACCCTTGTTTCATTCCTATTTCCGATTGTATCCAATTTGATTCCCAATTATGGAGTTTGTATTTCAACTTGCTGTCTTTATAAATATTTTGAATCAATCTGATAAATTTGCCATCAAGATTTTTCTTTTGTAATATGTGCCAGAGCCCTTCTCTACTTACCGTATCATAAGCTTTTTTAATATCCAAGAAGGCAATATAAAGCGGTTTTTTTTGAATTTTTATATTTATCTTTGGTTTCAGTGAGTACAAATAAATTGTCTGAAGCTCTTCTATCTTTTCTGAATCCATTCTGTAATTCTCCTAATATGTTGTTGTTTTCCATTATTGTATCCAATCTGTTGGTTAGTATTTTGGTGAACAGTTTACAGAGATTACTAATGATCGTTATAGGTCTATAGTTTTCCAATTTTTCCAGTTCCTTTTTTTGTCCTTTATGGATTAATTTTACTTCGCTTTGTTTCCATTCCTGTGGAATGATTTCTGTTTCTATTATTTTGTTATATAATATTTTAATCCATTTGTTTAGTTTTTCTCCTCCATATTTAATGAATTCATTAGCTATTAGGTCTAGCCCAGTTGCTTTATTGTTTTTTAAATCTTTTATGTTTTGTTCTAACTCTTTTATACTTATTTTTGAGGTTATTTTACCTTTTTTAATTTTTTGATCATTTTTTATTATTGGAGTTACACTTTGTTTTGACTTATTAGCCTCTTCCCAGAATGATGTCATTAGATTATTTATATCTATAGTGTCTTCTATCATTATGTTTTTGTCATTTACTAGTCCTTCTGGTATTACTTCATTTTCCCTACCCATATTTTTTTACATATTTCCAGAGAACTTTGGATGCATCTTTACCTGAATTTTTAATTGTGTTTTTTTAAGTTTTCATTATATTTTTTTATTAATTCATTCACGAGGTTGTGTGCATCTTGTTTCTTTTGTAGATAATCTTGTCTCAAAATGTTTTGTTTTTCAGTTGTTTCCCCTTTTTTTCTGGAACTTCTCCATTGTCTATTTGCTTCTTTTCAGTTTTTTATTGCCAATTTAATGTCTTTATTCCACCAGGCGACTAATTTATTTCTGCTAATATTTTTAAATCCTATTTGGTTTTTGGCTCTTTCAATGATTGTTTCCGATAATAATTTGTTTAATGTTTCTGGTTGATTTGCGACTTTCTCTAGCATTAATTCTTTCTGTTTTATATTATTCGTTAGGTGTGTTTTGAATTTTTCCCAATCGGTTTTTTTCCGTTATGTTCCATTTATTCTGTTTGCTTTTCTTCATTTGATTAATGTTTTGTTTTTTATTTGTCTCTTTGTTTAATCTAATTGTTATTAATTTATGATCACTGTCAATGTCATATGCGTTTTCTTCATCAATCTCTATACTATACATTTGTTCGCTCAGATTCTCATGACTTATTACGTAGTCTATCATCGATTTTGATTCCCCTTTCTCCCAAGTATTTTTGCCCTTAGTTATATTTTCCCAATTCATTATTTTAAGATTTTGTTTATCTATTAATTCTGAGATGAATTAATGAATGAATAGCGAGAGCTATAGCGCATCGGAACTGCGCACTCAGCATGTGTATGTAAGAAGCGATTCTCAATCTGATGGTCAAAATTTTTGTTGCATTGCGAGTTAGGATACCTTTCAACGACTGAAAAAAATGCCTCGCCGCAGGATCGAGCTCATTACGTGTAACTGTCAAGAGTTTGAAAGAGGTCGTATCATTGGATTGAAAAAGGCAGGTTGGGCACATCGCAGAATCGCTCGTCATATGGGTCGAAGTGATGCGGCGATTAGAAGATGCTGGCAGGAATGGGTGGACAATGGCAGATTTCAGCGTCATGAAAGTAGCGGTCGACCTAGGGCCACAGCAGAGCGGGAGGATAGAGTGATTGTCAAATCAGCTGTCACAGCGCCTGAATCATCATTATCTACCATCAGAAGTGCGACCATCCACAGACGGCTGAGAGAGTGACATCTACGCAGTGGCGGATTTCTGCATAGGCGCAGGAGGCGCGCGCCACGGGCCTCATAAATCAAGGGGCCTCAAAATAGAGTTGTTTTTTTGGGGGGGTTGTAAAAGCAAGCCTAGGAGCCCCAACAGCCAGCCTAGGGGCCCCATCCACCCGAGTATTTCCTTTTTTTTTTTTGGTTGCAAAAGCAAGCTTACGGGGCCCCAACAGTCAGCCTGGGGGCCCCATCCACCCAAGTATTTCCTTTTTTTTTGGTTGTTGAATTGGAGATTCCGTTTTTATTTTTTTTGGTTGTGGAATAATGGAACTCCCGCCCTCGGCCCCCAAAGGCCCGAGGTAATGAAAATACTTAGGGGGGCCTCGAAATTGAATTGCGCCTAGGGCATCTCAAGTACTAAATCCGCCACTAAATATTGACATAAGACACTGAAACACAAATAAGGTTTCAAATGTTAGTTTCATTACTTACGATGCTCACATTTTCATTTAAATCTACATGGATCTAGCCGAAGTAATGTTACTTGCCATCAAACCTGAGGTCTCCTAGACATATATATATATATATATATATATATATATATATATATATATATATTTATATATATTTATCTTAAAATATATTCGAGCCACCCTTCAGTTATTGTTTATTCGCTTACAATTTTTATTATTATTTCTGCATTAATTATTTCTCGAGTTGTTGGAGTTATTACCAGTAAATCTCTAAAGATGATTTTATAATCAATATTAAATCGTAATTTTTTTATGTATCATTATTTAGTCCGTCAGTCTAAAGACTGGTTGGAGACAGCACTACAATTTTGCCAAATATTATTGACTCCATCAATGGAAGGAATTGAAAATAACGCTTTTTCTTTAACAAATAGAAAACCTCTATAATTAAGAACTGCGCTACGAATAAAGAAGTTGGAACAAATATTTAGTCCCATTTATATTGTAATTTTCCCCTTTAAATCTTGGCGTTAACCAGAAATTTGATGAGAATTCTAAATAAAATTTTACTATTAAAATTTTGATAGCATTTTATTTATTTATTTTTTTTTTAATAATTTTTTTGCAAAATTTGTAAAAATTTGCAGTTTAGTACGTTTTTAAATATCATAGGGTTGAAATTCTTTCCAGAAATAATATATATATGATGTGTTTTTCCAAGAAATACAGGGTTTTAAAAGTTGGTTATGAGCAAACAAATTAAAAAAAATTCTCTATTTGTCAGCTACCAAAAACATTCTCTCCAAATTGATTTGCTGATCCGATTCAAGAACTGCCAGTTATTGGCCTTAATCCAGGTCGTTTGTTTTTTCTTTTATTCTTATGTTTACTTGAAAACAGAATGCGTTAAGAGATTCTGAAACGTACGTCGTATTTGTTTTACATTTATTTGTATTTGTTTTATATTTATTTTGTCTTTTTTTCTTTTAATTATTTGAGTGCTAGAGTAGTTGGCAATCTGCGAATTTCAAAATAGCACGTTAATATTTACGCTTGTTAATAAATATTTCTTTTTCATTAAAGTGGTTAGTCTAGGTTTACGGAAAGCTTTATAGGATTTTATTCCAGATTCTTTGCTGAGACGTCCGGAAACAGTGCTGATATTAACATCAGTTCCTTTAGATTGTAGAACGACCGTGAATTTCTTGCACCAACTCTTCGGAGAACAACTAACAATTCGCCATATGGCATTGTCATCATGGTGAGATTGTTTACCTGGGACGTTCACTTTTCTTTCGGTCTCTGAATTCACCAGTATCTTGAAATTTCTTAATCATATTATGGATAGCAGTCTTGCTCACATTGACCTTTTTGCTTATTTCACGTTCACAGTGTCTTCCTGATATAAAGTCATGATTTTCGACCTCAGAGTAACACTTGAGAGATGGCCGCGCGGTTGGCGTTGTCACCACAACATTGGCCTCGGGGGTTCGGTTCTCATGTGGGTTTCGTGATTGAAATTAATGTGAGCTGGGCAGGTTTTCACGGGGTTTCCCCATTTCTCTGGCACTTCTCCCACCATACTTTCTCAGTCTTTCCATCCGTCTGTTCTTGTTTCCGTGGGATAGTACAATATTTCCGGTCGCAGTGCCTGGCTTCTTAGTCAACCAAATTCACCACATACCTACTTACAACAATTAGAGATGGCGTTTTTGCCCATTTATGACTGCAGAGATAATAAGTGCAAAGCGCACATCATGAAAACCGGAAGCAAACTGCGACTCGTTCACTTACCCCAACTTTATAAACATTTATCATATAATATGTAGTGATACAACACCGACAGCAAATTGTGCAATAAACACAGGAGATTACAGAATTAGCAGAAAAATCATAACAACTGGTGATCTTAAGATTTTGCAAATGGCTGTAAAATTTAAATTAAGGTTTTTTTTCCATTTGTTGCAATATATCACAAAGTATAATTTCAAATAACTTCAAATCTTCGATTCTCTTCTCCATACTTTCCCTTGAACAAATACTAAAAGTTTGTTCACTCAAGAATGTTATGAAGTACAATCACAAAGCACCCATCCTCTTTCATTATCATTGTTTACGGCAGTATAAAAATGGTGAAACTTGTTTAAGCCTTTTCAAATTGATTTACATTTTATGATGTAGTCACTTGTAGCATTGGCAATCCCACAGGAAAAATGAAAACAATAATAAAGCCATTGGAAATTTTCACAGCATTTATCTACTTTTAATTGAAGGAATTAGTGGCAAAGGATTGTAAATGCATTTTTCAAACGACAATTTACTATTTTGTAGTAAACACAAAACCAGAAGACCCCATACAAGCTGCAATCTGTCAAACGCTTGCTTTATTAAAAATGACACTAATATTGATTGACCCTGAAAATCAATTTATTAATGCGGTGATATTTTAAGGGTCAAGTACAGTTTATATCAATGCCCATATTGAGTTCATTTACTACGTTTAGACCACATTTTCGCCTATTTACGCGACTCTGAGTAAGTGGCCATTTTGAACTGGAAGAGGAGGCCACAAAGGGTGGAGGATATGATGCTTGTTCTTAGCATAGTCGATTCACTATAGAAAGACCAGAATTTTGTTCAATTATTACTATTTTCTAGACTCTGTCATCCACCTAAAGCTTGAAATGGCCTGGACTGGATCTCAAATATCTTCCCCTAAACTTTCACGAGATTTGTGTTTTTGTTTTTTTTTTTTTTTTTAACAATAACTTATATTTGATACATCGGAAACGCAGTGGTGCCTCAAAGAATAAAATAAACAATGAAAAACTCCCTAATGGTTCATTGGTGAGTTTTTCATTAATTATTTTATCCTTTGAGATACCACTGCGCTTCCGATGCATCACTCATACCAGCCTCAGTTGCGAGACCTTGTTATTTACAGTGACTTCTTCTTGCTGATGATCGCCAACGAGCGTGAAACAGCTGTTCCAGGATGTTTCTTGTAAATAATTTGGTGTCATCCATTGTTGTTGTTAATATTTCAAATGCACAGTTTGAATTTTCATGCATTAAAAAAATTCATTGAGGCCTGCGCACTGCTGGCACATGAATTTTCTCTCTAACGCTTCATTGGTGAGTTTTTCATTGTTTATTTTATCTTTTGAGGCACCACTGCGCTGCCGATGCATCATTCATACCAGCCTCAGTAGCCATGATTTTTCTTCAATTTCGGCAATTGCTACGCTTTTCTCAGGATTTCTTGAGTATTGGTTTGTGGGTTGGCATTTCAGGGGATGTAGGAGAACTGCATCCTCTGTAGTGTTTGCCTCGCTTTGTTTCCAACAGTTTCTGAGAATCAGACAGAATTAACAGCATTTCATTGATCTGTTTTTTCAAAGTTAGCCGTCGATAGGCATCCAAATAGACATCAGCAACATCCACATCAGAAGGCATTCCTCGTAGAACTATGTCGTGTGTAAGGAAATCCACACAGCAACATAAATATTTCATAGTTTCAAGGTTCGGCACTTTTTTTGTTGTACTGTGTAATTAAAGATGTTATTGGTATAGGCCTAGCTTATAAAACGCGTCACTTCTCTTGGAGGATTTTATAGAAAATAAAATTATAATGGTTAGTAGCAACGAATAATAAATCATGAATCAACTATTCAAGATTGCGTATTATTCAGTAAACACACAGATTTCCAGTTCGAGTATTTAAAAAAATTCTGAACTATAAAATATTTTTTGAATAGTTTTCTTCTAAAGGAAGACACTAGAAGTAAAAATTAGCAGCTGATTCGGCATTTTATTATAATATCTGATATATCTTTTGATTTTCGGAGGCAAAAAATACCAAGGAAATGTTTTAATACTTAACATAAGTTCAAACTGAAATACGTTAAACTACAATGTAATACTGTGAAGTAGTTTTTTTAAAATGTTTTTACTTTTTATTTTAAACGGTTACTCAGAAAACTTTTTACCTTTTTAACTTATTGGACAATCTCAAAATGGGCTGTAAAGATTGAAAGATAACACGAACAAAATATAACTTTAAATAGTTTCTTTTGATCTTGCATTGTATGTCACTGTTTCATTCAGTAAATCTTCAATAATTCTATATAGTAGAATACGAACAATCACAATAATAAGAAAATTTTCAATTTCATTTACATTGTTTCCATTATTAGTACAAAAATTCATACAAACTCACGAGAAATTTTGTGGTTTCGCTTTAAAATTTTTCGAGCTATTCATCCATGAAATTTCTATTTGTTCAAACAATAGAGTCATAGAATACAATTGTTTAAATTATTCAACATCAGAGTTCATACTTCATCTTGTCTTCTTATTTTTATAGTACAAAACCAGTAAGATTAGTTAATTGAGAATATCATGTGCTTATTAGTGTTTTCTGCCCTATGACATACTGCAGTTTTTCATGAATTGATGATTAAATAATTTCAAGACTTTGGTGTCCTCTTCTGAAAATTAAATTCGATGCAAATGTATTTTTTATTTTCCCCTCTATTAACTCTATTAAGAGATGGTGCCAAAAACAGTGATGTTACAGAATGATTCATAGTTATCTTGGTTAACCACGTCTATCTTTTGGATTGTCAGAGAAGGATCAAAAACTTGCCCTGCACGTTCACCCGACCTACATCCCTCTGCACTTTCTTTTTGGGACTACCTGAAAACTAGTGAACGCTACACCAGTTCCAAATGTACAAACATAGAGTGACCGAATTGTGAATGGTTATACAACAATTCAGGGTATCCCTGTAATTTTTCTGGAAGAGAGAAGTGGAGACTACTTCGAACACTTCATTTAACAGTGGCTCGATCATTTCAGGACAATCCGATATATGTGTTCGTCCGTTACCCCCTGGCACATTCTCAGGTGTATCCTTACCGGGAAGTGAATTCTAGTCTCTGATTTCCTAGCCTTGTCCTAAAGTTGTCAGGGGGGCTAGCGCGTGGTCCGTTAGGGCCCATTCGCAAGTAATAGTAGTAGTAGTAGCAGTAAATATATATATAAATATATATATATATTAGGATTTACCCAGAGATCTGTAAAATAGAGATAGAGGTTCTTTGAAAGAGAAAGTTGGCAAGCAGTAGCCTGATTTGCCCCTATGCTAATACTTTCCTATGCATTTACATATTTCCTTTGTCATTATACTGTAATGTTTTAAACATGTAACATACATAATCAATAAATTAAGAAAAATGAAATAATAATTCTACTATTTCGTAATTTTAATTAAAACACGAGTTTTTCGAAAGCAATAACTCTGTAATGAAATAATTTAACGTGCCGTTAATAATATAATAAGTAATCAACTAATTCGGCACAAATTTAAAAAATTAATTAATCCCAATAAAATACAAAAACGACGTTTCGAAACTTGACACTTATTGTTTCTTTATCAAGTTACTAAAAAAAGAGATCCCCCCCTTACTTTTAAAGATAAATGCGTCCTCCCTTTATGGGAGTCGTCTGGCAAATGAGACAGATTGTCGCTAGGAACCTTGGGAGCTGAAGGAGAAGACAGACCTCCTGGCGGGATTTTTAAAAAATAAGAAACGGAAGTAGATGTCTGCTGGAACTAACATCGCTTCAAGAAAGGGAAAAGGCAACGGGGCGGAGTGAGTTACAAGCCATATTCCAACACATTGGTAGTGGACAAATCCTGGTTGTAGCTCCTCAATGCACGAATCATTCCCGACTCAAAAAACTATCTTAGATATCTATTTTTTCTTTCCCCAAGGATTATAACATTTTGAATATCCAACAAATGGCATTTTCTAATGCAATGTTCCGCGGTACTATATTTTAAGTTACCTTTATCTACTGCGGTCACATGTTCATTTACTCGCACATCCAGTTCTCTTTTTGTATTGCCTATGTACAGGCACTTATTATTCTTTTTATCTTGTCCTTGACAACGTATTCCATATATAACCTCCCGTTTTTTCAAGATATTTTTATAGTTGGTACTGATACACTTATGTTGTTTAAGTATATTACCTATAGTGTTTTTTGGTTTACAAGAGATACCAATCCCCACTGCAGTTAGAATGGGTTTAATACGTCTTATTAAGTCCTTGTCATAAGTTAATGATACATACTTTAGTGCTTTATCATGTTTGCACTTCTTTACAGTATCCTTAGTTTCCTTAATAGGTTTAACAACCTGTTTCCCAAATCTTTTGTTCCTAATGAATCTACTAAAATATCTCTCGACTACCTGATCAGGAAAACCATTACTCTTGAAAATCATTCTAATAGTGTCACACGGCCGCGCGGTTGGCGTTGTCGCTATGACATCGGCCTCTCACCTCTGAGTACCGGGTTCGGTTCTCATGTGGGTTTCGTGATGGTGGACGATCCGCGCTGGGCAGGTTTTCTCGGGGTTCTCCCGTTTCCCCTGCACTTCTCCCACCATAGTTTCTCAGTCTTTCTCTCCATCTGTCCTTCTTTCCGTGGGTTAGTACAATAGACCTCCGGTCGCAGTGCTTGGCTTCTCTGCCACCCACATTCACTACATAAACATAAACATAATAGTGTCACACTCATTTTGCAATATGTACTGATTAGAACATACTTTAAATGCCCTATCAAAGGCCATAAAGATGGCATTTTTCTTGTAGCTTTCAGGCACTGAGCTGTTGTAATTAACAGTGATGTGGGCATCAGCTTTTTTACGATATACTGATGTGTCATATGTATTTTGATTTTTTTGAATTCCCACATCTAGAAAAGGTAAATAACCGTCCTGATCTATTTCCAAAGTGAATTGTATGTTCTGGTTAACACTATTGAAATCATTTAGGACATCATTGACATATTGCTTGTTAATAATAAGAAATGTATCATCAACATAACGGCATAAGTAATGCACGTTATGATACACCCTCTCAATTGAGGTTATTTGGTACTCAATGTAGTCCATAACACATTCAGCTAAAATCGCCGACGATGGTAAGCCCATAAAGGTACCAGAGGCTTGCAAATAAATGCGGTTATTAAAGGTGAAGTATTGTATATGGAACAATAAATCGATCAATTGTAACAAAACCTTGGGGTTCAAACAATAACCTTCTTTGGTAACTGCTGCTTTATTAGTTATTTGATATTCTAATGCTTGTCTAATAAGTGCAGGTGTGATGGAAGTATACATGTCAGCGACATCCAACGATACCATTCTAGTGTTGGGATTGGGTTGTTGTTTTCTTAAATATTCCAACAAAGGTTCACGATTGGCGATAGATACTTAGAACGGTAATCAATGCCCTTGACCATCCTTTCAATTGTTTTTGAGATAACCATAATGGATTTTTTACTGCAATTAATGATAGGTCTTACTTTAAATAAACTCCCTTCTTTATCCTTATGGGTTTTAGGTAACCCTTTAAACATCGGAAGGGATTGATTAAAATCTAAGCATTGCTTATAAACAGCATCAGTAAGAAAACCTAACATATAGGCTTTTTCGAGTTTTCTATTAATTTCTTTAATTACCTGATTTTCTGTTTCCACAATCGCCACGAAGCTCTTGTGCTCATGTATAAACTTCTCACACATATTATCATAATCATCCTTATTGAGGATGACTAAGGCCCCCCCCCTTTATCCGCTTCCGTGAAAATAAAGTCTTTAGCTTTATCTTTCAGTTTCATTAATTCGTCATAGTGCCTATTACTGATGCCTATCTCGGTTCTTTTTTTGGACCTATATCCATTAACGATCCTTCCTATATTTCTTCTTACATAAGACCTCTCATTTTTATCTGGGATAAACCTGATTTGGGCTTCCAAACAAGTTAACGAATCAACAAAATGAACTTTTTCATGCCCTATGTTAAATGCAATACCTTTTGAGAGTAACTCCATTTGTGGGGGTGTGATAATCAATTTACTATCATTCACAACCTTCCCGTTGCTCATATAATCAGGTAATGATTCGGATTTAAGGCTCATTAACCTTCCTAATTTTCTACAATGCCGGTTAACAATGGCGGTTCTTGCGTAAAGCGCTTTTTTTGCTCCTTTAATTAAGAGGAAGCAATAGTCGCCCCTTTCCATAGTTCTTTCCAATATACGGGAGCTTCCTTTTAATGTGGCTAAGAGCATATCGCGTTTTATATGCGCTTGATGTAACCTTTCGCCAATTAATAGCCTTTGAATTCTATCTTTAAGAGCTAAAATTTTTTCATTAACAGACGGGATGTACAATCTACATCCCGAAGGTACTAATCCTTCTCGCTTACAAACACCATTAAATATAATAGATGCCTTAACAGCTTCTATACGTTTATGGATATCCAAGAACAAGGGTGTATCATAACGTGCATTACTTATGCCGTTATGTTGATGATACATTTCTTATTATTAACAAGCAATATGTCAATGATGTCCTAAATGATTTCAATAGTGTTAACCAGAACATACAATTCACTTTGGAAATAGATCAGGACGGTTATTTACCTTTTCTAGATGTGGGAATTCAAAAAAATCAAAATACATATGACACATCAGTATATCGTAAAAAAGCTGATGCCCACATCACTGTTAATTACAACAGCTCAGTGCCTGAAAGCTACAAGAAAAATGCCATCTTTATGGCCTTTGATAGGGCATTTAAAGTATGTTCTAATCAGTACATATTGCAAAATGAGTGTGACACTATTATGTTTATGTTTATGTAGTGAATGTGGGTGGCAGAGAAGCCAAGCACTGCGACCGGAGGTCTATTGTACTAACCCACGGAAAGAAGGACAGATGGAGAGAAAGACTGAGAAACTATGGTGGGAGAAGTGCAGGGGAAACGGGAGAACCCCGAGAAAACCTGCCCAGCGCGGATCGTCCACCATCACGAAACCCACATGAGAACCGAACCCGGTACTCAGAGGTGAGAGGCCGATGTCATAGCGACAACGCCAACCGCGCGGCCGTGTGACACTATTAGAATGATTTTCAAGAGTAATGGTTTTCCTGATCAGGTAGTCGAGAGATATTTTAGTAGATTCATTAGGAACAAAAGATTTGGGAAACAGGTTGTTAAACCTATTAAGGAAACTAAGGATACTGTAAAGAAGTGCAAACATGATAAAGCACTAAAGTATGTATCATTAACTTATGACAAGGACTTAATAAGACGTATTAAACCCATTCTAACTGCAGTGGGGATTGGTATCTCTTGTAAACCAAAAAACACTATAGGTCATATACTTAAACAACATAAGTGTATCAGTACCAACAATAAAAATATCTTGAAAAAACGGGGGGTTATATATGGAATACGTTGTCAAGGACAAGATAAAAAGAATAATAAGTGCCTGTACATAGGCAATACAAAAAGAGAACTGGATGTGCGAGTAAATGAACATGTGACCGCAGTAGATAAAGGTAACTTAAAATATAGTACCGCGGAACATTGCATTAGAAAATGCCATTTGTTGGATATTCAAAATGTTATAATCCTTGGGGAAAGAAAAAATAGATATCTAAGATAGTTTTTTGAGTCGGGAATGATTCGTGCATTGAGGAGCTACAACCAGGATTTGTCCACTACCAATGTGTTGGAATATGGCTTGTAACTCACTCCGCCCCGTTGCCTTTTCCCTTTCTTGAAGCGATGTTAGTTCCAGCAGACATCTACTTCCGTTTCTTATTTTTTAAAAATCCCGCCAGGAGGTCTGTCTTCTCCTTCAGCTCCCAAGGTTCCTAGCGACAATCTGTCTCATTTGCCAGACGACTCCCATAAAGGGAGGACGCATTTATCTTTTAAAGTAAGGGGGGGTCTCTTTTTTTAGTAACTTGATAAAGAAACAATAAGTGTCGAGTTTCGAAACGTCGTTTTTGTATTTTATTGGGATTAATTAATTTTTTAAATTTGTGCCGAATTAGTTGATTACTTATAATAACTCTGTAATGTTTGTTGTAGATCATTTCATGTGATGCATCTTTTCTAGCTAATTCCCTTAATTGAATAAATTTGTTCGAAGAATATATACATTCCAAAAAGTATGAACCATTCTAATGTTAACTTAACAAATTTATTATTTAGGAGAATAGTTGTAGTGTCTAAAGAAAACACTTGATGGGCAAAATAATTTAAAGAATTACAAATTCGAAATCAATTAAGGGCTGAAAAACAAAGAGATTTAAGGAAAAAAGGTTACTTTTGAGAAATGTTATTGAACTTACCTCTTCCTAGCTTCCAGTTAAGATAAGTCAATAAAGAAACTAAAAAACTGCACTAAACAGCAATTTAATTAGAAATGAAGTAATAGCAATTTTACAGTATTTTTTCTACCCACCCCATAAGGAGGAGCTACTGTTAGATTCCCATTTCTGTGCCTAACAACCGGGAGAAGGAGATCCATCAGTCATAAATCACGGGACTGGCGATGACCTGAAATTTTGTGGGAAAATATTCGGCATCGAGGCCAGGTCATTTCAGGCTTTAGGTGCTTGACAGCATCTAGGAAATAGTAATAATTGTACAAAATTCTGAGCTTTCTATAATGAATCGACTATGCTGAGAATAATCATCATATCTTCCACCCTTTTGCCGCCTCTTCCAGTTCAAGATGGTCACTTACTCAGAGTCGCCTAAATGGGTGAAAATGTGGTCTAGACATATTAATATACTGGGCATTGAACTGGGCTAAAATATGGGCATTGATTTAATCTGTACTTGACCCTTAAAATACTACGGCATGAATAAACTAGTTTTCAGCGTCAATCAATATTAGTGTCATTTTTAATAACCTCCTGAGACCTGGAGTCCTTCTGGAAGGACTTTTTTAAAATTATTATTACTCATGGTTAATTTGAAGTTACGAACTTCAGTCGCTACAGACTTATAGAAGGAATTTCAAACTTAATTTCCGTTTTGGAATGATTGTTGGTCGTGCCACACTTTAGTAACAACTGATTTTTGAATATGGCCGCTGCCAGTAGAAGCGCTAATGACATGTTGTTCTCAGATATGAACTTTGTTTAGCTACCAAAATATGCTTAAAGTTTCATTCTGTTTATGTGATTTTGTAGTTAAAGGGCTAATTTCATTATAAAAAGTAGTCATTAGTTGTAAATGATTTTGTTATTATTTGTCCTTCTAGAAGGACATTGGGACTTAACGCCGTGACTCAAGCAAAATGAAGACGACTGCAAACGTTTTATTTCTTTTGTGTATTTCTTTTACAAATGCACCTAAATTCTGAAAATTTAAATTTGAACTTATGAAGCATCTGGAATTTCTTTTTTCTTGTTTTTAATTTTTAAAATATTCTGCAAATAATTAAAATAAAATTCAATTAGTCAATTTTTTTTTTCGATTTACTCGCTAATTTCAACTAAAAAAAAATTCACTAATACATAAATGTTAAAAATTTTGTAAATTAATGATTTGCATTTAAAAACTTTTATTATTAATGCAAATTTCATTTAAAAAAATAATTTAACTTCACACAATTTTTAAAAAAACATTTTTTTTTTTGTAAATTGACTGTTACACTAATAATAGATATTTTAAATATAAATCATTATTTTAAGTATTTATTTTCATTTCATGTATTTCTCAATTTTTTTTTAAGTTGAAAATATCTAGTTATACATAGTAAAATTGTTATGTTCAACATCCTTTTCAACTATCGTAAGTCCTGAAGGTCCTTTTTTTTTTTTTTTTTTAAAGTGTTTTTCGCTCATAGTACGTCTTGCATCTTTGCAAAGCACCAAAAACCCCTTCAGTATTTTCTTCAAATTGTAATCCGCGTCGGATTGTTTCAAATGATTTTAGCATTTCATCATATAAAGGTTTTTTGATTTCTGCATCATAATCATTTCCATTTTCATCATTTTCATCGCAATTCATAATTGTAATGTTTATATTTTTCACATTGTCCAAAATATCCGATTCAATGTTTTTAGTGTTTTAATTAGTGTTTCCGAGGTCTCAACTTCAAAATCAAGTGAAAGATTATCATCAATCTGCACATTATCGTTAATTTCTTCTTTTTCAAGCAGCGGTATCCATATTTATTTCATTTCCTCTAAGGGAATATTGATAATAAAAATATTTCAAGGAGAAAAAAAAATAGATACCACGAAAAAGTTCGTTAAATAGAAAATGCACTTCGCTATTTGGAGGTTATTTTACGAAGAAATTAGCAAAATGTTCTTGGTTCCAAAGAAGAGTTCGCAAAATAGAGGTTCGTTAAGTAGAGGTCCGACTGTAGTAAATTGCCGTTTGAAAAATGCATTTACAATGCTTTGCCACTAATTCCCTCAATTAAAAAGTAGATAAATGCTGTGAAAATTTCCAAAGGCTTTATTATTGTTTTCATTTTTCCTATGTGCTTGCCAATGCAACAAAGGACTATTTCGTAAAAAATAAATCAAATTGAAAAGGCTTAAACAAGTTTTATCATTTTTGTTCTGCCATCAACAATGATAATGAAAGACGATGGGTGCTTTGTGATTTTACTTCATAACATTCTTCACTGAACAAACTTTTAGTTTTAGTTCAAGGGAAAGTATGGAGAGGAAAATTGAAGATTTGAAGTTATTTGAAATTGTATCTGTGATATCATGCAACATTAGGGAAAAAAAGCTTTATTTAATTTCAGAGGCATTTGCAAAAGATTAACACTATCTGTTGTTATTATGTTTTTGTGCTAATTCTGCAATCTCCTTTGTTTATTGCACAACTTGCTGTCGGTGTTGTATCACCTTACATTATATGATAGATGTTTATAGAGTTGGGTGAAGTGTACGAGTCTCAGTTTGCTTCCGGTTTTCATGATGTGCGCTTTGCACTTATCATCTCCGTAGTCATAAATGAAGAAAAACACAATCTGCAATATTGTTGTATATAGATATATGGTGAATTTGGTTGACTGGGAAGCCAAGCACTGCGTTCGGAGGTCTTTTGTACTATCCTACGGAAATAAGGACAGACGGAATCAAAGATTGAGAAAGTATGGTGGGAGAAGTGCAAGTGCGAGAAAACCTGCCCACTGCAGATTAACCTCAATCACGAAACCCACGTCAGAACCGAACACCGGTACTAAAGAGGTGCGAGGCCAATGTATTGGTGACAACATCAACCGCGCGCCATCTCTCAAGTGTTACTCTGATGTCAAAAATCATGACTTTATATCAGGAAGATACTCTGAAACTGAATTAAGCAAAAAGGTCAATGTGAACAATCCATAACATGATTAAGAAATTTCGATATACTGGTGAATTCGTGGAACGTCCCAGGAGAACAACCTCACGGGATGACAATACCATAAGGCGAATTGATAGGCGATCTCCGAAAAGTTGTTGCAAGAAATCAAGGTCGTTCTACAATCCAAAGGAACTGATGTCAATATCAGCAGTGTTTCCCGACGTCTTAGCACAGAATTTGGATTAAAATCGTATAAACCTTTCCATAAACCCAAACTAAACACTTTAATAAAAAAGAAAAGACTTTAATTTGCTAAGAGTCATCAATCTTGGACTGCTGAAAATTGAAGTCAAGTTTTTGTTTTTCAAATAAATCAACTTTGCAGGAATTTGCATTACATCAAACGCATGTTCGACGACCAAAAGGTAAAAAGTCTGATGAAAAATATTGCGTTAGCACCATGAGTTGCTATATTTATAACCTTATCTTTATATTATCTACATATCGTCAAAGATAGTTATAAATTGAAAAATTTAGTAATGAACCTTACCAACAAAAAAGTACAAAACCAGTAATAATTCAACGGAATTAAAACAGAATGATTGTTTTGATATTATTATATGAAAAAAATATGCAAATGAATATGTTTCCATTGATTCGAATCAGTCAATCAATTTGGAGAAAGCGTTCTAGGTAGTTTACAAGCAAATACAGAAACATATCATTTGTGTATTATTTCTGGAAAAAAATTCAATCCTATGATAATTAAAAAACATTTACAAATTTTCAAAAAAAAATATTAAAAAAAAAGGAAAATACTGTCAAAATTTCAACAATAAATTTTTCTTTTAAATTCTTATTAAAGTTTTGGTTATCATTTTTATTATTTCTGCAAAAAATTTCAATCCTAAGATATTTAAAATACGTACGAAACTTGCAAAAGTATTATTAAAAAAAAATACTATCAAATTTTCAACAGTAAAATTTTCTTTCAGATTATCATCAAACTTTTGTTTACGCCACTGGTTAATTTTCTTAATTATGGAGGTTTTCTATTTGTTAATCAAAAAGCGTTATTTCCAATTCCTTCCATTGATGGAGTCAATATTGTATTTAGATATAATAATGTTTGGCAAAATTGTAATGGTCTTTGAACTAAAGGTCTAAATAATGATATAATAAAATTTTTATGGTTTAATATTCATTACAAAATAATCTTTGGAGATTTACTGAAAATATTCCAACAACTCGAGAAATAATTGAAACAGAAATAATAATAAAAAATATAAACAAATAAACAATAACAGAAAGGTTTCTCGAAACGATTTTAAGATAAATGTGAAAACCCGATGTTAATTGTGTGAACAGATAGTTCACACAAGTTTATAAACATCATTCTGAATGTAGAAAAGAATGTTTTTGCTAATCGACTTTTATATTTCTTAGATTTACAGATAGCCAAACATGAACACCAAAAAGGCAATAAAATTACTAATGGCTTCATCGTTCAACGTTTTTCAGAAACTTCGATTGATGAAAAACTGAAATATTGTATACTTGAAGTGAAATGAATGTAAAAACTAATTCCTTAGATCTTGGACGTTCTAGTAAAATCGTAAGTTAACTATAAAACTTTATTTTTTAGATACAAATTTTAATTACTGTCTTTTTTTTATTATTTTGCTAATTTCTGACACGTGGACTTCTCAGCAGGTTTAAGAATTATAATCATTTCTTTATAAAATAAATTTTCTTTTTTGAAAGACATTATATCTGTAATTAAATCGTTTGGACTTTGGTAACAACAAAGCCAAATTTTACATCCAGATCAAGATTAACGCTTAATTTTTACTTATTTAATCATAATTCTGAAATCATAATCCCACCCAAAACATTTCACGTAAAATAAGTTGCCAAGACTCACATGCTCATAACGCTTTCACCGTTAAAAAGATATGAGATCTTATGAAGAGCCAAGCCCCCAACTCTACAAGGCCTAACTCTACAAGCCCTAACTCTAAAAACCCTATATCTTGGTCAAAAAGTATGGCTTGGCCGTTTCGTGGCTGTCGCACAGACAATCCCATGGAGTTATGTAAAGGATATAGAGTATGCCAAGGCATACTTTTTAACCAAGGTAGTAGGGTTTTTAGAGTTAGGCCTTGTAGAGTGAGGGGCTTGGCTCTACATGAGATCTGATAACTTTTTAACAGTGAAAGCGTTATGAGCATCTTCGCAACGTATTTTACATGAAATTTTTTGGATTCGATGAAATAGTTCCATGAAACGGCCAAGCCATACTTTTTGACCAAGATGTAGATATAGGGTTGGAGGGTGAAAGTTACAGATTTCTTAATTTTGTTGTTGTTTGTTTGCTAAACCTAGCTTGCATACCAAATTTCAGCTTTCTAGGACTTCAGGAAGTACCCTAGAGGTGTTGATGATCATGAGTCAGTCAATCAGTCAGTCAGTGAATCATGGACGAAATCGACGTATTTTAGATATTAATAAAATCAAAAGTATAAAAGCTAGATAAATGAAACGTAGCGTATTTCATTAGTCTGCTAACTGCATCTTATCCTGAAAATTTGAGCTCTTTAGTATTATTTAGGCCGAAGCATTGAGGGTACGACGTAATTCAGATCTTAATAAAATCGAAAGTATAAAAGCTAGATAAATGAAACTTAGCGTATTTCATTAGTATGGTGACTGCATCTTATCCTGAAAATTTGAGCTCCCTAGAATTATCCAGGCCGAAGCTATGTGGATTCGAAAATACGACGAAACGCTTCCATAAAAGGTACCTAGTGCCCTTCCTGTCTTCGGCTCGTCTTGGCGGGGGCATTGCCGTGCCCCAGATATATATATTTATTAAAAGCATGTAAAAATCTACCCTCTTTCTAAAAATATTTTAACAAGTTTAAATCTTGCTTAGAATTTCAAGTATTTTTATTATTTTTTTTTGTAAAAATATGACTACAACTGCATAATACGAAGGGAGATATATAAGGAAATGATTACAAAAAGAGAACATGACTTTGAATTATAATGATTAGAACTGGGTGGTGTTGTAGTAGTTGTTTCCTCTCCTTCGATTACCAATAGTTCGACTTCGCAGTTAGGTAGGTAGTGGCTTTTTAATGTCATTAAATGGGTGTCGACAAAGACCTTAAATGCTGGTTTTGTTACTTTGCAAGACCCTACTTGATCCATGTGAAATTGAACACAATCCCGAAGTTGGAAGAGAAATCTGCAATTTAAAAAAAATAGAATGAAAAGTATCAACAATTTATAATCTTTCTACACCTGCATTTCTTTCTTAAAATTACTATAATGTTGACTAAAATGCATTATATTTGTTTAACCAATTTGTTTGAAACTGAATCTACTTCAGCAATAAAACATAAATCAATAATTAAACATTTCCACAATCAAGACTTCAAATTGCCTTATCAGAATGGGATTATCA
>JAFIDM010006943.1:40413954-40427765 GCA_023159025.1 Thereuonema tuberculata | reverse complement strand
TGAGTGACATAGAATATTAGAATAACGGTTAGTGTCTTTCCGGAATTTTGCAAATCCCTATTTTGTCTTGAAGCAGAAAAGATTGAGAAACACTGGTGTACAGTATGAAAGCAGCGTTTCTTTGTTTTCTTAAATTTTTCTTTTCTTTGTTTTAAAAACCTACGAAGAAAATAAACTTTCAACTATAAAAAGAAAGTAGATATATATAAAAGTCCTTATTTAAAATACCTAAATCGAATTAAATTTACTTATATCAAATGTTATCCGCACGAGGATTAATAAATTAAGAAGCATTATCAAACATCGAAACAAATTCTCCGAAAAGTTTTCTTGTCATCTTGTCATTTTTACGAGTAAATAAAGCATTACTTAAAAATCTTCAAAAATTTTAAGATGATCTTGACAAGTTCAATGTTATATACACATATTGATATATACAGACTAACGAACCTTCGAATAATAGGATAAAAAAAATAATTAAGAATTAAACCAAATTAAAAAAAATCCGTATTATTTAAATAGATCATTTATAGTTCAATGCGTATAATAGAAGCTCAGGTATAATTATATTTGGTAACATTTATGTATCTTATCAATATACTGTACCATCAAGACACAGGAAGATCAATTTCCAGGTCGTAATTTAAGCATATCGTACACTAATACCAAGACATCATGCTTAGTGTATCAGCTATTGAATAGTTCTAGTGAGATGAAAAAAATGAAAAGAACTACGGAATTTACATGTAATTATCCTCAAAAATTTTAAGATTTTAAGGAATAAAGTTTTCTTATCTATCGTATAGGCGAAACTCAAAGCAACCTCTTAGAGTTTCGCAAAGCAGTCATTTCAATTAATCATTTGCAATTTAGAATTTTAATAAGTTTAGAGTATAAGAATAAAATTAGCTTATATTATTAAACATATAAAGCCGGACAGCGATTTGGGATTTCAAAAAGCTAATACCAAAAAATTCCTAATCTCCTAATCTCTTTTATTGCTTTGTTTATATTTAGTATTTATTGCTTTTAGATTTAGGTAATTTAGTTATTATATTAGTAATTTTTTTAAATTTACACGCTTACAGACGCCGACGCTAAATGGCCAAGCACTCGAAGCAGCCCACGCCGCCTCATTCGTTCACTTCACGTGTTCTTCGACTTCCGTACGCATCTTCCGCGAATCTTCCGTATTGAGTTTGCGTTATGTACGTGATTTTCTCTATTTTTTGCATTATTGTTCTTAATAGTGATGATAGTGATAATAGTGTACTTAGGGGCCAACTCTCTTCCCTCCCTTCCTCCCTACCTCCTCCTCCTCCGCACATGCCGCCATTAGCCGCTACTGTATCGTCTGTCAGTGAGAACTCATAATTAAAACCACATTTTATTTTATATCACAGGAATCCTTATATACTGTAATCTTTTTTGTGTATGTATGTCTCTATAGCAATTAAAAACATGTTTTTTTTCATTATTATTAGCACTAATAAGAGTTTTTTTGGAGGGCCGGAGCGGATTAATTTCTTTTTCTGTTGTTTCTTATGGGAAAAAATGATTTGAGATACGAGCACCTCGAGTTACGAGCTCGGTCCTGAAACGGATTATGCTAGTATCTCAAGGTATTACTTTATATATGTATATATTATGGACTTTAAATTACTTTCACTAATGAAGAATAAACTTCTTGAATAAATTTATAACCTTTCTGCGTACGTAAAGATATCCAAATTAAAAAAAAGTCACCTTTATCTTAACTTTGAGTTCACTATGATACTGGATGGATATAATCTTTTCACCACTATTAAATACGTCTACAAAATCCTTCTAGACTTCAAATACAATGTTCGATTTTTGAAGATTCAAAATTCACTTTATACATGAGGTAGCGCTGTATTTGGCGTTCTTACTATTTAAACCTTTAACTAATAACACTAATATTCTTTCTCTTCCTGTAAATCAGATGGCACCTTATTTATATGGAGATCTTTGAATTTCTTTTAGTCCCAGATATCCTTTGATCTCAATATTTGTTTCCTCGTCGTTTCTCTGGAATCCTTTTGCTTCTTTCGTTAATTCTATTCACTGCATTGCTTCCGAAAACACTAGGACAAGATGTTGTCTTTAAAGTTTATGTAGTATTTGAATTGTCAGATAATAAAGCGCTTCATTTTTCTTTAATAATAAATATACTTACTACCCCTTGTTTTGTTTCACACCACCAACATTTTGATTTGTTTATTTAACTTTCAGTTTATAGTTCATTGTTCATGCTTACAACTTACAAAATGCTTAGCAATTCATTTACGTCTTACAATTCACCATTCAGAATTTACAGTTCAGAGATCACAATTCACCATTCAGAATTTACAGTTCACAACTCACAATTCACAAGTTTTAAATAGATCACGCTTACAAGCAATAGATTTAATTAAACATAGAGCCCATAATGCACCTTTTACACATGTGTAAGCAATTAACATTAAAACAACGCGAAGTTTCAAAGTTTCAGGCAAAGAAAAAGTTCGTAAACTTGAATTTTGAAACTATCGCATTGTTCTAATTTTAATTGTTAATATATGTTTAAAAGGTGCATTATAGTCTCTAGGTTTAATTGATTTTTAATTGGTTTAATTGGTTTCATTAAAATTTTTAATTTTATAATTTATGTTTAAGTGGAGATTGAAAATTTAAGGGTAATCATGGATTAAAGGATGTAAATATGCTAATGGGATTACCTATAATGAATTTGATATTAGGGGGAGTTTTTATGGGAAGAGTTTTATCATGGAGATTATAGTGTTTGGAGATTATAGTGTAATTATTTTGCCATTTTGGTTAAAAATTATAGTACTATTTATTAGAGGGGTAGGATTTTGATTAGGATTATCAATTGAGTGGATACTTCTAAATTTAAAGTCTACTAAATTAGATTATTTTGGAAGAATGTGAATTATACCAATTTTGAGAACTCAGTTTAGTTCTTATATTTTTTTGAAGATAGGGGATGAACTAATTATAATTCGAGATCAAGCTTGGGGAGAAGAAGTAGGTTTAATTGTACGTTAAAACAGTTTAATTAAGAAATAGATTTTTTTCAATATTCTGATAAAAATAATGAAATGTACACATACTTATTTAAGTTACCAGAATCCAATTAATTTGAATCCTATTAAAACACAGGTACATGTTAACAGGAGTAGTAAATCTGATAATTTCGTTTGATTAGGAAATTTAAAAAAAATTACTATTTTAGTTCGAATCCTACAGGAATATTTGTTATCTTCTCGCTCTAAATTCTCGATAATAACTGATTTGAAAAACATTTCAAACTTGAAAGTTAGAATGAAGTTCGACTTTGAATATTAAAGAACATTTATCCAGAAAATTAGTTTTTAAGGTTGAGCGAAACAGAAGCAGAGCTATTTGATGAGTCTCATTTTCTTACTAGAAAATTAAAAGAAAATAAAAAAGTAAAACATTTTATGTCCGTCCTTCAAAAGTTAAAGTTATAAAATTAGTATTTTAAGCCAAAAGCCGGTGTAATGCTTTTTGTGAAAGGGAATTCGTACCATATCTACTAAATAATAAAGCGTTGTTTGAATATAACCTGTGTGTTCAGTAGAAATCTATATCTCTATTGAAGAAACCAAAGTTTTTTGAGTATTGTGAGTCGTGTGGTAGAGATATCTGTACTTATCACCTCCATTTTTTAATTCTACAAAGTTGCTAGAAAGTTGATCATCTACTATTTCTAAATGTTTTCCGAACATGATTCTCAATTTCAAATTTTTGTGGAACGTTGTTTAAGTGATAAAATGTGATTTTGATGCATGGTTGGTTGCATTCAAACGATTGTAACAATAAATTTTAATTATTATTAATCAGTGCTGCAGAGACTTAATAGAAAGAAAGCATACGTCATTCATTGTTAGCCGTTTCACAAATCAAAGAAACGGATAGTCGAGAAAGATTATAAAATGAAAAGATATTGTTGCAATGGAATAATGTAGATTAAATAACATCAGAGAATTATAAGTGATTGTAAGTTAGTAAGGAATAAAGTCTATTGAATTGACATTGATAGTATAGCACTAGCATCAAAACAATGGGTAAAAATGTTTTTAATTAATCCTCTAATTCCGCTTACTCTAATATCATGCAAATTAAACGGATTTTCGCAACTTAAGAAAGTAATGAAGATTTAATTAATTTTTTTAAGAAAATTTCTATTCTATGTATTCGTGAAATATTTTAATTTAAAATTAAATGTAAATTTCTCATTTCTAGTTTTTATGACTTAAAAAACTACCAAACAGGAAGTTGTATGGACTGAATTTCAAGAAAAGCCAGTCTTAAGTTTTGTCAAGGTCTTATTGTTTATATCTAAAGGATGCTAGTAACTTCTTGTTATGAGTTACCCTTTATAAAACAAAACGTCTATAAAGCTTCACAAAACTCATTTTTAGAAATATGGAATTTTATGATATTTCATGAGCTTTTAGTAATGTTGTACAGGGAGATTATATTTTGTTAATGGAACTTACTCGCAAAGGTTACCAATCCACCAAATTCTCTGTAAGTAGTCGAGTTGACAGTTTCTATAAAATTCGAAGAAATGCATAACGCAGTTCATGTGGTTGATATCTATTAAAACTTAAAAAAAATATAAATAATTAGTGATTGGATGAATTGAAAATAATTTTTCGAAAATTAATTAATAGATATGGCAATAAAAACGCATAAAATCAAACACAAACTAAAATCAATAGGTGTAAAAACAACTGAGTCATTGAGATCTTCCGTTCAAAATTAAGATTATAATTAAAAACTGTGACTTATAAGAAGTCAAGAGATGGATGTTGCGAATTGATTGGGAAATTTCTGTTAAATTCAATTGAAGTAAGAAGACATCTTTTTGCTCAATTGCTACGAGAAGAACTTTTTATTATTAGAAAAACTCTAAAGTAAATGTAAACAGGAGATTGCACCTTAACTGTAAAGAGGAGACTGCCTTTATGAAGAGGAGCTTAAACTGATGGAACACAAAAGTACACTTTTTATGGTTATTGGACCGATTCCATTGAGTCTTATCTAATCTGTATTATGTGAACAGTGTGTGGGTGTAAGAGAGATGTAGATGGAATCATTTGTGTAGTTATTTATTAGAAAGCCAAGAAGAAAGCCAAGACATGGCCTATGGTCTCTAGATTTATACACATTCAATTTGGTAACATCAATCTGACAACATTACCTTGTAAATTGCCTTTTTGGTTTTTACGAATCCAACAAAGAATAAAAGAACGTTTCCTTTTTGATAATGTATCAACAGTTAGAAAGAATGAGTTTTTTCAATGCTGCCATCGGAAGATATTTGAAGCTCATTGTGATTTCACATTGAATTCCCACACTGCCATTCCCAAACATATATCATCGTTGAAATCAACTTTTCGTTCCCGTCTTCTGCTTAAGTCAAAAACTGAATATAGCGTCGTTCTGTGACTCCCAAAAGAAAAAGATTGTCCCAAAACAGCACTGAAACTGTTGGCAGGGATTTCCATCATGTTATATGATTTTGGTAGAATAACAAAACTGTATTCTTAAAACAATGCAGCATTAAAAATACATTTAGAATTTAAAAAAAATCACCGTTAAAAAGGAGAATGACTAACTCTATGGGAATTTCCCCACCCTGTATAGTGACAAGATATCTACCTATAGAAAGATCTCCTTATATAGAACGTTATTATTACAACTTGTCGCGATTATTAGTCCGTTCGGAGTTAGATACGTCTAGATATGACGTTTGAGTCATTGATTGTAATGAGTGTGAGTGCTGGGAAGCCAATCACCCACAGTCAAGCATCCGCTGCCTGTACGTGGTTGGCTTCTCTGCCACTCACGCTCATTTATTGTAATGACGCAAACGTCATATCTAGACTTATATAACTCCGAACGGACTAATAATTGAGACAAGTCGTAAGGATAAGAAATGTTCTATTGATGGAGATCTTTCTATACGTATATATGTTATCGCAATACAGGGGTGGGGCAAATCTGCCCTTTCTTTTATTTATGTGCAAATTCTAAAGAAAACAATTTAATAAAACATCAAGTGCCATATAGTGAGTGAACGGAATTTTCATTTCCAAATAACATTTTTCAGTAAGAATCCTTTATTGATTCCTTTACTGAATTCCAATCTTTGATTATTGAGAATCTATTCCATTCTTTAGATATTTTATAGGCTTTTTTTAATTAAATCATTTATTCTTTTATTTTCTGATCAAATACCTTTTGTGGTGAGCGCTTAGCTACCCAAGGATTCGGTTTCCACATTTTTACCTTTTTATCGTTTTACTGAAAGGTCACTTTAGTTGTTGTAAATATTTTACTTTTCCTCTCGTATACCTTTTGAATTTTAGCTTACAGTGTAGCACTGCTGAAAAGAAGTAAAAAAAAACTCGAAACAGCTGTCCAGAATCTCAACTTGACTACATAGGCTTCCATTTGTAATTTTTACTTTGTTCTTAATGAAACGGTTTCTGTCTTATCCTCATTGTGTAGTAAACATTATTCTCGTATTGTGCTATCAAAAAAAAAATCAGATTGGATATCGTGGCTTCTAAAACTATCATCAAATACGATTTCAAAGTTGTTAAAAATGACTTTTGTATTGTAAAAAAAATCAAAAATGTATCACAGTCATCGTTATCTGCAAACATTGGAGTTTTTTTTCTCTCAAACACAACTCTTAGGGTGCTTTCACTTTATGTAATTCTACCCTTGTTTCTAAAACTGTCCGGTTTGAAGGGATGATTTCATTACCACACGATTTCATAGAGTAGTAGCATATGTGACGTTTTGACGCCCTAACTAGCGCTGCAGCATCATATTGAAGAAAGGCGCGATGAATGACAACCAGACGTTCTCCAATATACACTCACTTCCAAAAGTTAAGCACGGAGGAAAAATGTTAATTTCCGTAAGAGATCTGAAATAAAGAAGCAGAAATTTGCTGCAAAGGTAGAAGGAAGTATGCAAATTATATAGGTAACAGCCAAAAGTTGTCCGAACACCTGTAGCCGGTCGTCCAAGGGTTATGATCCCCGCGGAAGATCGATATATTGCTGTTGTAGCCAAGCGGAATCGAAGATCGACCTCCACACTATGTTTGCAGCGGCCATTGGCAAGGCGATATCTACCACTACTGTTCGTCGAAGGCTACACAGGAATGGTCTGTACGCCCGGGTACCAATAGTTTGTGTTCCTTTATCCGTCCAATACAGAGGGGCACGATTAAAGTGGTGCCGCCCGCATGTGAATTAGACTATGTCTGATTGGGGTAACGTTATGTTCACAGATGAGTCCACATTTGACATACAACCCGATGATAAGCGCATAAGGGTCTGGAGGGAACAAGGCACATGCAATCGGCCCCAGAGCATCACCGAACATCAGGCATTCCGCGCTGGAAACATCATGGTCTGGGCAGGGATTTCAGTGGGATATCGCCCCGACCTGCACATCTACAGGCGAGGTTCTCTGACGGCTGTACGGTATCGAGATGAAGTCAAGGACCCCATTGTGAAACTGTACGCTGCAGTTGTTGGTCCTTCTTTCGTTTTAATGGACGATAATTTGGGTCCCCATAGAGCTGCAATCATTGACGACTTTCTGGAGAGTGAGGGGATTGCTCGGATAAAGTGGCCAGCTTAGTCGTCTAACCTTAATCCAATTGAAAATCTTTGGGATGCCCTCGGCTGTGCTGTATGTCGACATTTCCCGCCTCCAGCCACTCTCAGAGCTCTAGAAACTGCCCTACAGGAGGAATGGCGGTTACTGGATTAATGGTGGTGGTTGATCACCTCGTAACAAGCATGATCACAAGCTGTAAACTTTGTATGGAGTTGAGGGGTGCTCACATACCCTATTAATGTCGGTTTTTATTGTTTGTTTTGAATTTAAACATCATTTTGTTAATGACGCAAATTTGACGCCATCTTATAATTTTTGAAAATTCATTAGTTTGTTTATCTCTGTATGTAATTCTTTGTTTTGTTTCTTGAACAAACATGAAGCTACTTATAGTCCGTTTTTGTTTCCGAGAGCTTTCAACGCTTTTGCGCATGCATCAAATCTCCTTCGATTTCTTCAAAATAGGGGTGATAAAGAGCGGATGTTTACTTTTTAACAGTGTTAGATTAATAGTAATGCGTTCTTTTTGCGCTTTTCGGGAAAGAATTATGGAAAGAATAAATACTATTGCAAAAATGCTCCTCTTTATTTTTTTCTTAAAAAGCGATAATGTCCAAAAGAACTTCTTAGGAAAGTATCCATCTCAGCGTATCACCCCTCTGTTGAGTAAAATCGTCCCGCAGTGGTAGCTCTGCCAATCAGAAACAGACAGTACTTACAGAATTTCATGTCAATCAAAGCAGTACTTGTCCATTTTTTTTCGCATTTTACCGCTCTGTGCATAACTTTTGGAAAGGAGTGTATATTTAATTCAGTGCGTTTTAACCTTAGTGTTTTTATAGTTTGTCAATTGTTTTCCGAACACATTGGTTTTTATTGTTTTGAGACATTCAATCGTATTTTGAAGTAACATTAAAAGCACTCACGATCGTCGATCAAAACACTCTCCTAAAAAATTTACCTCATTTTCCAAAACATGTAACATATAATGAAGTAGAAAATAAAATCAAATATAATGTGAAACTTTATCACATCACGATCAAAATGTCATTTTCTCTTTTTTTATTTTTATTTTTTTTTCAAAAATCATTTTTATTGAATGTTGGCAATATATTAAATGAAATACCATCATCACAATTTTACTAGCAAAGAATCTTTTCACAGGCAAACAATCTGTTTAAATTTATTTTACTAAAATAAATATTTAAGGTTTATTAAGTTAATTTTAATTTTCGTTTCAATTTTTTAATTACATTTTTAAGTTTAAAGAAATATTTAAACAGTCTATATAAGTTACTTGAAAATAAATATTGTGTAATAATATATGAAACAACCGATTATGTAGTGCAAATTATTCAATGACTTTTCTTTCTTTCACTTGTTAAATTTTGATCGGAGTAAATAAAACGGATAATATTACTGCTGTTGAATGTATAAATTATGTATTTGCCTAAATAAAATTTTGGAAATAGAAAATTCGAAAACGTTGAATTTCAGTGAGTAAGTAGAACAAAGTCGGTCTGATAGTACAATGGTTTACTTCAGTGGTTTCGGCGATTTATATCTCGTTAGACTACGCATAGTAAGAGAGTTGTGTAAAAATCCGACATCCGGTTTCAGGAAAAACTTGTTAACTTAGCAAAGTTGATGTCTACAATATACTAAAAGTACTATGCTATGAACGAATTTGATGTCTTTGATGCGGTATGGATTTAAAGTGGCCACGACCCTTTATTAATACTCGAATGTATCAAAATAGTGGAAAATGTACTGGATAGTTGGGTTTTGTATTAAGCCTAAAAGTATTAAAGCTGCGAATTTACTTATGTTTGCTTTACAGCAAAAATTCAAGTCAAGTCGCAGATTAATTAAATTGGTCTAACTACCCTTCACAATCACAGAAACAGAGTATATTAAAAAAACTTTGGGGGAATTCTATATGTTTCTTTTCCATTAAGAATATTGTACGCTTTGTGTGTGTCGGAACGTACAAATAGCCATCGTGTTTCTTTCTATGACTATTAGTATATCAAACCAGCATATTAAATAGGGAACTCACCTTTCAAAGATTCAAAATTCGATGTTACATTACATGTGGCATTCATGGAAAGTTTATAGACTTCTAAATAGATCATTACAGGTTTTACATTTGATCTATGTTTTCAATAAATATTTTCAAATAATTTTTCATAACAGCTTTTGACATAACTGCTAAAACTGAAATTATAAAATAGTCCTATTGTAATTCAATCAATTTTTTGCGATTTTATTATATCAGAAATAATAATCCTACATTACACTAACGTTATGTATTATAAAGCTCTATTTTTTACGAAAAAACAAAGAACTTAAAATCTTCTACATTTTATCCCTGTTACTAGATTTATATTGCTGAGATGATAAGCTCAACTTTCAAATTTCCTGTCATTTCCTTCGACTGTTGTTATTGTCAGTTTAATTAGTAGAATCCAATGTTTAAAAGCTGTAATCTGCCTACATTCACTTAACCACACCACTGGAAATCCATAAATATTCTAACAAGCCTAAACACAAGTTACTCTCACGCGTCAAAAAATAAATACGATTCGCTGAAGGCTTATCGAAAACCTTCGATAAAATTTGGTGATTTTATAGGAAAGTTTACAATTGTAAGGCAAGACATGGTATAGCCTTTAATCCAAGTTTACCCCATAGTTCTAGGGCATTTTCAAATCATTAACTCCAGCTCTTGTTGAGTAAATCTCATGAGTTATTAAGAAATATAGCAATTTAATATTTTAACTACTTCGTACCGGCATTTATTAAACGTAAGGAGACTACAATTGACCTGAATATGAAGATAAGATTCGAAGGTGTAATGTGGCCGATAGAACCACGTAGAGACTGCTCTAGAAGAGTATCTGGAAACTTTTTCTCTGTATCTATATATAATTTCATGTAGATAGTCGCTTTGAGAAGTCATTTCAAAGAGAATATAAAAAAAAACATCTGTTCTTCTGCTTCCACATTTCATACTTTAATTTCAGATGATATATTGAACTACGTAAAGATGGTATTTACTGCTTAAATATTAAAGATCTTAACAGTATTAACTACAGAACAAGTATATAATGATAAAAATCTTGTAAGTATTTTACCTTCTCAAAGCAGTTCACATTACTTAGTGGCTAGTTGCTTCAAGAAATAATATTTCACTATTATTCAGACTTTTTGTTTTCTTTCAAATGCATAGATATTTATGAACGATCTTTGTTCTTCAATTCTACCTTGAGATTGTCTAGTTGTAACACACTGTTTATAATTACCAGCTTCAACAATGAGAAACTTTAGGTGAGCAAAGATAATGCAATTCAAATAGCTATACTAGAGTCAGAAATAAAAGCTCAATAGTCAGAAAAACGTCTTTCTTCTAAACTAAAATACGGAACGAAGCGGTTAGAAAGTACTTACATACATATATGTTGATACAACGGCATTTCAGGGTTTTCCTCAATTACTGCCATCATACATGAATTGAGTTTCCTGAACTCAGGATTTCTTGGCATGTCGCAAACATATATATAACGTCCCAAAAACTTCATAAATTTTTCTACGAATCTTTCGCCCCAGTTTATATTGAAATCAGCTATGCCCGCTGATTCTAAAAAGACAATTCAACAACATTATAATTTAGAAAATTTTAATTTCAATTTTAGAAAATTTTGCAAATTGATAACACTATCAATTGAAGAAACTACTGTAAATTTTAAAAATAAACTATAGAAGATAACAATAAAAACAGAAAAATCAATCTGAAAACAAATTGACTACGTCGAGTCAAATATTTATAAATTTAACTTCCAGTAAGAACTATGGATTTGACGATTGATTTTCGATGGACCTCTAGGACTTCATCCTTTTCTTTATGAACATCATCACTTATGAACATCATCATTTATGTTAATGGGGGTGAATGGAAACAACTGATGAAAATACACACAATAAACTACTAATTTTGTTAAAACATAAAATAATTCATTTTTCTTTTCTAAAGTTAGGCAGTATAACAATATATTTAAAGGAGAAAGTTTGTTGCTTTGCTGAATTACTCTTCAGGAACTTGCAGAAATAACAGGCTACAATTGAAATCTGGGTACATCTCCTACTCCACCTAATTAAATCCCAATTTGTATAATTTTCAAGTATGGCTTAGTGCCTCAATTCTGTGTTTCTAATAAACATGTTGCTTTTTTTGGAGGGGGGAAGCATCTCCTATTTTTTTTTTGTATTTCTTTGTTTTTTGTTTCTTTTTTCCAGTATTTGATACCGATTTGTATTTGGGTGAATCTACAGAAAACGAAAGTGATGTCCACGGAAGTGACGAATTCTTATGTTTCTTGACCTTGTGCTCTTCATTTTGAAGTTAGGAACATGTGTCCTTCAGAAAATTATGTTTACCATATTTCAATTATCATGCCTAGAAATAATCATTTTTCCATAGAAAAATTAGGTTCTAAACAAGACCACAGAAGTGACGGGATGAGCTGTGCAAATTACGAAAAATGAATAAAAAGGTAATATTTTCCTGACAAATGTGCGACTCTGACGAATAAAATCACTTCCCAATCCCAAATCGCCGTGTAAACTTTTGTTTTTAAGTGAAATGAAAGACTACTAGCGCATCGGCTGGATTTTTTAGAAAGTTTAGGAATGTCCACAAAAGCGATGGCTAAACCTTGTGACAAGACTTGAGGTTGCAAAAAATTTTTACTGATAATTCGAAAAAAAATTTCACTTATTATGTTAAATTTATGTATTTTCTGATTTCACAATATATATATATATATATATATATATATATATATATATATATATATATTATTTGAAAAATATTAAAAATAAAGCAGTTTGGATCTTTAGAAGCTATCCAACTGTAGCTAGTGACAGTCCACGAAAGTGACGAATCACTTCTGTGGACAACTTTTTTTTTGGAAATTCCATAAAATTTTTTAAAAAAATATACTAAACTATAGTATATTTTGTACTTGAATGTGGGATTTGGAAAAATGACAAATATTTTTAATCATTTTCAATTTATTGCTCTGTGACACGAATTACAGGTTTTCTGTAGATTCACCCATTTCAGTGTCTTATGGTTTCGGTGGAGATAGAGACATAAAAAAAAAATCAACCTTTCTTTTACGTACATATGACATACATATCACAAGCTGATCGTAATTATACTTGGCCTACTCAATGCACTCTGTAGTTGCTACCAATATGCATATCAACACCAAAATTTGTATACAACTTGTATACAGGACTATTCAAAGGTTGGGAGAAAAAGCAATCAAAAAGTATGTATTCGTACCGTACGAGACACGACTGCTGCACAAACTGTTTAGCATTATAAAGAATATTGCTAGATTTGCTACCCAATGCTAGTTTTAAAATTTCTAACCGATGAACAGGGTGTACAATGGCTTAACGGAGCTGATTCCGTTTGGTGATTCTCACATGTAATATTTAAAATAGCTCTTTAGGTCTGGAAAATTCGCAACATTTGCACGTTAAATCATTTTCTTTAAATGGACCCACAACTAGATATCACATGATATCACAAGTAGATATCAAATCCGGGAAACGGGATGGACAGGCAATGGGTAATTATCAACTAAACACACCATGATCGGTGAAATATCGGCGCAAACAATGCTGTACGGCGACTTCAGTATTTGGGAAAGCAAAATCTAGGTTTGCAGATGTAAGGCATTGTCGCTGTTGAATTTCTAGGTACGGCAAAATTCTGGAGCATGTTATGACAGCACCATTACATCATGGAATATCAGCGGTGCGAATTAGAATTAGAACTTCGATGCGGTACCAGTTACCAATTTATTTCATGGCAACGGCAAGATGGTGCTATCGTTAAGAGAACGAAAGCGTGTGTGGTAACTGCTGAATGTACGAATCCTGCTGCCGCTCGGACGTGGCATTAGAAGGACAGCAGATGGGCGTATTCCAGCTATGCCTCTTCCCTTGAAAGCCGGGTAAGTATGGTCAACTATGATGTGGTAGGTTGTAGGGGTATCCCGCCGCATGGCCATTTGGCAGCCACATATTGAGAGAACGGA
>JAFIDM010006943.1:40400581-40413944 GCA_023159025.1 Thereuonema tuberculata | reverse complement strand
TGACAGGGCCATTATGAACAGCTTCTTCGAATAAGAATGGTCCGGATAAATGTGGAAGTAAATCCACATACGTCGGTCAGTTTATACAGTATAGTTCCTAGATAACACGTGGATTATTCATAGACCAAGTAGGACAATTCTGTGTGCAAAGAATAAGACTTGGTCGAGTAAGATAAAAATGTTCCTCTTCGCTTCACAGGATGTTCTACGCCCACGACACATCAACTTCCAATTTGGCAAGAGCGATCAATGTAACGGCCAGTCGACAGTACATAACAGCAGCAACCAGCTGGTGTTTAAAGCTAATTTTATATGGAAAATAATGAACTGTCTTTCGCAGTACTTTCACACTGGGCCATACTTTAAGTCTACTACTGGATTCAGAAAGATGCGTCGTTAACTTTTCGTCAGCAGCTGTCATATGATCTTTTATGATTCTTCAGTCACAGGCTTTCGCCCTCTGCCATATTGAGTTTCTAAGGATCCTGTTTTTTGGAATCGATGTATCATGCTCCTCAGAGCTTGTGAAGATTTTGGTACCCGACGTAAGTTCTTAAGACGGCGAAATTAACGAACAGCAGTCACTGCATTACAATTGCTTTCGGATAAAGGATTCACAATAAAAGCACATTTTGGTAAAGTGATAGCCATCGTAGCAGCATAAGAAAGGTATTCACTAGTGGTAATCGTCTTTATACCCAGAACTCTGTTGCAATGCGGGTGCATATGCAAAAGAGATTGAGTTTTTATTTATAATAATGTCTAACCTGCTGTTGTTTTCAATAAGTTTAGTTGTAATCTTTCATAACGGCAAAATAATTAGTTTAGGCCCCTAGATGAACTTTTTTGACCTTTTTCTTTTGAATAATCCATTTCCGCATCCTTTGAATAGTAAGTACATATATTTTATAAAAATTTCAATTAGGTGATTGGTTACAGCTACAAAGTACTGTGAATAGGCCAGGTTTAATGACGACGTGTATTTATTACTTATTACTTTTAAAACTTTTAGGAGATGTATACTTTAATTACACAGAAAGGCCAAATGTAATGTGAATATCAGTGAAATTATAGAACTATGGGACTATACCACTATCCAATGCATTGCATAGCAAGCTCAGGATGCTGTTGTACTTGCCAACATACATTAATTTCCGAACAGTTGTTCTTGCAAGATTGCTGCCCGTTGGGAGTTATCTGATTTTGAACGTAGAATTACCGTTGGTACTCGAAGGATGGGTCACGGAATTTCGAAGATCAAGCATGAATTTGGATTTCCAGGTCTAAGTCGTCATTGAGTGCGTATTTTTGATCTTTGCATATTCTGACGAAAGGTTTTTAAATGTGAAGTCTACTTACTATCGGATTATTTTTGGGGGGTTATTTTTGAGGATTATTTTATACATATTAATACATTTTACTTCCTGTTTGAGTAAAATTAAAAAACTGAGAGACAGCTCTTAAATAAGGATAGAAATGTCCCAGAATCGAAATATAACCAAGTCACGACTACTAGAAATCTTATTTGTCTCTTTATTTTATTCGTTGATATCTGTAGCCTGACAATGTTTTCTTTCTTGCATCCAAACAATTATATCTATATACACTGTCCGGTCACTTTTTTAGGTACAACTACCTAGTAGCGTGATGGGCCTCCTTTATCCCTCAAAACAGCCTGAATTCGTCGAGGCGTGGATTCCACAAGATGCTGAAAACGTTCTTGAGGCATTGTGTACCATGCTGACATGAGTGTGTCACGCAGTTCCTGAAGATTTGATGGAGGTGTTGGCCTAGAGCGAACAGCCCGTTCCAGCTTATGCCACAAATTTTCAATCGGGCTGAGATCCGAGGACTGAGCAGGCCACTGCAGAAAAGAAAAGTCATCGTCATGTTCCTCAAACCATCCCATAGTAATGTGGTCTTTGTCCACCGGAGAATTATCCTGCTGGAAGTAGCCATGTTCATGAGGTACACTCTAGTATCCTAATGTGCCTCCAGTGATATCGATGGATCCAACGTGCGCCAGAAAAACGTCACCCACACCATGACACTGCCCCCACTGCCCGTACCATTTATGCCCACAGCAGGGTTGTATCTAATAAAGTGATCGGACAGTATATATTTGCAGCTATTTCTTTTTTGCAAATACAATAACTATTTTCATTCAGATATTGAATTACAAACAGTAAGCTTAATTTTTACTTCAAGATGTGATTGAACATCCACTCAGAGATTATTTTCTTATATTTAAAATATTGGTAATTATTTAAATAAATACTTTCTAACAAAATTATAGGTAAAGAATTACAAAGATTTCCCTTGTTTTACCATACTTCAATGACTTACAATATTTTCTCATACGTATTAGATGCAATATTTTATAGTTCTTCATAATTATAATTTAAAATTTTTTCTTATGATAGTTTTATCGTATACATATCATCCGCCTCGCATACATAAACTCGTATATATAATCATTACTCACTACTTCTTTCCTTATTAATTGCTTGAAACTAACGGGACACCGGATCAAATCAATTACTCTTCCAAAATAGCAGTTGCCAATTGAAAAGTTTTGCTTTCGAGAGTCTAATCACTATGTTATTATTAGACGGATTCCTCTGATTTACAGAAAAACCCACATATTCCTCCCCAGAATCTAAACAGTAAGTTCCATTAATTACTGCAAGTAATTTCTTTCATTAAAATCTGTCTGAGCTACATTAGAAATTAAATTAAATTTTTAATTATGATATTCCAAAACCTCACGAATCAAATTTTTATTTGATTTTATTTTTAATTTCTGAGAAAATCAGAAAATTCTTTCATAACTGAGAATAGGGTGGAGCCACTGTTTAATTTCTACTACCTGATTGGGTAAACAAAAAATGCCTATCGCTTTCATTAAATACATTGAAACCATAATCTCCTTTAATCCCACCATTCCCGAACCCACCATGGTGAAAACCAAATCTCAGGTTTCTGGCAAAATAACGTTTTACCCTTCATCAGTTTCACGAGTTAAAATGTTATTACCTTTTATTATTATCGTTATAATAATAAAATTAAACCTTGACTAAAACTGCAAATTACGATTGTAACATCATAATAACGTTATCTTGTTATTATTGCAATAGAAAAGATTTTTATTAAGATTGTCAGCAGTCCCCAATTTAAATAGTTTGAATTATGTTAAAAAATACATTAGATTACTCACCCACTACTGATATGGTAATTGAGAGACACAACAAAATTACCAGTTTCATCTTTGATTATTGCATAGATATTTCATCACAGTTTCATTCTTGAGAATACCTCTCAATTAGAGTTATTCTTGGGTATACTTGAATTATATTTGAGTAATACTATATTCTAAAGACAATGAAAAATGAAAACAAAAAAAGAAAACTAAATTAGAGATTTGAAATTAGAAATACTTTATTCAGTTTTTCTTATTTCAAGCATAGAAACATTATTCTACTTCGTAGTTGTTGATCGACGTGGGAATGATCGACGTAAAATAAGAGAAATTGTGACATTAACCTTAAAACTGCATATTATTATGACATAGTGTCTTCTAACTAATGTCCAATGAACTAATGTCTTCCAAAAGCGAAGGATACTGCAATACATAATCGATCATTAAAGAGAATGTACAGAAACAAGTATTCTGGAAGGATGTATACGAAAGCCTACGTAACAGCTGACAACGGAATTTAACCAAGAGACCAATGGAAGCACCTCCTAAGAAAGAATGAAAGAATCTTCCTCATGTGGGCTTCTTAAAATACAGTCTTTATTTATTAAACCATTGGTGATAATCTCAGCAATATTCAACTGAGACCTCACATCATGGACTATTTTAAAGTGAAAAATATTCCTTTTCTATAAAGAATCGTCATACAAGGATAATCTGGTTAGACGATAATTTAAATGCAACTGAGACGCAGTTTATAGGTAGGCTTACCAAATTTAAGTATAACGATATACAAATGTAAAGTTTCAAGGTTGATCAGAACGCTATGTTCAGAGGTATACCGATATAAATACATTCAGGATACAGGAATGTCTGCAATGTCATGGTGCATCCTAAACAGGTTTTATAATGGAGAGCCATTTTAGTTCTGATATATATCATTAAAGTTTTCTATCAGCAAAAGCTTATGTTTTGATATTCTTAAATTGTACTTTGAATAATATAAAATACATACGTTATGTGGCTAATTAGGATAGAAAGGGTTCTAATTTTTCGGCAGCTGACGCAGGTATGTTCCAGCAATGAATTGTATCGGGCTTAAGTTTCCGGCATTGTTGTTTATACCGGTAAATGCAATTGATTTTCCGATTGATATCAAATCCAGAAGCTATCAAATCCGGAAGACGGTTATAGAATTCATAGGATTTTTAATCATATGTATATATCAATCCTCGAAATAAAATCGATCAAGAAATCTCGCCTTGCAATCCAAAATTACGAACTGAAATCTTTGGTAAGCTATATTATCGTATTTTCTGCAATCTTTAAAGTTCCTTATACCAATTGGTATAAGGGTAAGTTATAGAAGGAACAGAAACTTATAATACTACGACGTTGATCATATCGCAATATTGTGACTGATCAAGCTATATAAGATTTAAAAAAAACTTACATCAGCGCAAGAAGTTTCATTGCGTTTAATGTGGTCACTATATCATACAAAAGAATGATTTCATTTATACTTTGTGATAACCTTATACAGTGTAATATTGTTTGTTTGGACAATATTTAAAAATAAAATCCATCTTAAATCACAAAGCTGTTGGGCGATAATGAATTGATCTTCCATTGAACTATAATTTCGCAATGATTTTCTTTAATCACATGACTTCACTGAATCAGGAAAATTGATATGTTAAAATAGACGATAAAAAATTGTCACATTTCCTTCATGTCTAAAGGTGACAGACTGAATAGCCAACCCTAGCCCACAGTAGGACACACGTAGATTGTCTGTTAATTACTTGTTGCTCTTTGGTGTTCCTAAAGATTAATGTTTATTGAATAGAGAAATTCGCTTCCTTCTTTGATTTGAAAGCAACGAATTTATTACAACAATTCAGTTTATCGCCATATTTTTTGACATACTGTGTTCAGCATTGAAGCTCCTTCTGAGACCAGAGATGGAGCACACAACTAAATATTTTATTTGTTCAGCTTTTAAAACGCTTCACCTCTCTTGGGTTTTTTTTTTTTTACAAAAAAAATAATGAAATGGTTTTATACCTTTTTAAGTAGCAAAAAATAAAAGATCATGAATCTGCAATTTATGATAGCATTTTAATCAGTAAACTCAATTTCCAATTTAAAAATAAGCTCTGAACTATAAAGTATTTTGAGAATAAAATTCTTTACTTCTCAAGGAATCTACTGGAAGTATAAATTAGCAGTAGGTATTTCAGTTATTATATAGGGAGCGTACATAAAACCGACCCCAATAGGTTTCAAGGTGTATGTTGTATGTTCGCTATTTACAGTATTCAACGCTAATGATGATATACTTTCCGGATATTATTCGCCACAGTCGCTCATAGGCACATGACTGTTGTTTAATGTTCGTCGGCCTGTATGTGAGTATTGGCGTATTCAATTCCACAAGTCGGAGAAATGTATCGAGGTGAATGGCGGCCACTTCCAACATCTACTCTGAACAAGACAATTAACTGTATACATTCACATTAACAAGAGCGAAACCTTTCAATAGTGTCCAATTTCCGAACCAAACTATCCCTGGAAACCTTTTGGGGCCGTTTTTATGTTCGCCACCCAGCAACATCTAAAATATATCTTTGGATTTTCGAAAGCAAAAATATCAAGAAAAGATTTTAATATGTTAAATAAATTCATATTGAAATATGTTAATCTCACAATGTAACACTTTGTAATTTTTAAAAAAAATGATTTTACTGTTAATTATTCAGTGAATATTCAGTAAACCTTTTACCTCTTTTAAGTTATCGGACAATCACAAAATGGGATTTAAAGATTGCGATATAACAAAAACTATAATTTTGAATAGCTTCTTCTTATATTCCATTCTATTTCACAGTTACATTAAGTAAATCTTAAATAATTTTAAATAAGAGAATACGAATCACAATAATAAGAAAATTTTAAGTTTTATTTTCATTGTGTCCATTATTAGTAGAAATATGATACTAACTCACGAGAAAGTTTGTTGTTTCAGTTTTCAATTTGACGAGCTACTCAGCCGTGATATTTACATTTATTAAAACAATTGAGTTAAAGAATGCAATCGTTTAAGTTACTCAACATCAGATTTCAGATAGACCTTTTATTTTTATATTACAAAACCAGTTAAAGTAGCTAATGGAGAAAATCATGTGCTTATTAGTAAGCTTATTAGTATCACTTTTCCACACGACTGCATTTAATAAGGCTAAAACAATATTATAGATGACAAAAAGATAAAAACTTGTTATGTTTTAATGTATTTTTGATTCACTCATCCCAATTATCCAATTACCCTGTAGTTCTAAGCTGTCCTGTACGTCATGATATAGTAAAGAATGTCTTCCAAAAGTGGAGAATAATGCAGTACATAATCGATGATTAAAGCGAATGTTCAGAATTAAGCATTCTGGAAGTATATATACGAAAGCCTGCGTTAGGCTGCCCATGGAATTTAACCAAACATAATAAAGAACGAAAGAATTTTCCGCATGTGGGCTTCCAAATTAGGCAAGCACATTATTAAAATATAAATGTTTTTTAGATAATCATTGGCGATAATCTCAGCAACATCCACTGTGACATCACATCTTGGATCATTCTAAATTCAATAACGTTGCATTTCCATAATCGTCGTTCCTGGCTACGCTGATTAGACAATAGTTTAAATGCAACTGGATACATACTTCCGAGAAATGCCTATCCCATATAATTAACCGGTAAATCACATAAGAATTCCACATGTGAGTCTTGCTTTTTATTTTCTTAGATTTAGTTATTGAGGGGTCACTGTCTCATCTTGTATAGAAAAATTAAATTCAAGGTTATTCATAAAGTTATCTCTTTTAAAAGCTATATCGATATAAATACATTTAAGATAAAAGAAATGTTTGCAATATCATGCTGTACCAGAAACAGATAGGGACTACTTTACAATGAACAGTATTTGTATAGGCAAAACATTAAGTTTTGATACTGTGGAGGTCAAAATTATAAGGACAAGGGAAAAAATCGCCAAACTTGTCCAGAGTTGGCCAGAAAATTATGCAAATTTTATAGCTGGAAACCAATGATAAATGCAGCCTTTTTAATTAGTTTTTATGGAAATATATGGGAAATTTATATTCATAAAATGTATTTAGAACTTAGACAGCCATGTGATATGGACAAAATTATAAGGACAACGCTATTTGTATTCTAAAAAGCAAAATTTGCATGTTTGTCGTTCTGTACACGGCACTCCCAGACGATATAAATGCGTAGTAAGTGATTGCGAACGTCGTATTCAAGTTTTTAGTCATGCCGCTAGGCACGCAACTTCGGAGTTTCAGAAAAAGAAAGTGCTTGCTTTTTAAAAGTTCAGGACTTACCGTACGTCAAATTTCGACAAAGCTGAATAGATCGAGAACGGTTATTTATAATTTTCTTAAAAATCCTGGAAAATATGGATGGCAAACACATACAGGTGGGCCATCTTCTGTTTCTGTGCGCGTGAAAAGAATGATAATAAGGCGAGCTTGCTCCAAAAAACAAACATCAACAGAAATTAAACGGGAATTAAACTTACAACGCAGTGCTCGAACTGTTCGACGTATTTTACAAAAAGAAAAAAAGGTTCGTTATGGAAAACTTATGTCACGACCGCCTCTTACAAAAGTTCGTAAGAGACTGAGGGTGGAGTTTGCCAAAAAATGCATTACTATGGGAAAAAATTGGGATGATGTTATCTTTTCCGATGAGAAAAAGTTTAATTTGGATGGACCGGATGGTTTTCGCTACTTCTGGTATGATCTCAGTAAAGAAAAAGAAATTTTTTCAAAGCGTTGATTTGGAGGTGGCTCGGTTATTGTCTGGGGAGGGTTCGGAACTGGCGGAATTACTCCAATAGTTTTTGTGCAGGGCAGAATGAATTCTGAGAGTTAAGTTGATTTATTGGGCGATAATCTTTTACCAGAAGCACCGTTAATTACGAGTGGAGACCATTTGTTCCAGCAGGACAATGCTTCAGTATATGTTTGTCAAACTTCGAAAGCATTGTTTGATGCTAATTTTGTGAAACTACTTGACTGGCCGGCCAGAAGCCCAGATCTAAATCCAATGGAAAACCTGTGGGGTATTCTGGCACATGAAGTATACAAAAATGATATTCATTATCAAAACAAGCAAGAACTCATGTACTCCATCGAAAAAGCCTGGAAAAACATTTCTAAGAACGTTCTGAAGGAACTGTAATACTCTATGAAGTCATGACTGATAAAAGTGATTGAGAAGAAGGGGGAGATAATTAATTATTAGTGTGTTTCAGGCCAAAACATTTATTGTCCTTATAATTTTGTCCAGTTTTTACAATGACTTTTTTTGTTAAATATGACAAAACATTTATATTTTGTATTTTCCAATGTTTTGCATTCTACAATGATTTCTAGCATAAAAAAGCATTTTATGTATACATTTCACATTATTTACTTCAGAAATAAATTTTTTCTGTGCAATTTTCAGTTGTCCTTATAAGTCTGACCACCACTGTATTCTTAAATTGCTAAAATGTGAATACTATAAAATACGTAGTCATTGAGGATAATTAGAATATTTCACTATATTTGTCATCTGAAGGCATAGATATGTTCCAACAATTAATTGTATCGGACATAGTTTCCGGTATTGTTCTATATGCTCTGAAAACGAAATTGACTTCCCGATTGATACCAAATACGAAAGTTATCTTGAATTATTACGTGGAATTCTCAGGTCTTTTAATCGTATGTTTATATGAATCCTCCAGATCATATCGATCAAGAAATGTGGCGTGGGAATCCAACATTAAGAACTGAGATCTATGGTAAGCTATATTATCTGTATCGTATCTTCTGCAACCTTTACCGATCTCTTTGCCACTCCCTATAATATTGTGTCTGAAAAATAATTTTTAAGATTAAAAAAAATATGACTTCAGGACAAGGTGTTTCTACGCATTAGTGTTATAACTATGTCAATAAAAAAATAATAGCATATGTAATTTGTGATAACCTAATTCAAGGACTATTGCTATTCTTGCACAGCGTTTAAAAATAATAACTAATTTTAGAAACAAAGTTATTGCAGGATACTGAACTGTTTTTTCATTGAAATATAATTCACAATGATTTATGTTAATTGAGTTGATTACATTGAATCAGGAAAAATAGAAATGTTAAAATAGACAGTAAAAAAATTTCGGGATTCCTGTAAGGATGGCAGACTGAATAGCCAGCCCTTGAGTGCATATCGGCCATGCGCTTTATCTGTTAATTATTTATTGTTCTTTGGTATTCCTAAAGATTGCTGTATATTGTGATAAATTCGCTCCCTTCTTTAATTTGAAGGCAACGAATTTGTCACAATATTTAAATTTGTTCTTCAAAATCAGCTCAAATGAGAGAACTAAACAGAAACAAAGGTTTAAGGTTGGTACTTCATTATGCAGAAGTGTAACACTCTTTATTGTTCCCGGGCCAGGTTCTTTAAGTGCAATGAACGGATATGTGGGCAGTCCATCTGTCGTAGGCGTCTAACGAGATGACAATACTTGTTAATCTTTGCAAACTATTTAGATCCTCGGGTTGCTAGGAGTCTGCTTCTTCCATAAGTTATGCGAAGGAAAACTCCTTCCAATAACCGCAAAGTCGTTCTTCCTACGCTTGCAAAAGGCTAACTGCTTCTTCCAAGTTGCGGAGGCGAACTAACTTGGTGGAGCTCTGTGTCCTCTGTGTTATATGGGCAAGTCCGACCAATCAGAAAGACACAGGCTGATTCTGAAGAAGGGGGAGGCGGCCGTGAAGGGATGAAGGTAATGAAAATCGATCCTTACCCGCTACAAATTTATCGCCATATTTTGTAACGTACTGTGTTCAGCATTGAAGAAGCTAGGAGCAGAAATGGAACCTATAATTAAATATGTTATTCGTTTAGGTCTAGTTTTCAAAACGCATCACTTCTCTTGGGGGTTTTTCTAGAAAATAACAATACAATTATTATAAGTAGCAACGAATAATAAATCAGGAATCGACCATTCATGATTGCATATTATTCACGAATAATACACGAATTTCCAATGCCTGTATTTAAAAAAAGTCTGAACTATAAAATAATTTTTGAATAGTTTTCTTCGGAAGGAAGACATTAGAAGAATAGATTAGCAGCTGATGCTATATGTTATTATAATATCTGATGTATCTTTTGATTTTCTGAGGCAAAAACTACCAAGGAAAAATTTTAATATTTAAAATAAAATCAAACTGAAATACGTTAAACTACAATGTAAAACTGTGAAGTAATTTCTTAAGCGGTCCCATGTTACAGTTAACATAGGCAGCCGATATTGCGTTTGTGTTGTGTGTCTGTCATACTGTATGTCACACTCAGTAGCGGCCAATGGTTAAAGATATTAGAGTGAAACCTTCCCCATTTCTTTCCCGGATTCTAGGCGGGCGGGCGCCGGGCTGACCATCCGGCCCCAACTTCGTCCCGTTGTCATGGAAACGCTGGGAGCCTGACCTCCCGCGCCCCGTACGCCGAGTCTGGCGAGGGATTAGAGAGAGGTTACAGCTTGACTGTAAAACATAAATGAACGGTCTTGCATTTATTTGTTCTTGCATTTTGTTTATACAATTGTGCATAGAAAGGGACCGCTTCGCTTTTGACACTGTCTAAAAGCATTAATTACCTTGTTTTAAATGTTTTTAGTGGTAATTTTCAACGAATACTCAGAAAACTTTTTACCTCTTTTAAATTATTAGGCAATCTCAAAATGGGCTGGAAAAAAAATCTTTCAATAACACGAACAAAATATAACTTTAAATAGTTTCTTCTGATGTTTCATTCTATGTAAATGTTTCATTTAGTAAACCTTAGTTAATTCTATATATAGTAGAATACAAATAACCACAATAATAAGAAAATTTTCAATTTCATTTCCATTCTTTCCATTCTTCTTCTTCTTCTTTCGAATTTGACCAACTAGTGACCACGTAAAATCACTTCATGATTTTCTTCCCTCACTCATTCTCTTCCTCCAGTATTCTTTCATCCTTTAACTCTGTTGCTTTCGTCTTTCTTCTGTCCAGATTCCCCTTGTTTTCCTTTTCTGCTTTGCTTGAAAACCAACAAAATTTTTAACTTTTGATCTGAGCATCCCCCTATTCTCTAATTTTTCCGCTGTTATTCCCATTTCTTCCATGTCACTCTTTACCTCCTTAAACCAGGTTATATGTGTTTTGGGTTTTTTATCAAAGTAGTTAAAGAGTTGCTTTGACAATCTGTCATCACTCATTCTACTAAGGTGTCCGTAGAATGTTATTCTCCTCTTTCTCATTGTGTCCACAATCCTCTCTATTCTCTCGTATATTTCTCTGTTACTTTTGAGTTTCCATCTTCCATTTTCATAGTTTGGACCAAGAATTTTTCGGATTACCTTTCTTTCCTTCTTCTCAAGTTCATTTAGTTGGGTGGTCGTATTCATTGTTAGGCATTCCGATGCATACAGGCTCTCGGGTTTAATCACAGTTTCATAATGTTTTAGTTTTGTATTTATGGAGACAGATTTTTTGTTATAGACATTTTTTGTTAGTTGGAATGCAAGTTCCATCTTTCTCGTTCTTGCTAAGTTTGCTTCTCTATCTAATGCGTTTGATTGGATTATTTCTCCCAGGTATTTAAACTTGGTGACTTTCTTTATCTTTCCATACTTTGTTTCTAAGTATTTGGGACCTTCTTTAATATTTCTCATATATTCTGTTTTCTCAAATGATATTAAGCGGCCAGTTTTTTCTGCTGTTTCTTTTAGAATATTTATCTGTTTTACTGCATCTTCGTAACTTTCTGCAAGGATTGCCAGATCATCCGCAAAAGCCAAACAATCTAATTCCAAACCGTCCTTCTTTCTTCCTATCCTAACTTTCTGTATACCTTCTATTTCCATTTTTTTTCTCCAGTCTCTTAAAACTTTTTCGAGTGTGCAAGTAAAAAGCAATGGAGATAAACCATCACCTGTCTCACTCCTGTCTTGATTTCAAACGATTCTGAAATTTCTCCCTTAAATTTCATTTCTGACCAAGTGTCTATTAGGCTTTGTTTAGTAATCCTTAGCGTTTTATATTCAGCTCCAAATTCTTCTAATGTATTGAACAACGTTTCCCTATCAATGGACTCATATGCCTTCTTGAAATCCACGAAGGCCACATGAATTTTTTTGTTTCTTGTTTTTCTGTAGTTGATTATTAGTTTTATATTCAAGATCTGTTCGGCGCATGATCTGCATTTTCTGAATCCTGCTTGATACTCTCCTAGTTGTTGATCTAATTGTTTTTCGAATCTGTTTTGTAGTATTTTAGATAGTATTTTATATGTTACTGGAAGCATTCTTTCCATTACTAATAGAAAAATTTATACAAACTCACGAGAAATTTTGTTGTTTCGTTTTCAAATTTTTCGAGCTATTCATCCATGACATTTCCAATTGTTAAAACAATGAAGTAATAGAATACAATTGTTTAAATTATTTAACATCAGGGTTCATATTTCATCTAACCTTCTTATTTTTTTTAGTAAAACCTACCTTCTGCCCTATGACCAGCTATTTTTTTTTCATGAATTTAGGATAAATTAATTTCAAGACTTGGTGTACTCTTCTCAAAATTATAAAATTCAGTGAAAATTTATTTTTTATTTTCCACTCTATTAGCTCTTATTCTTATCTTATAAGAGATGGTGCCAAAAACAGTGATATTAAAGAATGATTAACCCGCACATAGTTTATTATGGCTATCCACATCTGTCTTGGTCTTTGGATTGGCAGAGATGAACGAAAAGCTTGTCCAGCACGCTCAGCCGACCTACATCCTCTGGACTTTTTTTTCTAGGACTACCTGAAAACCCTAGTGAACGCTACACCAGTTTCAAAAGTACAAACATAAACTGACCGACTTGTATATAACCTATCATAGTAACACCAACATTTTCAACTAAACCAATATTTCGTCTTTTATTTCAAAGACTTCTTCGAAGTTTACAATTGTAAAATAAGAGAAAACATATAATTAAATGGAAAGAGAAAATTCTAAACATCTCACCAAATTTAAATGTAAAATAACTACATTT
>JAFIDM010006943.1:40357135-40385581 GCA_023159025.1 Thereuonema tuberculata | reverse complement strand
ACTGGTATACAGTATGAAAGCAGCTTTTCTTTGTTTTCTTTAATTTTTCTTTTTATTGTTTTAAAACCTACAAAGAAAAACTTTCAACTTGAAAAAGAAAATAGTTATATAAAAAAGTCCTTAATTAAATTACTTAAATCGAGTTTATTTTACTTATATCAAAAGTTACCCGCACGAGGATTTAAAAATTATGAAGCATTATCAAACATCCAAAACTTTTCTTGTCATCTTGTCATTTTTACGAGCAAATAAAGTATTCTTAAAAATCTTCAAATACAAACGTCTCACGATATCTTGAATTTCAAGATAATCTTGTTAAAAAGTTCAATGTTATATACACATTTATGCTGACATAAGAAACCTTCGGATAGTAGGATAAAAAAAAATTACGAATTAAACCGAATTAAAAAAAAAATCGTATTATTTTAATAGATTATTTTTAGTTCAATACGTATAATAGAAGCAACATAGATATGATTATTTTTTGTAACATTTATATATCTGATGGATATCCTTTAAATCAAGACCAGTAAGATTAATTTCCAGGACGTAATTTAAACATGTCATACACTTATATCGAGACATCAGGCATAGTGTATCAGCTATTGAGTAGTTCTAGATAGCTCCTAATTTATCTAGAGACCTTTCAATTTCTTTTGGTCACAGATATCCTGTGATTCTTTTACTGTCTCTATAATTGTTTCCTCATCGTTTCTCTCGAATCCTTTTGTTTTATTGGTTACTACTTTTCACTGCATTGCTTTCAACAACGCTATGACACGATGCTGACGTTCACGTTTTATGTAGTATTTGAATTGTCAGATAATAAAGCGCTTCACTTTTCTTTAATAATAAATATACCTACTACATTTGTTCTTTTCCTATTTACCCCTTGATTTGTTTCACACCATTAACAATAACTTACTTTTGCTTTATTATTTAACTTACAGTTTATAGTTGATTGTTAATGCATACAACTTACAACATGCTTAGTAACTCACTTAACAGCTTACAATTCATAGTTTACAGTTCACAGCTCACAATTCACAATTTTTAAATAGGTCACGCTTACAAGCAATAGATTTAATGAGAGAGACCATAATGCATCTTTAACACATGTGTAAGCAATTAAAATTAAAACAACGCAAAGTTTCAAAGTTTCAGGCAAAGAAAAAGATTGTAAACTTGAACTTTGAAACTATCGCGTTCTTTTAATTTTAATTGTTAATATATGTGTTAATATATGAGCATTATAGTCTCTACTTTTAATTGGTTTTACTTGCACGTTAAACAGCTTAATTAAGAACTAGTTTTTTTCAATATTCTGATAAAAATAATGAAATATACACATACTTATTTAAGTTACGAGAATAACCCTCTTACAACAAAAGGTTGCCGACCCCTGCTTTAAATTAATCCCCTAATTCCGCTTGCTCTGATATCATGAAAATTAAACGGATTTTAACAACTTAAGTAATGAAGATTTAATTAATTGTTTTAAGAAAATTTCTATTCTTTGCATTCGGGAAATATTTTAATTTAAAATTAAATGTAAATTTATCATTTCTAGTTTTTATGACTTAAAAAACAAGCAAACAGTAAATTGTATGAACTGAATTTCAAGAAAAACCAGCCTTAAGTTTTGTCAAGGTCTTATTGTTTATATCTGAAGGATGCTAGTAGCTTCTTGTTATGAGTTACCCTTTATAAAAGAAAACGTCTGTAAAGCTTTACAAAACTCATTTTTCGAAATATGGAATTTTATGATATTTCATGAGCTTTTACTAAAGTAGTAAAGGGAGATTATATTTTGTTAATGGAACTTACTCGCAAAGGTGTCGGTGAAACATGCTCATTCTCTCTAAGTAGTCGCGTTGACAGTTTCTATAAAATTCGAAGAAATGCATAACGCAGTTCATGTGGTTGATATCTAGTAAAACTTAAAAAAAGATAAATAATTACTAATTGGATGAATTGAAAATAATTTTTCGAAAATTAATTAATAAGTATGGCAATAAAACCGCAACAAATCAAACACAAACTAAAATCAATAGGCGTAAAAACAACTGAGTCATTGAGTTCTTAAATTTTATTCAAGTAAGAAGACATCTTTTTGCTCAATTGGTATGAGAAGAATTTTTAATTATTACAAAAACTGTAAAGTAAATGTAAACAGGAGATTACATCTTAACTGTAAACAGGAGACTGCCTTTATGAAGAGGAGCTTAAACTGATGGAACACAAAAGTACACTTTTTATGGTTACTTGACCGATTCCATTGAATCTTATCTAATCTGTATTATGTGAACTTTGTGTGGGTGTAAGAGAGATATAGATCGAGTCATTTGTGTACTTATTTATTAGAAAGCCAAGAACAAAGCTAAGACAGTAACTATTGTATCAAGATTTATCCGCATTCAATTTGGTAACATCAATCTGACAACATTACCTTGTAAATTGCCTTTTCGGTTTTTAACACAGAATAAAAGAACGATTCCTTTTTGATAATCTATCAACAGTTAGAAAGAATGAGTTTTTTCAATGGAAGCCATCGGAATATATTTGAAGCTCATAGTGATTTCGCATTGAATTCCCACACTGCCATTCAAACATATATCGTCGTTGAAATCAACTTTTCGCTCCTGTGCCATAGTTTTCTGCTTAAGTCAAACACTGAATAAAACGTCGTTCTGTGACTCCCAAAAGAAAAAGATGGTCCCAAAATAGCACTGAAACTGTCGGCAGGGATTTCCATCATGTTATATGATTTTGGTACAATAACAAAGCTATATTCTTAAAACAACGCAGTAGTGAAGATATATTTAGAATTAAGAAAAAATCACCGTTAAAAAGGAGAATGGACGAACTCTTTGGGAATTTCGCCACCCTGTATTCTGATAAGATATCTACCTATGGAAAGATCTCCTTATATAGAACGTTATTATTACGACTCGTCGCAATTATTGGTCTGTTTGGAGTTAAATACGTCTAGATATGACGTTTGAGTCATTGATTGTAATGACTCAAACGTCATATCTAGACGTATATAACTCCGAACGGACCAATAATTTAGAGAAGTCGTAAGGATAAGAAATGTTCTATTGATGAAGATATTTCCTTACGTATATATCTTAACGCTATATAGGGGTGGGGTAGATCTGCTCATTCTCCTTTGATTTATGTGCAAATTCTAAAGAAAACAATTTAATTAAACAACAAGTGCCATGTAGTGAGTGAATGGTATTTTAATTTCCAAATAACATTTTTCATTAAGAATCCTTTATTGATTCCTTTACTGAATTCCAATCTTTGATTATTGAGAATCTATTCCATTCTTTAGATATTTTATAGGTGTTTTTTTAATTAATTTATTTATTCCTTTATTTTCTGATCAAATACCTTTTGGGGTGAGCGTTTAGCTACCCAAGGATTCGATTTCCATATTTTTACCTTTTTGTTGTTTTACTGAAAGGTCACTTTAGTTGTTGTGAAGATTTTACTTTTCCGCTCGTATACCTTTTGAATCATAGGTTATAGTGTAGCACTGCCGAAAAGAAGCCTAAAAAACTCGAAACAGCTGTCCGGAGATCTCAACTTGACTACATAGTCTTCCATTTGTAATTTTTACTTTGTTCTTAATGAAACTGTTTCTGTCTTATCCTCATTGTGTAGGAAACATTATTCTCGTATTGTGCTATCAAAAAAAAAATCAGATTGGATATCGTGGCTTCTAAAACTATCATTAAATACGATTTCAAAGTTGGTAAAAATTGTACAAAAATCAAAAAATATATCACAGTCATCATTATCTGCAAACAATTGAATTTATTTTCTCTCCAACAAAAATCTTAGGGTGCTTTCACTTTATGCATTCTACCCTTGTTTCAAAACTATCCGTTTTGAAGGGATGATTTCATTTCCACACGATTTTATAGAGTACTCGCCTTAACTAACGCTGCAGCATCATATTGGAGAAAGCCGCGATGAATGACAACCAGACGTTCTCCAATATATATTTAATTCAGTGCGTTTTAACCTTAGTGTTTTTATAGTTTGTTAATTGTTTTCCGAACTCATTGGTTTTAATTGTTTTGAGACAGTCCATCGTATTTTTGAAGTAACATTAAAAGCACTCAGGATCACCGATCAAAACACTCTCCTAAAAATTTGACTCATTTTCCAAAACATGTAATAATTAAATAGAGAATGAAATCAAATATACTGTGAAACTTTATCACATCAAGATCAAAATGTCATTTTCTCTTTTTTTATTTTCTCAGAAATCATTTTTATTGAATGGTGGCAATATATTAAATGAAATACCATTATCATCATTTTACTTGAGAAGAATCATTCCACAGGCAAACAATCTTTTTAAATTTATTTTATTAAAATAAACATAAGTAAATAAATAAGCTTTATTAAGATAATTTTAATTTCCGTTTCAATTTTTTAATTATATTTTGAAGTTTAAAGAAATATTTTTAACAGGTTATATAAGATACTTAACAATAACTATTGTTTTATAATATATGAAACAACCGATTATGAAGTGCAAATTATTCAATGAGTTTTCTTTATTTCCCGTGTTAAATTTTGATGGGAGAAAATGCAACGCCTAATATTACTACTGTTGAATGTATAAATTACGTATTTGCCTAATTACAATTTGAAATTAGAATATTCGAAAACGTTGAATTTCAGAGTAAGCAGAACAAAGTGGGTCCGGTAGTACAATGGTTTAGGCTATTTATATCTCGTTAGACTCCGCATAGCTAAGAGAGTTGTAAGAAAATCCGACATCCGGTTTCAGGAAAAACCTGTTAACTTAGCAAAGTTGATGTCTACAGTATACTAAAAGGACTGTGCTATGAAAGAATTTGATATCTTAGTTGCGGTATGGATTTAAAGTGGCCACCGACCCCTTATTAAAACTCGCCCGAATGTTGCAAATTAGTGGAAAATGTACTCGGTAGTTGGGTTCTGTATTAAGCCTAAAAGCCTACAGTTACATTAAAACTGTAAATTTAACAGTTGGTTTACATTGAAAAATATAAGACAATTCAAAGATTAATTAAATTGGTCTAACTATCCTTCACAATCACAGAAACAGAGTATATTCCAAAATCTTAGAGGGAATTCAATATGTTTCGTTTGCATTAAGAATATTGTACGGTTGGTGTGTGTGGGGACGTACAAATAGCCATCGTGTTTCTTTGTATGACTATTAGTATTTTAAACCAGAATATTAAATAGGGAACTCACCTTTCAAAGATTCATAATGCGATGTTACTTTACACGTGGTATTCATCGAAAGTTTATAGATTTCCAAATAGGTCATTACAGACGTTGTGTCTGCTGTAATTTTACATCGATCATTTTCAAAGAAGTTTTCATAACAGCTTTTCACATAACTGCTAAAACTGAAATTATAAGATAGTTTTAGTGTAATTCAATGTAAGTGTTTCGATTTTAATATATCAGAAGTTAAATCCTACTTTACACTAACGTTATGTATTACAGAGCTCTATTATTTAAGAAATAACAAAGAAATGATCCCTGTTACTAGATTTATATTGCTGAGATGACAAGCTCAACTTTCAAATTTCCTGTCATTTCCTTCGAGTGTAGTTATTGTCAGTTTGATTAGTAGAATCCAATGTTTAACAGCTATAATCAGCCTCCATTCCCTTAACCACATCACTAGAAATCCACCAATATTCTAACAAGCCAAAACAAAACTAATTCTCACGCGTCAAAAAATTAACACGATTCGCTGTAGTCTTATCGAAAACTTTCGATAAAATTTGGTCATTTTATAGGAAAGTTTACAATTGTAAGACAAGACATAGTATATCCTTTAATCCAAGTTTACCCCATAGCTCTAGGGCATTTCAAAATCATTAACTCCAGCTCTAGTTGAGTAAATCTCATGAGCTATTAAGAAATATAGCAATTTAATATTTTAACTACTTCTTACCGGCATTTATTAAAAGTAAGTAGACTGAACCTGACCTGAATATTAGGATAAGATTCGAAGGTGTAACGTTGCCGATAGAATCACGTAGAGACTGCTCTGGAAGATTATCTGAAAACTTTTTCTCTACATCTATATATAGTTTCATGTAAATAGTCGCTTTGAGATGTCATTTCAAAGAGAATATCAAAAAAATCTGTTCCTCTGCTTCCACATTTTATACTTTAATTTCAGATGATATATTGAAATATGTAAAGATGGTATTTACTGCTGAAATATTAAAGATGTTAACAGTATTAACTACAGAACAAGTATATAATGATAAAAAATCTTGTAAGTATTACCTCCTCAAAGCAGTTCACATTACTTGATGACTCCGTTGCTTCAAGAAATAATATTTCACTATTATTCAGACTTTTTGTTTTCTTTCAAATGTGTAGAATTTATGAATCATCTTTGTTCTTCAATTCTACGATGAGATTGTCTAGTTCTAACACACTGTTTACAAGTTACCAGATTCAACAATGAGAAACTTTAGGTGAGCAAAGATAATGCAATTCAAATAGGTGTACTAGAGTCGGAAATAAAAGCTCAAGAGTCATAAGCACGTCTTTCTTCTAAACTAAAATACGGAAAGAAGCGGTTAGAAAGTACTTACATACATATAAGTTGATACAAGGGCATTTCAGGTTCTTTCTCAACTATAGCCACCATACATGAATTGAGTTGTCTGAATTCAAGAGATGGCGCGACACAAGAAACTATAAAATCTTCCAAAAACTTTATAAATTCTTCTATGTATCTTTCGCCCCAGTTTATATTGAAATCAGCTATTCCCGCTGATTCTAAAAAGACAATTCAGCAACATTATAAGTTAACATTTTTTCAATTTTAGAAAATTTTGCAAATTGATAATATTTTCAATTGAAGAAACTATTGTAAATTTTAAAAATAAACTACAGAAGATAACAATAAAGAAAGAAAAATCAATCTGAAAACAAATTGACTATGTCGAGTGAAATATTTATTAATTTAACTTCCAGTAAGAACTATGGATACGACGATTCATTTTCGATGGACCTTCAGGACTTCATTATTTTCTTTATGAACATCATCACTTAGCAATTTATGTAAATTGGGGTGAATGGAAACAACTGATGAAAATACACACAATAAACTGCTAATTTTGTTAAAACATAAACTAATTCATTTTTGTTTTCTAAAGTTAAGCAGTATAACAATATATTTACAGGATAAAGTTTGTTGCTTTGCAGAATTACTCTTCAGGAACTTGCAGAAATAACAGGCTACAATTGAAATCTGGGCACATCTCCTACTCCACCTAATTAAATCCCGTTTGTATAATTTTCAAGTATGGCTTAGTGCCTCAATTCTGTGTTTCTAATAAAGATGTTGCTTTTTTCTGGAGAGGGAGGCATCGCCTAATTTTTTTTTTGTATTTCTTTGTTTTTTGTTTCTTTTTTCCAGTACTTGACACCGATTTGTTTTTCAGTGTCTTATGGTTTCGGTGGAGATAGAGATAGAAAAAAAAAATCAACTTTTCTTTTCTTACATATCACATACATATCACAAGGTGATCGTAATTATACTTGGCCTACTCAATGCACTCTGCAGTTGTTACCAAAATGCGTATTAACACCAAAATTGGTATACACTTTGTATATAGGACAATTCAAAGGTTGGGAGAAAAAGCAATCAATAAGCATGTATTCGTACATACAAGACACGACTGCTGCACAAGCTGTTTAGCATCATAAAGAACATTGGTAGATTTGTTAGCCAATGCTAGTTTTAAAATTTCTAACCGATGAACAGGGTGTACAATAGCATACCGGAGCTGATCCCTTTTGGTGATTCTCAAATCTGGTATTTAAAATAGCTCTTTAGGTCTGAAAAATTTGCAACATTTGCACGTTAATTCATTTTCTTTACATGGACCCACAACTAGATATCACGTGATATCACAAGTAGATATCAAATCCGGGAAACGGGATGGTCAGGCAATGGGTAATTATCAACTAATCACGATACGATCAGCGAAATATTGGCGCAAACAATGCTGTACGGCCATTTCAATATTTGGGATAGCACTACTAGCAAAAAAGTTGCAGATATAAAGCATTGTCGCTGTTGAATTTGCAGGTACGCCAAAATACTGGAGCATGTTCTGATAGCGCCGTTACAGCGGTGCGAATTAGAATTAGAACTTCGGTGCGGTACCAGTTACCAATTTATTTCATGGCAACGGTAAGATGGTGCTATCGTTAAAAGAACGAAAGTATGTGTGGTAACTTTTGCATGTATAAATCCTGCTGCCGCTTGGACGGGGCATTAGAAGGACAGCAGATGGGCGTATTCCAGCTATGCCTCTTCCCTTGGTAGCCAGATAAGTATGGTCAACTACGATGTGGTAGGTAGTAGGGGTGTCCCGCCGCATGGCCATTTGGCAGCCACATATTGAGAGAACGGAGCTGCTCCCGCTCCTTCGGCTAAGACACCACACAAGGAAGCAGTTACACGTTCAGTGTTTTATGTAAGTGGCGTCTAAGGTTAATTCTTCAGATCTTGATCACTGTCTTTCCCTGCTTTGCTTTCTCCGCGCTTCTACTGTCTGCTTTTCGGGATTTGCGCCTTATTAGTGTCCTTTGTTCCCTGCTCTGCCTTAACGCTATGCCATGCAGTATCATACTTCTGTAGGACCATTTCCGAACAGGTGACAGTGCCTTTATGAACAGCTTCATCAAAGAAGAATGGTCCGGATAAATGTGGAAGTAAATCCACATAAGTCGGTCAGTTTATAGAGTATTGTTCCTAGATAACATGTGGATTATCCATTGACCAGGTAGGACAATTCTGTGTGTAAAGAATAAGAACTGTTCGAATAAGATAAAAATATTCCTCGTTGCTCCACACGATGTTCTACGCCCACGACACATCAACTTCCAATCTGGCAAGAGCGATCAATGTAATGGTCAGTTGATAGTCCTTATCAACAGCAGCCACCTGATGTTTACAGGTAATTTTATATGGAAAACAATGAAGTGTCTTTCGCAGTACTTTCACACTGGGCCATACTTTTAGTCTACTTCCGTGGCAGTTAACGTCCACTACAGTAAACAGAAAGATGCGTCGTTAACTTTTCGTCAACAGCAGTCGCATGATCTTTTATGATTCTTCAGTCACAGGCTTTCGCCCTCTGCCATATTGAATTTCTAAGGGTCCAGTTTTTTGGAATCGATATATCATTTTTCTCAGAGCTGTGAAGATTTTGGTACGCGACGTAAGTTCTTAAGACGGCGAAATTCACGAACAGCAGTTACTGCATTACAATTGTTTTCGGATACAGGAATCACAATAAAATCACTTATCACTTAAAAGTGATAGCCATCCTAGCAGAATAAGAAAGGTATTCACTAGTGATAATCGCCTTTACACTCAGAACTCTGCTGCAATGCGGGTGCTTACGCAAAAGAGATTGAGTTTTTATTTTTAATAGTGCCTAACCTGCCGTTGTTTTCAATAAGTTTAGTTGTAATGTTTCATAACGGCAAAATAATGAGTTTAGGCCCCTAGAAGAACTTTTCTGAACTTTTTCTTTTGAATATTCCATTTCTGCATCCTTTGAATAGTAAGTATATATATTTTTGTAAAATTTCAATTAGCTGATTGGTTACAGCTACAAAGTACTGTGAATAGGCCAGGTTTAACAACGACATGTATTTATTACTTATTACTTTTAAAACTTTTAAGAGATGTATACTTTAATTACACAGAAAGGCCAAATGTAATGTGAATATCAGTGAAATTATAGAACTATGGGACTATACCACTATCCAACGCATTGCATAGGAAGCTCAGGATGCTGTTGTACTTGCCAACATACATTAATTTCCGAACAGTTGTTCTTGCAAGATTGCTGCCCGTTGGGAGTTATCTGATTTTGAACATAGAATTACCGTTGGTACTCGAAGGATGGGTCACGGAATTTCGAAGATCAAGCATGAAATTGGTTTTCCAGGTCTAAGTCGTCATTGAGTGCGTATTTTTGATCTTTGCATATTCTGTTGAAAGGTTTCTAAATGTGAAGTCTATTTACTATCGGATTATTTTTTTTTGGGGGGGGGGGTTTGAGGTTTATTTTACATATATCAATTCATTTTACTTCCTGTTTGAGTAAAACTGAAAAACTGAGAGACAGCTCTTAAATAAGAGTAGAAATGTCCCAGAATCGCAAGTCACGAGTATTAGAAATCTTATTTGTTTCTTTATTTTATTCGTTGATATCTGTAGCCTGACTATGTTTTCTTTCTTGAATCCAAACAATTATATCTACATACACTGTCCGGTCACTTTTTTAGGTACAACTACCTAGTAGCGTGATGGGGCTCCTTTACTCCTCAAAACCTGAAGTCGTCGAGACGTGGATTCCACAAGATGCTGAAAACGTTCTTGAGGCATTGTGTACCATGCTGACATGAGTGTGTCACGCAATTCCGGAAGATATCATGGAGGTGTTGGCCTAAACCGAACCAGCTTATGTCACAAATTTTCAATCGGGCTGAGATCCGCAGACTGAGCGGGCCACTGCAGTAAAGAAAAGTCATCGTCATGTTCCTCAAACCATCCCATAGTGATGCGGTCTTTGTCCACCGGCGATTACCCTGCTGGATGTAGCCATCTGCATGAGGATAAACTGTACGGTTTATCGATGTTTTGGCACACTCTAGTATCCTAATGGGCCTCCAGTGATATCGATAGACCCAACTTGCGCCACAAAAACGTCCCACACACCATGACACTGCCTCCACTTCCCGTACCATTTGTGCGCACAGGGGTGTATCTAATAAAGTGATCGGACAGTATATATTTGCAGCTGTTTCTTTTTTGCGAATACAATAACTATTTTCATTCAGATAATTTAATTACAAAGAATAAGCTTCATTTTTACTTCAAGATGTGATTGAACATCCACTCAGAGATTATTTTCTTATATTTAAAATATTAACATAATTTTACATGGTAATTATTTAAATAAATACTTTCGAACATTATTATAGGTAAAGAATTACAAAGATTTCCCTTGTTTTAACATACTTCAATGACTTACAATATTTTCTCATACGTATTAGACGCAATATTTTATAGTTCTTCATAATTTATAATTTAAAAGTTTTTCTTATGATAGTTTTATCGTATACATAACCTCCGCCTCGCATACATTACCTCGTATACATAATCATTACTCACTACTTCTTTCATTATTAATTGCTTGAAACTATTTGGACACCGGATCAAATCAGTTCCTCTTCCAAATTAGCAGTTGCCAATTTAAAAGTTTTACTTTGGAGAGTCTAAACACTATGGTATTATTAGAGGGATTCCTCTAACTTACAGAAAAACCCATGTATTCCTCCCCTGAATGTAAACAGTGTGTTCTATTAATTACTGCAAGTAATTCACTTTCTTTCATTAAAATCTGTCTGAGCTATATTATAAATTAAATTAAATTTTTAATGTGTTTCTGTATTAAATTTTTAATTATGATATTCGAAATCATCTTCGAAAACCGCAAGAACCAAATTTTTATGAGAAAATCAGAAAATTCTTTCCTAACTGAGAATAGGGTGGAGCCACAGTTTAATTTCTACTACCTGAATGGGTGAACAAAAAATGCCTATTGCTTTGATTAAATTCATTGAAACCATTATTTCCTTTAATCCCACCATTCCCGAACCCATCATGATAGAAACCAAATTTCAGGTTTCTGACATTATAACGTTTTACCCTTCATCAGTTATACGAGTTAAAATGTTATTACCTTTTATTATTATCGTTATAATAATGAAGTTAAACCTTGATTAAAATTGTAACGCTACTTGTTATTAGGACAATAGATAAGATTTTATTAAAATTTTCAGAAGTCACCAATTTAAAATAGTTTGACTTTTGCTCAAAAATATATTAGATTACTCACCCGCTACCGATATGGTAATTGAGAGACACAACAAAACTACCAATTTCATCTTTGATTATTGCGTAGATATTTCATCACAGTTTCATTCGTAAAAATAGACTGGGCGGATCCCTCAATTCCTAGAGTTATACTTGGGTATAGTTGAATTATACTTGAGTTATACTATATCCTACAGACTATGAAAAATGAAAATAAAAAATAAAACTAAATGAGAGATTTGAAATTAGACATACTTTATTCAATTTTTCTTATTTCAAAAATAGATACATTATTCTACTTCGTAGTTGCTGATCGACGAGGGAATGCTTGTAGAATAAGAGAAATTGTGCCATTATCCTTAAAACTGCATATTATTATGACATAGTGTCTTCTAACTAATGTCCAATGAACCAATGTCTTCCAAAACCGAAGAATACTGCAATACATAATCGATCATTAAAGAGAATGTACACAAACAAGTATTCTGGAAGGATGTACACGAAAGCCTACATAACGGCTGACAATGGAATTTAACCAAGAGACCAATGGAAGTATTTCCTAAGAAAGAATGAAAGAATTTTCATCATGTGGCCTTGTTAAAATATAGATGTGATTTATTTAACCATTAGTGATAATCTCAGCAAAATTCAACTGAGACTTCACATCATGGACTATTTTAAATTGAAAAATATTCCATTTCAATAAAGAATCGTTGTTCACAGATAATCTGGTTAGATGATAGTTTAAATGCAACTGGATAAGCAGTTTCTAGATATGCTTACCAAATTTATGTATAACGATATACAAATGTAAAATTTCAAGGTTGTTCAGAACGCTATGTCTTATAAGAGCTATACCAATATAAATACATTTGGGATACAGGAATGTCTGCAATGTCATGGTGCATCATAAATAGATAGAGACTATTTTAAAATGGAGCGCCATTTTAGTTCTGATGTATATCATTAAAGTTTTCTATCAGCAAAAGCTTATGTTTTGATATTCTTAAACTGTACTTTTAATAATATAATATGCATACGTAATGTGGCTAATTAGGATAGAAAGGGTTCTAATTTCTCGGCAGCTGACGCAGGGATGTTCCAGCAATGAATTGTATCGGACTTAGTTTCCGGTATTGTTGAACGTACCGGAAAATGAAAGTGATTTTCCGATTGATACCAAATCCAGCATATATCAAATCCGGAAGATGGTTATAGAATTCATAGGATTTTGAATCATATGTAAATATCAATCCTCGAGATAATATCGATCAAGAAATCTCGCGTTGAAATCCAAAATTACGAACTGAGATCTTTGGTAAGCTATATTATCGTATTTTTTGCAATCTTCAAAGATCCTTATACCAATTCGTATAAGGGTAAGTTATAGAAGTAACAGAAACTTACTTCGACGACGCAATATCGTAATATTGTGACTGATCAAGCTATGTAAGATTTAAAGAAAAATTATATCAGCGCAAGAAGTTTCAATGCATTAATGTGGTCACTATATCAACAAAAGAATGATTTCATTTATACTTTGTGTTAACCTTCTACAGTGTAATATTGTTATTCTTGGACAACATTTAAAAATAAACACCATCTTAAATCACAAAGCTGTTGGGAGATAATGAATTGATCTTCCATTGAATTTTAATTTCGCAATGATTTTCTTTAATCACATGACTTCACTGAATCAGGAAAATTGAATGTTACAATAGACGATATAAAAATGTCACGTTTTCTTCATGTCTAAGGGAGACAGACTGAATAGCCAGCCCTAGCCCACAGTAGGACACATGTAGATTGTCAGTTAATTACTTATTGTTCCTTGATATTCCTAAAGATTAAAGTTTATTGAGAGAAATTCGCTTCCTTCTTTGATTTGAAAGCAACGAATTTATTACAACATTTCAGTTTATCGCCATTTTTTGACATACTGTGTTCAGCATTGAAGCAGCTTCTGAGACCAGAGATGGAGCACACAAGTGAATATTTTATTTGTTTAGCACTTAAAAAGCTTCACCTCTCTTGGTTTTTTTTTTTTCCAAAAAAAATAAAAAATAAAATGGTTTTATATCTTTTTAATTAATAGCAAAGAATAAAAGATCATGAATCCACTATTTATGATTGCATTTTAATCAGTAAACTCAATTTCCAATTTAAAAATAAACTCTGAACTATAAAGTATTTTGAGAATAAAATTCTTTACTTCTCAAGGAATCTCCTGGAAGTATAAATTGGCAGCTAATTTTCCAGTTATTATACAGGGTGACGTACATAAAACCGACCCAATAGGTTTCAAGGTATATGTTGTATGCTCGCTGTACCCAGTATTCAACACTAATGATGATATACCCTCCGGAAATTATTCGCCACAGTCGCTCATAAGCTCATGAGTGCTGATTAATGTTCGTCGGCCTGCATGTGAGTATTGGCGTATTCAATTCCACAAATCGAAGAAATGTAAGGAGGTTAATGGCGGCCACTTCCAACATCTACTCTGAACAAGACAATTAACTATACTGTTAACATTAACAAGAGCGAAACCTTTCAATAGTGTCCAATTTCCGAACCAAACTATCCCTGGAAACCTTTTGGGTCCGTTTTCATGTTCGCCACCCAGCAATATCTGACATATCTTTGGATTTTCGAACGCAAAAATATTAAGAAAAGATTTTAATATGTTAATCTCACAATGTAACACTTTGAAGTAATTTTTAAAAAAATGTTTTTAATGTTAATTATTCAGTGAATATTCAGTAAACCTTTTACCTCTTTTTAAGTTATCGGACAGTCACAAAATGAGATTTAAAGATTGCAATATAACACAAACTATAACTTTAAATAGCTTCTTCTTATATTCCATTCTATTTCACAGTTAGGTTAAGTAAATATTAAATCACAATAATAAGAAAGTTTTAAATTTTATTTTCATTGTGTCCATTATTAGCAGAAATATGATACTAACTCACGAGAAAGTTTGTTGTTTCATTTTTGAATTTGACGAGCTACTCAGCCGTGATATTTGCATTTATTAAAACAATTGAGTTAAAGAATGCAATCGTTTAAGTTACTCAACATCAGATTTCAGATAGACTTTTTATTTTTATATTACAAAATCAGTAAAATTAGCTAATCGAGAAAATCATGTGCTTGTAATAAGCTTATTAGCATCACTTTTAAACACGACTGCATTTAATGAGACTAAAACAGTGTTATAAATGACAAAAATATAAAAACTTGTTAAGTTTTTATGTATTTTTGATTCAGTCATCCCAATTATCCAATTACCCTGTAGTTCTAAGCTGTCCTGTACATCATGATATAGTAAAGAATGTCTTCCAAAGTGGAGAATACTGCAGTACATAATCGATGATCAAAGGGAATGTTCAGAATTAAGCATTCTGGAAGTATGTATACGAAAACCTGCGTTACGGCTGCCCATGGAATTTAACCAAGCATAATAAAGAACGAAAGAATTTTCCGCATGTGGGCTTCCAAATTAGGCAAGCATGTTATTAAAATATAGATGTATTTTAGATAATCATTGGCGATAATCTCAGCAACATCCACTGTGACATCACATCATGGACCATTCTAAATTCAATAACGTTACATTTCCATAATCGTCATTCCTGGCTACGCTGATTAGACAAAAGTTTAAATGCAACTGGATACGCACTTCCGAGAAATGCCTATCCCATATAATTAACCGGTAAATCACATAATAATTCCACATTTGATTTTTGTTTTTTATTTTCTTAGATTTAGTTACTGAAGGGTCACTGTCTCATCTTGTATAGAAAAATCAAATTCAAGGTTATTCATAACGCTATCTCTTTTAAAAGCTATATCGATATAAATACATTTAAGATAAAAGAAATGTCTGCAATATCATGCTGTACAAGAAACAGATTGGGACTATTTTCTAACGAACAATATTTGTATAGGCAAAACATTAAGTTTTGATACAGTGAGGTCAAAATTATAAGGGCAAGGGAAAAAAAATCGCCAAACTTGTCTAGAGTTGGCCGGAAAATTATGCTAATTTTATGGCTGGAAACCAATGATAAATGCAGCATTTTTTTATTAGTTTTTATGGAAATATATGGGAAATTTATATTTATAAAATGTATTTTGAACTTAGACAGCCATGTAATATGGACAAAATTATAAGGACAACGCTATTTGTGTTCTAAAAAGTAAAATTTGCATGTTTGTCGTTCTGCACACGGCACTCCCAGACGATATAAATGCGTAGTAAGCGATTGCGAATGTCGTATTCAAGTTTTTAGTCATGCCGCTAGGCACGAAACTTTCGGAGTTTGAGAAAGGGAAAGGGCTTGCTTTTTAAAAGTTCAGGACTTACTGTACGTCAAATTTCGACAAAGCTGAATAGATCGAGAACGGTTATTTATAATTTTCTTAAAAATCCAGGAAAATATGGATGGCAAACACATAGAGTTAGGCCATCTTCTGTTTCTGTGCGTGTGAAAAGAATGATAATAAGGCGAGCTTGCTCCAAAAAACAAACATCAACAGAAATTAAACGGGAATTAAACTTACAACGCAGTGCTCGAACTGTTCGACGTATTTTACAAAAAGAAAAAAAGGTTCGTTATAGAAAACTTATGTCACGACCGCCTCTTACAAAAGTTCATAAGAGACTGAGGGTGGAGTTTGCCAAAAAATGCATTACTATGGGAAAAAAGTGGGATGATACTATCTTTTCCGATGAGAAAAAGTTTAATTAGGATGGACTAGATGGTTTTCGCTACTTCTGGTATGATCTTCGTAAAAAAAAAGAAATTTTTTCAAAGCGTTGATTTGGAGGTGGCTCAATAATTGTCTGGGGAGGTTTCGCAACTGGCGGAATTACTCCAATAGTTTTTGTGCAGGGCAGAATGAGTTCTGAGAGTTATGTTGATTTATTGGGCGATAATCTTTTACCAGAAGCACCGTTAATTACGAGTGGAGACTATTTGTTCCAGCAGGACAATGCTTCAGTACATGCAATAATGTTGAAAACTGTACTTTGTCTCGAGGCATCCTTCCACGGCACCAGTGTCCTGATGAGCGTCTCCGGATACCGTTAGCCCGACTCGTTCTTTGAGGTGGTTTTGCAGTCTAACTTAATAAGGCCAAAATGGTAATTCTTTTGAAATAAATGGAACACTGACAACATATTACAAACAGAACTAGCTTCAGTACATGTTTCTCAAACTTCGAAAGCATGGTTTGATGCTAATTTCGTGAAACTATTTGACTGGCCGGCCAGAAACCCAGATCTAAATCCAATGGAAAACCTGTGGGATATTCTGGCACACGAATTATACAAAAATGATATTCATTATCAAAACAAGCAAGAACTCATGTCCTCCATCGAAAAAGCCTGGAAAAACATTTCTAAGAGCGTTCTGAAGGAACTGTGATACTCTATGACGTCCAGACCGATTAAAGTGATTGTGATGAAGGAGGAGATTATTAATTATTAGTGTGTTTCAGGCCAAAACATTTATCGTCCTTATAATTTTGTCCAGTTTTTACAATGAGATTTTTTGTTAAATATGTATTTTCCAATGTTTTGCATTCCAGCATAAAAAAGCATTTTATGTATACATTTCACTTTTTTTACTTCAGAAATAAATTTTTTTCTGTGCAATTTTCAGTTGTCTTATAATTCTGACCACCACTGTATTCTTAAATTATTAAAATGTGAATACTATAAAATACGTAGTCATTTAGAATAATTAGAATATTTCACTATATTTGTCATCTGAAGGCATAGTTCCAACAATTAATTGTATCGGACATAGTTTCCGGTATTCTTCTATATGCTCCGAAAACGAAATTGACTTCCCGATTGATACTAAATACGAAAGTTATCTTGAATTATTACGTAGAATTCTCTGGACTTTTAATCGTATGTTTATGTGAATCCTCCAGATGATATCGATCAAGAAATCTGGCGTTGGAATCCAAAATTAAGAACTGAGATCTATGGTAAGCTATATTATCTGTATCGTATCTTCTGCAACCTTTACCGATCTCTTGGCCACTCCCTATAATGGTAAGTTATAGAAGTAACAGAGACATCAAATGCTGGGATATCGATCTTATCATAATATTGTATCTGAAAAATTATTTTTAAGATTAAAAAAATATGACTTCAGGACAAGGTGTGTCTACGCGTTAATGTTGTAACTGTTAACAAAAACTAATAGCATTTATAATTTGTGATAACCTAATTCAATGACTATTGCTATTCTTGCACAGCGTTTAAATATAAAAACTAATTTTAGAAACAAAGTTATTGCAGGATACTGAACTAATTTTTCATTGAAATAAAATTCAGAATGATTTATGTTAATTGAGTTGATTACATTGAATCAGGAAAAATGGAAATGTTACAATAGATAGTTAAAAAAATCGAGATTCCTGTAAGGATGATAGACTGAATAGCCAGCCCTTGTGCGCATATCGACCAAGTCCTTTATCTTTTAATTATTTATTGTGCAATGGTATTCCTAAAGATGGCTGTATATTGTGATAAATTCGTTCCCTTCTTTAATTTTAGGGCAGCGAATTTGTCACAATATTTCAATTTGTTCTTCAAAAAGAGGCTGAAATGAGAGAAAAAAACACAAACAAAGGTTTATGGTTGGGACTTCAATATGCAGAAGTGTAACACTCTAAAATTAAAGAATTTATTGTTCCCGGGCTTGTTCCGATGGCTTGTTCCGCACTTGTTAATCTTTGCAAACTATTTAGATCCTCGGGTTGGTAGGAGTCTGCTTCTTGCATAAGTTTTGCGAAGGAAAATTGCTTCTTCCAGTAACTGGAAAGTCGTTCTTCCTACGCATGCAAAAGGCTAACTGCTTCTTCCAAGTTGCGGAGACGAACTAACTTGGTGGAGCTCTGTATCCCGTTATATGGGCAAGTCCGACCAATCAGAAAGACACATACTGATTCTGAATAGGGGGAGCCGGCCTCGAAGGGGTAAAGTTAATGAACATCGATCATTACCAGCTACAATGTTATCGCCTTATTTTCTAAACTACTGTTTTCAACATTGAAGAAGGGAGGAGCAGAAATAGAATCTATATTTAAAGATGTTATTGGTTTAGGCCTAGCTTTCAAAACGTTTCACTTCTCTTGGAGTTTTTTATAGAAAATAAAATTATAATTATTACAACTACTAACGAATAGTAAATCATGAATCGACTATTCATGATTGCATATTATTCAGTTAAAACACTAATTTCCAACGCCAGTATTTAAAAAACTCTGTACTATAATAGTTTTTTTCTGAAGGAAGACACTAGAAGAATAAATTAGCAGCTGATGCTACATGTTATTATAATATCTGATGTATCTTTTGATTTCCGGAGGCCAAAAAATACCAAGGAAAAATTTTAATACTTAAAATAAATTCAAACTGAATTATGTTAAACTACAATGTAAAACAGTGAAGTAGTTTTTTTAGAGGTTCCATGTTACAGTTAACATAGGGAACCGCTATTGCTTTTCTGTTGTGTCTGTCATACTGTATGTCACACTCTGTAGCGGCCAAAGGGTTAGAGATATTAGAATGAAACCTTCATCATTGTGTTCAGCATCAAAAAGTAAGTGACAACGTAAAAAAAATCAGACCTGTAGGACCACGTTCTTTAATTTGAAGGCAACGAATTTGTCACAATATTAGAATTTGTTCTTCGCAATCAGCTCAAGTGGGGGAACAAAACACAAGGAAATGTTTAAGTAAAAATGTAGGTTTTACTGAGTAGAATAAAAGTTTATTAAAACAGATTTTAATAATTCATTTTGGTCTCCAGGACTGGAACACAGGGCAGTAAGCCAAGTCCGGTGATGCCTGCTCGTTTGCTGGAATATGTTTTCCCGAAGGGAATCTTACTTCTTTGGAACAATACACTTACTTCAATATGCACAATGTCGTTCCTTTTTCGTGTAACACTCCAAAACAAGCGAAATCCCGGGCTAGGTTTCTCAAGCGCAGTGAACGGATACCCTTTCTCAGTATCCCGGCTATCCATCTGTCGTAGGCATCTAACAAGATGTCCATACTTGTTAATCTTTGCAAACTATTTAGATCCTCGGCTTGGTAGGAGTCTGCTTCTTCCAAAAACCGCAAAAACGTTCTTCCTAGACCTGCAAAAGGCTAACTGCTTCTTCCAAGTTGCAGAGGCGAACTAACTTGCTGAAGATCTGTGTCCTCTGTGTTACATGGGCAAGTCCGACCAATCAGAAAGACACATGCCGATTCTGAAGTAGGGGGAGCCGGTCGTGAAGGGATGAAGGTAATGAAAATCGATCCTTACCCGCTACAAATTTATCGCCATATTTTGTAACGTACTGTGTTCAGCATTGAAGAAGCTAGGAGAGGAAATGGAACCTATAAGTAAAGATGTTATTTGTTTAGGCCTAGTTTTCAAAACGCATCACTTCTTTTGGGGGTTTTTATAGAAAATAAAATTATAATTATTATAAGTAGCACCGAATAATAAATCAGGAATCGACCATTCATGATTGCATATTATTAACGAATAATACACGAATTTCCAATGCCTGTATTTTAAAAAAGTCTAAACTATAAAATAATTTTTGAATAGTTTTCTTCTGAAGGAAGAGATTAGAAGAATAGACTAGCAGCTGATGGTATATGTTATTATAATATCTGATGTACCTTTTGTATTTCGGAGGCAAAAAATACCAAGTAAAAATTTTAATATTTAAAATAAATTTAAACTGAATTACGTTAAACTACAATGTAAAACTATGAAGTAAAGCGGTCTCACGTTACAGTTAACATACGCAGACGATATTGCACGTTTGTGTTGTGTGACTGTCATACTGTATGTCACACTCTGTGGCGGTCAACGGTTAGAGATATTAGAATGAAACCTTCACCATTGTGTTCAGCATCAAAAAGTAGGGGATCACGGAAAAAAAAACAGAGCTGTAGGACCACTCCCTGACCCCCAAATTATATTTTCCATAGGAGTGTTGGTAATAATGATAACAATTAACACAGGAATAATAATGATGCTTCATATAATAAACAATAATAATAATAATAATAATAATAACTAACAATTGCCAAAAAAAAGTCATTACTAAGATTTACAAACGTGTTGTTGCATGAATTTTTTAAAATATCCAAATGATGCACTAAGCATTGTATTAGTGGTCCTTAGGTTACAGCTAGGTGATGGGATCGATTCCCGGCCTGGGCGGAGGGCGAAGATTTTTCCACGCTCCTTTCACCTCCAAACGGGTCCTAGGGCCTACTCAGCCCTCTCTCGCATGAGTACCGGGTTTCTTTCCCGGGTTCTAGGCGGGCGGGTGCCGGGCTGACCATCCGGCCCCAACTTCGTCCCGTTGTCATGGAAACGCTGGGAGCCTGACCTTGCGCGCCCCTTACGCCGAGTCTGGCGTGGGAGTAGAGAGAGGTTACAGCTTGCCTATAAAACATAAAGGAACGGCTATGCATTTATTTGCTCTTGCATTTTGTTTATACAACTATGCATAGTAAGGGACCGCTTTGCTTTTGACACTGTCTAAAAGCATTAATTACCTTGTTTTAAATGTTTTTAGTGGTAATTTTCAACGAATACTCAGAAAACTTTTTATCTCTTTTAGGTTATTAGGCAATCTCAAAACGGGCTGTAAAAATTGAAATAAACGAGCAAAATATAACTTTAAATAGTTTCTTCTGATCTTTCATTCTAGGTCAATGTTTCATTTAGTAAACCTTAGTTAATTCTATATATTAGAATATGAATAGTCAAAACTAGTTGACCCGTGTGAATAATTCGCAAGAAAAAAAAAACACCTTTGAGAAATAATAAACAACTCCGAAGCTTCGTGCACGTTAGTTAAATACATTGTCAATAGATGGCGCCTTCTCCATTTTTTATAAAAAAGGTTGACCCGTGCGAATAATTCGAATGGTATCTTGATCACTCAGCGAATGATAATGTGGAAATAAATAAATAAACAGATTGTCAATAGTATGTCAAATGCCTTTTACATTTTTATAAAAAGATTTTTAAAATAAAGTGTTTTTTTTACGAAAACATTCATTTTAAACAATTTGTTTATTTTTCGTCGTTAGAGTGAACGTCTTCAAAATGATATCTCAATTATTGATTTTGATGAAGCATTAAGGGAAATAATAATAAAAAAAAAACACCTTTGAGAAATAATACATGAGAAGTTTACAAATTTTTATGTTTTTTTATTCTAACAAATCGTTTATTTTTATTAAAATATAAATCTTTGTTTTTTTATCAGTTATTATTAAAGAAACGATGAAATATCATTTTTAAGTGCATTTTTAACTAAAAAAGGGTGTATTTGGAGTATACGACGCTAAATGTTCTTTCGGTTTCGAAAGATAAGTCGCTTCGGTTAAAGGGTGTCTACATTTTTATAAAAAGGTTTTTAAAATAAAGTTTTTTAACGAAAACATGAATTTTAAATAATTTCTTTATTTTTCGTCATTAGCGCGGAACGTAATCTTCAAAATGATGTCTCGATTATTGATTTTGATGAAGTATTAAGGGAGTTATGGCGTACCGACACTAAAACACCTTTGAGAAATAATATATAAGGACTAGTTGACCCGTGCGAATAATTCGCACCAAAAAACCACTTTTGAGAAATAATAAACAAATCCGACCTTTTATAAAAAGGTTGACCCGTGCGAATAATTCGCATGGTATCTTGATCAGTCGCCGAATGGTAATGTGGTAATAAATAAATGAACAGATTGTCAATAGATGGCACCTTCTACATTTTTATAAAAAGGTTTTTAAAATAAAGTTTTTTACCGAAAACAATAATTTAAACAGTTTGTTTATTTTTCGTCATTAGCGGTGAAGGTAATCTTCAAAATATTTCGACTTTTGATGAAGTATTAAATGAGATAAAAAAAAAACAAAAAACAAAAAAAACACCTTTAAGAAATAATATATGAGAAGTTGACAAATTATGTTTTTTATTGTAAAAAGTCGTTTATTTTTATTAAAACATAAATGTTTCTTTGTTTTTTATCTGTTCTTATTAAATAAACGATGAAATATCTTTTTAAAGTGCATTTTTAATCCAAAAACGATGTATTAGAAGTTACGACGCTACAGCATTATTTGAAATTTTGTTTCGCTTTCGAAAAATAAGTCGCTTCTGTTAATGCGTGTCTACATTTTTATAAAAAGGTTTCTAAAATACGAAAATATTAATTTTAAACAATTTGTTTATTTTTCGTCATTAGCGGGGAACGTAATCTTCAAAATGATGTCTCAATCATTGATTTTGATGAAGTCTTAAGGGAAATATGCCGTACCGACACGAAAACACCTTTGAGAAATAATATATAAGGATGGTACTTACTTCCGAGGAGAAACGTTGATTTAAGTGAACGTAACCTTCAAAATGACGTCTCAATCATGAGCGCACCGATGAAAAAAAAAAAAAAACATACCTTTGAGAAATAATAAGCAACTCCAAAAGCTGTTAAACATAGTGTGCCTTCTACAACTGAAGGTTTTTAAAAAAGGTTTTTAATCTAACATTTTTTAACGAAAACATTTAATTTTAAACAATTTGGTTATTTTTCGTCATTAGCGGTGGACATAATCTTCAAAATTATATGTCAATCATTGATTTGATGAAGTATTAAGGGAAATAAAAAAAAAAAACTGATAAATAATATATGAAAACTTGACAAATTTTTAGGTTTCTTATTGTAATAATTCCTTTAATTTTATTAAAATATAAATCTTTGTTTGTTTTTTTATCAGTTCTTATTAAATAAACGATTAAATATCATTTTAAAGAGCATTTTTATTTTAAAAAAGAATATATTTGAAGGTTACGACGCTAAATCAACATTTAAAATGTGGTTTCGTTTAAGAAAAGAAGTCGCTTCTGATAAAGCGTGTCTACATTTTTATAAAAAGATTTTTAAAAAAAAGTTTTTTTAAATAAACGTTAATTTTAGACAATTTGCTTATTTTTCGTCATTAGCGGGGAACGTAATCTTCAAAATGATGTCTCAAACATTGAATTTGATGAAGTATTAACGGAAATACGGCGTTCCGACAGAAAAACAGCTTTGAGAAATAATATATAAGGATAATAAGAAAATTTTCAATTCCATTTCTATTCTTTCCATTATTAATTTTATACAAACTCACGAGAAACTTTGTTTTTTGGTTTTTAAATTTTTCGAGCCATTCATCCACGACATTTCCAATTGTTAAAACAATGCAGTCATAGAGTACAATTGTTTAAATTATTTAACATCAGGGTTCATATTTCAACCATCCTTCTTATTTTTTTAGTAGAACCTATCTTCTACCCTATGACGAGCTGCTTTTTTTCATGAATTTAAGATAAATTAATTTCAAGACTTGGTGTACTCTTCTGAAAATTATAAAATTCAATGCAAATGTATTTTTTTATTTTCCTCTGTATTAACTCTTATTCTTATCTTGTAAGAGATGGAGCCAAAAACAGTGATATTACAGAATGATTAACCCGCACATAGTCTATTATGGCTCTCCACATCTGTCTTGGCCTTTGGATTGGCAGAGATGGACGTAAAGCTTGCCCAGCACGCTAACCCGACCTACATCCTCTGGACTTTTTTTCTGGGACTACCTGAAAACCCGAGTGAACGCTACACCAGTTTCAAAAGTACAAACATAGAGTGACCGACTTGTGTATAACCTATCATAGTAACACCAACATTTTCATCTAAACCAATATTTCGTCTTTTATTTCAAAGATTTCTTCGAGGTTTTACAATTGTAAAATAAGAGAAAATATATAATTAAATGGAAAGAGATTCTCTTTTAACTAAACAATATCATAAGTATGTTATGTTATGTAATGAATGTGGGTGGCAGAGAAGCCAAGCACTGCGACCGGAGGTCTATTATATCATAAGTAACAAACATTATAAATGACACTTAATAAAAACCTTAGTCATGAAATGATAACTATAAAGCACTATAACAAAACAAAGTAATAAATTCACCGATTTCAAGTTTGTTATTTTTGTTTGTTTTATTTTTGTTATCATTTCCTGACTAAGATTTTTGTTATATTTTGTTATGTTTGTTTCTTATGTCAATAATCCACTAATTTGTTACTTTGTTTTGTTATATTGTTTTATTGTTATCATTTCATGACTAAGGTTTTTATTAAGTGTTATTTATAAGGTTTGTTACCTATGATATTGTTTAGTTAAAATAGAATTTTCTCTTTACATGTAATTCTGTTTTCTCTTATTTTACAATTGAAAAACCTGGAAGAAGTCTTTGAAATAAAGACGAAATATGGGTTTAGATGAAAATGTTGGTGTTACTATGATAGGTTATATACAAGCTGAATAATGACATTGATGTTCTGTATAGTGATCTAATTGTGGATGGTTGTAAAGCGATTCAGAGTATCGCTGCAATGTTCTCCAAAGGAGAAGTGCAGAATACTTCGATTACATTATCTAAAGCCGTGCGAACATATAGCAACTTTACTGCAATTTAGTTGCGCGTTTTTGACGTCACGAGTTGCAATTTCTTTGCAACTTTTGTCATCCGAGTCGAGTTGCATTGACACCTGCAACTTTGCTGCAACTCTGAAAGTTGCATCGACGTCACTGGGATTACCCAATCACAGGGCAGCGTTGGAACACGTCAGTTGTGAAACCACGCCCATGAAAAAAATGGCGTCGAAAATTTTATCTCTCGATTCGTTTTGAAGACAGCCTCATACTCAATTAATATCAGAGTATTGCGAGTTTCTTTCACGCAGAAATAAAGTTTATACTGAAATGCAGTAATTCTATGCGGCAGAATTTATCAGATTGGTTTCAAAACCTCGATTTTTTCGGATTTTCCACATCGGGTTTGGCAAAGGCGAAGGCTGCTGATGCAGAATGCAAAAGTTATGACGTCATTATTTCCAGGGGAGCATGGTTTCTTATTGGCTGTTGGTCATTCGTTACTTTTCATTCGAAATAACAACATGAAATGAAATTCCATAGCGGCTAATAATTTAAAAAAAATATTTATCATATGTTGCAAATCATTCACTCTTATATTATGTTTGAAACGACATAACCGAATTTTGCTTGACGTCACACGTGACGTATTTAAACTCTGCGTTGTCATGGGTCGGTTGCATTTTCGAGTTCCATATTCGGGTTGCATCGTGTTCGCGCATGACAAAGGTTTATATCAACTCGTGACGTCAAAATCGCGCAACTAAATTGCAGTAAAGTTGCTATATGTTCGCACGGCTTAACAGAGGCTACAGTCTAGCCTAGGACTTTTTAATTATTCTGCACCCAAGTTCATATGGACTTTTTTGTATTATTTTGCTAAGTTGCATCGGACATTGAGGTTTGGTCAATCATTTCAGAATATATATATTCACTCAGCCATCCGTAGAATGGAGATAGGGGTTCTTTGAAAAAGAAAGTTGGGCGAGAAGTAGCATGATATGCCACTATGCTAAAACTTTCCAGAAAAATATTTTTTTCCTGATTTTTATATATTTTTATTTGTTATTATACCGTAATGTTTTAAACTTGTAACATACATAATCAACATATTAAGGAAAATGAGATAATTGTATTATTTTCAAATTGTTTTAATTAGAACACGAGTTTTTCGAAAACAATAGTTCTTTAATTTTACTAAGCAATAAAAAGGGATAAAACCCACTACAAATAAAATCACTACAGTGTCTGCAGCTCAGTGATATCAAAGAAAATATAAACGAAAGACAAGTAAACATAGGAATGACCCTTCATATAAAAAAAAAAATCCACCATGACTAATCGCCCTTTTTTATTTTCAAGTTTTCATTTTAAAGTTCAACTAGAAATTAAATTTTTTAGATTTAAATTTTACTTATTAATTACTGTCTATTATAATTATTTTATTCTTATTTTGACTAATTTTTGACACGTGGACATCTGAGCATGATTACGAATTAGGGTCATTTCTACATAAAGTAAATTTTCTTTTTTGAAAGACAATTAAGTGTAATTAAATCGTTAAGACTTTGGTAACAACAAAGCCAAATTTTACATCGAGATCAAGATTATCGCTTACTTTCAATTTATTTAATCATAATTTTGACATAATAATTTTCACTTTAGTTAATTGCCTAAACAATCTTTGCCTAATTTTGTTAGTAAGACCATTAATTTTATTGCTTATTGCAAAATTTTTTTTATAATATGTCTCGTACTGATTTATACAAAGATATATATATATTTATTAAAAGCAATGTGAAAATCTACATTATTTTTAAAAATATTTTAACAAGCTTAAATCTTGTGCTTTCAAATATTCTTTTTTTTTTTGTAAAAATATGACTACAACTACATAATACGAAGGGAGATGTATAAAGAAATGATTACAAAAAGAGAACATGACTTTGAATTATAATGATTAGAACTGGGTGGTGTTGTAGTAGATGTTTCCTCTCCTTCGATTACCAATAGTTCGACTTCGCATTTAGGTAGGTAGTGGCTTTTTAATGTCATTAAATGGGCGTCGACAAAGACCTTAAATGCTGGTTTTGTTACTTTGCAAGAACCTACTTCATCCATGTGAAATTGAACACAATCCCGAAGTTGGAAGAGAAATCTGCAATTGAAAAATAAATAAAACGAAAAGTATCAATACTTTATATTCGTTCTACACCTGCATTTCTTCCTTAAAATTAATATAATGTTGACTAAAAGGCTTTATATTTGTTTGAAAGGGAATCTACTTCATCAATAAAATATAAGTCAATAATTAAACATTTCCACAGTGAAGACTTTAAATTGTCTTTATCAGAATGGTATTATCATTATGATTTTTACATTGCTAACTGAAGTCTTGAAGTGAGGAGACAAGACAAAACATATTTAGTACATTTCTGGTTTCACAGATTTGTTCCTACATTCTTAATAAAACACTGTTGAAATTAAACAACGAATTCTTGAAAGGTATTAATTAAATTTGCTTTTAAGCTACAACGTACACAAAGGGGTAAAGGAGGAGCTTTGAAGAAGGTTTAAGTATTTTGTATTGCAGGGGACGGCAATATGCAGCCCACGAAGCGTCTTGGTGCGGCTCGCGAGGTGTGTTGGAGGTTTACTCAGTATCAGTATAATTTTTTTTTTGGTTGTTATATTAGGACTTTCGTTTTTGGCCCAAGTGCGGCCCGCAGTAATCCCGACATAAAATATTTGGCCCTCTTACAACAAAAGGTTGCCGCCCCCTGTTGCATTGGATCGAATATGTATTAAAGCAAACGAAAACGTTATGAGTGACATGGAATATTAGAACCAAGTTTAGTGTCATTCCGCATTTTTGCAAATACCTATGTTTGCCGTGAAGCCAAAAAAAATTGAGAAACACTGGTATACAGTATGAAAGCAGCTTTTCTTTGTTTTCTTTAATTTT
>JAFIDM010006943.1:40306996-40356735 GCA_023159025.1 Thereuonema tuberculata | reverse complement strand
TTTCAAGATAATCTTGTTAAAAAGTTCAATGTTATATACACATTTATACAGACGAATTATTTTAATAGATTATTTTTAGTTCAATGCGTATAGTAGAAGCAAAGTAGATATGATTATTTTTTGTAACATTTATGTATCTGATGGATATCCTTTAACATCAAGACCAGTAAGATTAATTTCCAGGACGTAATTTAAACATATCATACACTAATATCGAGACATCAGGCTTAGTGTACCAGCTATTGAGTAGTTCTAGTGAGATGAAAGAAATAAAAAGAACTACGGAATTTAGATGCAATTATCCTCAAAAATTTAAGGATTTTAAGGAATAAATGAAGTTTCTTAAAAATCATTCCATACTTCAAATACAATGTTCGATTCTTGAAGAGTCAAAATTCACTTTATACAAGAGGAATCATTGTTTTTGGCATTGTTACTATTTAAACCTATAACACCAATAAAATACTTCTCTTTTTCTTCTTGTAAATCAGATAGCGCCTAATTTATAGAGAGACCTTTCAATTGCATTTGGTCACAGATATCCTTTGATTTTTTTTTACTATCTCAATATTTGTTTCCTCATCGTTTCTCTCGAATCCTTTTGTGTTTTTGGTTACTTCTTTTCACTGCATTGCTTTCGACAACACCATGACACGATGTTGACGTTCACGTTTTATGTAGTATTTGAATTGTCAGATAATAAAGCGCTTCACTTTTCTTTAATAATAATTATACTTACTATTATTTGTTCTTTTGCTATTTACCCCTTGATTTGTTTAACACCATAAACAATAACTTACTTTTGCTTTATTATTTAACTTACTGTTTATAGTTGATTGTTAATGCATACAACTTACAACATGCTTAGTAATTCACTTAACAGCTTACAATTCATAGTTTACAGTTCAACCCCACAAATTCACAATTTTTAAATTTGTCACGCTTACAAGCAATAGATTTAATTAAAGAGACCATAATGCATCTTTCACACTTGTGTAAGCAATTAAAATTAAAACAACGCGAAGTTTCAAAGTTTCAGGCAAAGAAAAAGATCGTAAACTTGAACTTTGAAACTATCGCGTTGTTTTAATTTTAATTGTTAATATATGTGTAAAAGGTGCATTATAGTCTCTAGTTTTAATTGGTTTTACCTGCACGTTAAAACAGCTTAATTAAGAATTTTTTTTTTCAATATTCTGATAAAAATAATGAAATATACACATACTTATTTAAGTTACGAGAATAACCCTCTTACAACAAAAGGTTGCCGACCTTGCTTTAAATTAATCCCCTAATTCCGCTTGCTCTGATATCATGAAAATTAAACGGATTTTAACAACTTATGAAAGTAATGAAGATTTAATTAATTGTTTTAAGAAAATTTCTATTCTTTGTATTCGTGAAATATTTTAATTTAAAATTAAATGTAAATTTATAATTTCTAGTTTTTATGACTTGAAAAACAAGCAAACAGGAAATTGTATGAACTGAATTTCAAGAAAAGCCAGCCTTAAGTTTTGTCAAGGTCTTATTGTTTATATCTAAAGGATGCTAGTAGCTTCTTGTTATGAGTTACCCTTTATAAAACAAAACGTCTGTACAGCTTTACGAAACTCATTTTTAGAAATATGGAATTTTATGATATTTCATGAGATTTTAGTAACGTAGTACAGGGAGATTATATTTTGGTAATAGAACTTACTCGCAAAGGTGTCGTTCCATCATCGTAATTCTCCATAAGTAGTCCTGTTGACAGTTTCTATAAAATTCGAAGAAATGCATTACGCAGTTCATGTGGTTGATATCTATTAAAACTTAAAAAAAGATAAATAATTAGTAATTGCATGAATTGAAAATAATTTTTCGAAAATTAATTAATAAGTATGGCAATAAAACCGCATAAAATTAAACACAAACTAAAATCACTAGGCGTAAAAACAACTGAGTCATTAAGATCTTAAATTTAATTCAAGTAAGAAGACATCTTTTTGCTCAATTGCTACGAGAAGAACTTTTTATTATTAGAAAAACTCTAAAGTAAATATAAACAGGAGATTGCACCTTAACTGTAAACAGGAGACTGCCTTTATGAAGAGGAGCTTAAACTGATGGAACACAAAAGTACACTTTTTATGGTTATTTGACCGATTCCATTGAGTCTTATCTAATCTGTATTGTGTGAACTGTGTGTGGGTGTAAGAGAGATATAGATCGTATAGAGTCATTTGTTTACTTATTTATTAGAAAGCCAAGAAGAAAGCTAAGACAGTAACTATTGTATCAAGATTTATCCACATTCAATTTGGTAACATCAATCTAACAACATTACCTTGTAAATTGCCTTTTCGGTTTTTACCGAACACAGAATAAAAGAACAATTCCTTTTTGATAATCTATCAACAGTTAGAAAGAATGAGTTTTTTCAATGGAAGCCATCGGAAGATATTTGAAGCTCATTGTGATTTCACATTGGATTCCCACACTGCCATTCAAACATATAACGTCGTTGAAATCAACTTTTCGTTTCCGTGCCATAGTCTTCTGCTTAAATCAAAAACTGAATATAGCGTCGTTCTGTGACTCCCAAAAGAAAAAGATCGTCCCAAAACAGCACTGAAACTGTTGGCAGGGATTTCCATCATGTTATATGATTTTGGTAGAATAACAAAGCTGTATTCTTAAAACAACGCAGCATTAAAGATACATTTAGAATTAAGAAAAAATCACCGTTAAAAAGGAGAATGGACGAACTCTATGGGAATTTCGCCACCCTGTATAGTGACAAGATATCTACCTATGGAAGACCTCCTTATATAGAACGTTATTATTACGACTCGTCGCAATTATTAGTCCGTTCGGAGTTAGATACGTCTAGATATGACGTTTGATTCATTGATTGGCTTCCCTGCACTCACACTCACAGACAAGCATCCCTGCCTGTACGTGGTTGGCTTCTCTGCCACTCACACTCATTGATTGTAATAACTCAAACGTCATATCTAGAAGTATAGAACTCCGAACGGACCAATAATTGAGAGAAGTCGTAAGGATAAGAAATGTTCTATTGATGAAGATATTTCCTTACGTATATATCTTAACGCTATACAGGGGTGGGGTAGATCTGCCCATTCTCCTTTGATTTATGTGTAAATTCTAAAGAAAACAATTTCATAAAACAAAAAGTGCCATATAGTGACTGAACGGAATTTTCGTTTCCAAATAACATTTTTCATTAAGAATCCTTTATTGATTCCTTTACTGAATTCCAATCTTTGATTTTTGAGAATATATTCCATTCTTTAGATAGTTTATAGGCTTTTTTAATTAATTTATTTATTCTTTTATTTTTTGATCAAATACCTTTTGTGGTGAGCGTTTAGCTACCCAAGGATTCGATTTCCATATTTTTACCTTTTTATTGTTTTACTTTTTTGAAAGGTCACTTTAGTTGTTGTGAATATTTTACTTTTCCTCTCGTATACCTTTTCAATCTTATCCTACAGTGTAGCACTGCTGAAAAGAAGTCTAAAAAACTCCAAACAGCTGTCCGGAGACCTAAACTTGACTACATAGGCTTCCATTTGTAATTTTTACTTTGTTCTTAATGAAACGGTTTCTGTCTTATCCTCATTGTGTAGGAAACATTATTCTCGTATTGTGCTATCAAAAAAAAATCAGATTGGATATCGTGGCTTCTAAAACTATCATTAAATACGATTTCAAAGTTGGTAAAAATTGTACAAAAATCCAAAAATATATCACAGTCATCATTATCTGCAAACAGTGGAATTTATTTTCTCTCAAACACAACTCTTAGGGTGCTTTCACTTTATGTAATTCTGCCCTTGTTTCAAAAACTGTCCGTTTTGAAGGGATGATATTACCACACGATTTCATAGAGTACTCGCCCTAACGAAGGCTGCAGCATCATATTGTAGAAAGACGCGATGAATGACAACCTGACGTTCTCCAATATATATTTATTTCAGTGCGTTTTAACCTTAGTGTTTTTATAGTTTGTCAATTGTTTTCCGAACTCATTGGTTTTTATTCTTTTGAGACAGTCAATCGTATTTTTGAAGTAACATTTAAAGCATTCACGATCGCCGATCAAAACACTCTCCTAAAATTTACCTCATTTTCCAAAACATGTAATAATTAAATAGAAAATATAATCAAATATAATGTGAAACTTTATCACATCAAAATCAAAATGTCATTTTCTCTTTTTTTATTTTTAAAAAATATTTTTATTGAATGGTGGCAATACATTAATGAAATACCATCATCACAATTTTACTTGCAAAGAATCTTTTCACAGGCAAACAATCATTTTGAATTTATTTTACAAAAATAAACATTTTAGCTTTATTAAGTTAATTTTAATTTTCGTTTCAATTTTTTAATTAGATTTTTAAGTTTAAAGAATTATTTTAACAGGTTATATAAGATACTTAAAAAAAACTATTGTATAATAATATATGAAACAACCGATTATGAAGTCTGATAAAAGATCTCCAACATCTCTAAAATAAAATGTAATAATTTACATTTATTGGGATAAAGCAAATTTTCAGTTGAATATCGTTCCCCCTTCCTCAAGCCTATTTTACAAAGAGTTAGTGAAAATTCTGTTGAACAATTAAATTATTACATGTTGTACATATACATTTTGTTAATAATATTACAACTTTCTATTATTAATTAACAATTTCCTAAAAAACTTTCTATTTGTTAGTTATTTGCCAATTCTTCTATTGTAACCTTATTATTGCAATTTTCACATAGCTTCTCAATAAAAACTTTTGCTATTCTTACAAAATATTCATTCACTTCAAGTCCATCACTCCTATTGATATTTTATTCTTTCGTGTTTCGAATGTACATGCTTTCAATCATTTTTCGTGTTTTTGTTTCTTTCTCCACACATAAAATTTTAATTTCACTATTAACGCAGTGCGTTTTTTTCTTACAATGTTCAGCGAACTCTGACTTATCTGTTAATTGATTTTGTATGTAGGTGCCATGTTCTATCATACGTTCCTTTACCGTTCTTTTACTTTCTCCAAGATAGAACAATTTACAATTCAAACATTCTATCTTGTACACTATTCGCATCTCGTGTTTTTTATCACTTCGATTTAGTTTACAACATAAAATATTTTTTATTTTATTTCTGTACTCAAAACCAATTCTAAAATTGAACCTTTTACAAATTTCTTTAAGTTGCAAGCTGTTTTTGTTCAAGTAAGGAATAAAAAATCGTTTATCATTATATGTTTCTAATTCTTTTATTTTAAAGGAATGGTATTTTTTTATAACTTTATCAATAAATTTCCCTTTGTACCCATTCTTTTTGAGGAGAAAAAACCTACGAAGGAGGTATGGAACGATTATGAAGTGCAAATTATTCAATGAGTTTTCTTTCTTTTCCTTGTTAAATTTTGATGGGAGAAAATATAAACGCATAATATTACTGCTGTTGAATGTATAAATTATGTATTTGCCTAATTAAAATTTTGGAAATAGAAAATTCAAAAACGTTGAATTTCAGTGAGTAAGTAGAACAAAGTGGGTGTGGTAGTACAATGATTTACATCAGTGGTTTAGGCGATTAGACTCGTTAGACTCCGTATAGCTAAGAGAATTGTAGAAAAATCCGATATCCGGTTTCAGGAAAAACCTGATAACTTAGCAAAGTTGATGTCTATAGTATACTAAAAGGACTATGCTATGAACGAATTTGATATCTTAGTTGCGGTATGGATTTAAAGTGGCCACGGAACCCTTATTAAAACTCGCCCGAATGTTGCAAATTAGTGGAAACTGTCATCGGTAGTTGGGTTTTGTATTAAGCCTAAAAGTATAAAACTGTAAATTTAACAGTTTGCTTTACTTCAAAAAATATAAGTCAAGTCACAGATTAATTAAATTGGTCTAACCACCCTTCACAATCACAGAAACAGAGTACATTAAAAAAACTTTGGGGAAATTCTATATATTTCGTTGAATTAAGAATATTGTACGCTTGGTGTCTGTTGGGACGGACAAATAGCCATCGTGTTTCTTTGTATGACTATTAGTATTTTAAACCAGCATATTAAATAGAGAACTCACCTTTCAAGGATTCAAAATTCGATGTTACATTACACGTGGTATTCATGGAAAGTTTATAGATTTCCAAATAGGTCATTATCTTTTCTACTTTTGAACGTCTTTTACAATAAATATTTTCAAAGAAGTTTTCATAACAGGTTTTGACATAAGTGCTAAAACTGAAATTATAAGATAGTCATAATGTAATTCAATGAAGGTGTTTCGATTTTATTATACCAGAAATAATAATCCTACATTAAACTAACGTTATATATTACAAAGCTCTATTATTTAAGAAATGACAAAGAACTTAGAATCTTCTGCATTTAATCCCTGTTACTAGATTTATATTGCTGAGATGACAAGCTCAACTTTCAAATTTCCTGTCATTTCTTTCGATTGTATTTTTAGTCAGTTTAATTAGTAGAATCCAATGTTTAACAGCTGTAATAAGCCTGCATTCACTTAACCACACCACTGGAAATCCACCAATATTCTAACAAGCCTAAACAAAAAGAATTCTCACGCGTCAAAAAATTAATACGATTCCCTGAAGTCTTATCTAAAACTTTCGATAAAATTTATTCATTTTGTGCAAAGTTTAGAATTGTAAGGCAAGACTTTGGTATAGCCTTTATTCCAAGTTTACCCCATAGTTCTAGGGATTTTCCAAATCATTAACTCCAGCTCTTTTTGATTAAATCTCATGAGCTATTAAGAAATATAGCAATTTAATATTTTAACTACTTCGTACCGGCATTTATTAAAAGTAAGTAGACTACAATTGACCTGAATATTAAGATAAGATTCGTAGGTGTAATGTTGCCGATAGAACCACGTAGAGACTGCTCTTGAAGAGTATCTGAAAACTTTTTCTCTGTATCTATATATAGTTTCATGTAGATAGTCGCTTTGAGAAGTCATTTCAAAGAGAATATCAAAAAAAATCTGTTCCTCTGCTTCCACATTTCATACTTTAATTTCAGATGATATATTGAACTACGTAAAGATGGTATTCACTGCTTAAACATTAAAGGTGTTAACAATATTAACTACAGAACAAGTATATAACGATAAAAATCTTAGTATTTTACCTCCTCAAAGCAGTTCACATTACTTGGTGGCTCCGTTGCTTCAAGAAATAATATTTCACTATTATTCAGACTGTTTGTTTTCATTCAAATGTGTAGAATTTATGAACGATCTTTGTTCTTCAATTCTACGTTGAGATTGTCTATTTCTAACAGACTGTTTACAAGTTACCAGATTCAACAATGAGTAACTTTAGGTGAGCAATGATAATGCAATTCAAATAGCTGTAGTAGAGTCAGAAATAAAAGCTCAAGAGTCATAAGCACGTCTTTCTTCTAAACTAAAATACGGAAAGAAGCGATTAGAAAGTACTTACATACACATAAGTTGATACAAGGGCATTTCAGGTTCTTTCTCAACTATTGCCATCATACATGAATTGAGTTTCAGGAACTGAGGATTTGTTGGCGTGTCACAATCATGTATAAAATTTCCCAAAAACTTCATAAATTTTTCTACGAATTTTTCGCCCCAGTTTATATTGAAATCAGCTATTCCAGCTGATTCTAAAAAGACAATTCAGCAACATTATAAGTTAGAAAATTTTAATTTCAATTTTAGAAAATTTTTCAAATTGATAACACTATCAATTGAAGAAGCTATTGTAATATTTTAAAAATAAACTATAGAAGATAACAATAAAGAAAGAAAAATCAATCTGAAAACAAATTGACTACGTCGAGTCAAATAATAAATATTAAATATTAAATATCAAATATTAAAGTTAAATATAAATTTAACTTCCAGTAAGAACTATGGATTTGACGATTGATTTTCGATGGACCTCTAGCACTTCATCATTTTCTTTATGAACATCATCACTTAGCAATTTATGTAAATGGGGGTGAATGGAAACAACTGATGAAAATATACACAATAAACTGCTAATTTTGTTAAAACATAAAATAATTCATTTTTCTTTTCTGAAGTTGAGCAGCATAACAATATATTTAAAGGAGAAAGTTTGTTGATTTGCAGAATTACTCTTCAGGAACTTGAAGAAAAACAGGCTACAATTGAAATCTGGGCACATCTCCTACTCCACCTAAGTACAGTCGGACCTCTATTTAACGAAGTCGCTAAATCCCGAAAAAAAGTTCGTTGTATGGAAAATTCGTTAAATAGAGATTCATCTTTTAAAATTACTTTAAAGTACATTAAACACATTTAAAATATATAAACAATAATTATTGTTAAAAAAAGTAATAATTTTAATGACATAAAGCATACATTACCACATTTAAATTTTACTAATAAAGTCTGTTAATTTTGTCTGAGTTTTTTTTTTTTGTTTTTTTTTTTGAAAAAATGTTTTTACTCATAGTACGTCTCGCATCTTTACAATGCACCAAAAACCCCTTCAGTATTTTCTTCAAATCGTAATCCGCGTCGGATTGTTTCAAATGATTTTAGAATTTAGCATTTCATCATACGAAAGGTTTTTTGATTTCTGCATCATGATCATTTCCATTTTCATCCTCTTCGTCTTCATTTCAATCATTGCTGTACTGTTTTTATTTTTCACACTGTTCAAAATATCGATTCAGTTAGTGTTTCCGAGGTCTCAACTTCAAAATCACGTGAAAGATAATCATCAATCAGCCCATCATCGTTAATTTCTTCTTTTTTCCTCAGCCGTATCCACATTTCTTTCATTTCCTCTAAGGGAATATTAATAATAAAAACATTTCAAGGAGAAAAAAAAAATAGATACCACGAAAAAGTTCGTTAAATAGAAAATGCACTTCGCTATTTGGAGGTTATTTTACGAAGAAATTAGCAAAATGTTCTTGGTTCCAAAGAAAATTTCGCAAAATAGAGGTTCGTTAAATAGAGGTCCGACTGTATATCCCCTTTTGTATAATTTTCAAGTATGGCTTAGTGCCTCAATTCTGTGTTTCTAACAAAGATGTTGCTTTTTTAGGAGGGGGAGGCATCACCTAATTTTTTTTTTGTATTTCTTTGTTTTTTTGTTTCTTTTTTCCAATATTTGACACCGATTTGTATTTCAGTGTCTTATGGTTTCGGTGGAGATAAAGACAGAAAAATGTCAACTTTTCTTTTCATACATATCACAAGGTGATCGTAATTAAACTTGGCTTACTCAATGCACTCTGTAGTTGTTACAAATATGCGTATTCACACAAAATTTGTAACAGCTTGTATACAGGACTATTCAAAGGTTGGGAAAAAAAAAAGCAATCAAAAAGCAAGTCTTCGTACCATACGAGAAACGACTGCTGCACAAACTGTTCAGCATTATAAAGAATATTGCTAGATTTGTTACCCAATTCTAGTTTTAAAATTTCTAATCGATGAACAGAGTGTACAATGGCTTTCCGGAGCTCTCACATATAATATTTAAAATAGCTCTTTAGGTCTGGAAAATTCGCAACATTTGCACGTTAAATCATTTTCTTTAAATGGACCCACAACTAGATATTACGTGATATCACAACTAGATATCAGATCCGGGAAGCGTGATGGACAGGCAATGGGTAATTATCAACTAATCACACTACGATCGGTGAAATATTGGCGCAAACAATGCTGTACGCGATTTCAATATTTGGGAAAGCACCATCTAGCAAAAAGGTTGCAGATGTAAGGCACGGTCGCTGTTGAATTTGTAGGTACGCCAAAATTCTAGAGCATGTTATCACAAAGCCGTTACATCATTGAATATCAGCGGTGCGAATTAGATGCTGAAAACGTTCTTGAAGCGTTATGTACCATGCTGACATGAGTGTGTCACGCAGTTCCTGAAGATTTGATGGAGGTGTTGGTCTAGAGCGAACAGACCGTTCCAGCTTATGCCACAAATTTTCCATCAGGCTGAGATCCGAGGACAGAGCGGGCCACTGTAGTAAAGAAAAGTCATCGTCATGTTCCTCAAACCATCCCATAGTGATGCGAGCTTTCTCCACCGGCGAATTACCCTGCTGGAAGTAGCCATTTGCATGAGGATAAACTGTTTTCATGTACGTTTGCACTTGGTAACCTACGATATTTAGGTACACTTTAGTATCCTAATGTGCCTCCAGTGATAACGATGGATCCAACTTGCGCCAGAAAAACGTCCCCCACACCATGACACTGCCCCCACTGCCCGTACCATTTGTGCCCACGCCAGGGGTGTGTCTAAAAAAGTGGTCGGACAGTATATATTTGCAGCTATTTCTTTTTTGCAAATACAATAACTATTTTCATTCAGATAATTGAATTATAAACAATAAGCTTTATTTTTACTTCAAGATGTGATTGAACATCCACTCAGAGATTATTTTCTTATATTTAAAATATTGGTAATTATTTAAATAAATACTTTGTAACATTATTATAGGTACAGAATTACAAAGATTTCCCTTGTTTTAACATACTTCAATGACTTACAATATTTTCTCATACGTATTAGACGCAATATTTTATAGTTCTTCATAATTTATAACTTAAAATTTTTTCTTATGATAGTTTTATCGTATACATAACCTCCGCCTCGCATACATACCTCAAGAATCAAATTTTTTTGAGAAAATCAGAAAATTCTTTCATAACTGAGAATAGGGTGGAGCCACTGTTTAATTTCTACTACCTGAATGGATGAACAAAAAATGGCTATCGCTTTTATTAAATACATTGAAACCATTATCTCCTTTAATCCCACCATTCCCGAACCCACAATGGTGAAAACCAAATCTCAGGTTTCTGGCAAAATAACGTTTTACCCTTCATTAGTTTTACGAATTAAAATGTTATTACCTTTTATTATTATCGTTATATTATTAAGGTTAAACCTTGATTAAAACTGCAAATTATGATTGTAACATCGTAATAACGCTATCTTGTTATTATTGCAATAGAAAATATTTTTATTCAGATTGTCAGAAGTCTCCAATTTAAAATAGTTTGAATTTTGTTAAAAAATACATTAGAATACTCACCCACTACTGATATGGTAATTGAGAGACACAACAAAATTACCAGTTTCATCTTTAATTAGTGCATAGATATTTCATCACAGTTTCATTCTTAAGAATACAGTGTGCGCATCTCTCAATTCTTAGAGTTATTCTTGGGTATTCTTGAATTATATTTGAGTTATACTACATCCTACAGACAATGAAAAATGAAAACAAAAAAAGAAAACTAAATGAGAGATTTGAAATTAGAAATACTTTATTCAGATTTTCTTATTTCAAAAATAGAAACATTATTCTACTTCGTAGTTGCTGATCGAGGTGGGAATGATTGTAGAATAAGAGAAATTGTGACATTAACCTTAAAACTGCATATTATTATGACATAGTGTCTTCTAACTAATGTCCAATAACTAATGTCTTCGAAAAGCGAAGGATACTGCAATACATAATCGATCATTAAAGAGAATGTACAGAAACAAGTATTCTGGAAGGATGTATACGAAAGCCTACGTAACTGCTGACAATGGAATTTAACCAAGAGACCAATGGAAGTATTTCCTAAGAAAGAATGAAAGAATCTTCCTCATGTGGGCTTCTTAAAATACAGATGTTATTTATTAAACCATTGGTGATAATCTCAGCAATATTCAACTGAGACCTCACATCATGGACTATTTTCACAGATAATCTGGTTAGACGATAGTTTAAATGCAACTGGATACGCAGTTTCTTGGTATGCTTACCAAATTTATGTATAACGATATACAAATGTAAAATTTCAAGGTTGTTCAGAACGCTATGTCTTATAAGAGCTATACCAATATAAATATATTTGGGATACAGGAATGTCTGCAATGTCATGGTGCATCATAAACAGATAGAGACTATTTTGTAATGGAGCGCCATTTTAGTTCTGATGTATATCATTAAAGTTTTCTATCAGCAAAAGCTTATGTTTTGATATTCTTAAATTGTACTTTGAATAATATAAAATATATACTTAATGTGGCTAATTAGGATAGAAAGGGTTCTAATTTTTCGGCAGCTGACGCAGGGATGTTCCAGCAATGAATTGTATCGGACTTAGTTTCCGGGATTGTTGTATATACCGGAAAATGAAATTCATTTGCCGATTGATACCAAATCCAGAAGATATCAAATCCGGAAGATGGTTATAGAATTCATAGGGTTTTTAATCATATGTATATATCAATCCTCGAGATAATATCGATGAAGACATCTCGCTTTTAAATCCAAAATTATGAACTCAGATCTATGATAAGCTATATTATCGTATTTTCTGCAATCTTTAAAGATCCTTATACCAATTCGTATAAGGGTAAGTTATAGAAGTAACAGAAAATATAATGGTACGACGTTGATCATATTATAATATTGTGACTGATCAAGCTATGTAAGATTTAAAGAAATCTTACATCTGGGCAAGAAGTTTCAGTGCATTAGTGTGGTCACTATATCAACAAAAGAATGATTTCATTTAATACTTTGTGATAATCTTATAGAGTGTAATATTGCAATTCTTGAACAACATTTAAAAATAAACACCATCTTAAATCACAAAGCTATTAGGGGATAGTGAATTGATCTTTCATTGAACTATAATTTTGCAATGATTTTCTTTAATCACATGACTTCACTGAATCAGGAAAATTGATATGTTACAATAGACGATAAAAAAATTTCCTTCATGTCTAAGGGAGACAGACTGAATAGCCAGCCCTAGCCCATAGTAGAACACATGTAGATTGTCTGTTAATTATTTATTGCTCCTTGGTATTCCTGAAGATTGTTGTTTATTGGCAGAAATTCGCTTCCTTCTTTGATTTGAAAGCAGCAATTTATCACAACATTTGAATTTATCGCTATTTTTCTGACATACTGTGTTCAGCATTGAAGCAGCTTCTGAGACCAGAGATGGAGTCTGCAAGTAAATATTTTATTTGCTTAGCTTTTAAAACGCTTCACCTCTCTTGGGTTTTTTTTTTTACCCAAAAAATAATGAAACGGAAATCTTTTTAATTAGTAGCAAAGAATAAAAGATCATGAATCTACTATTTATGATAGCCTTTTAATCAATAAACTCAATTTCCAATTTAAAAATAAACCAATTTGAGAATAAAATTCTTTACTTCTCATGGAATCTACTGGAAGCATAAATTAGCAGTAGGTATTTCAGTTATTATACAGGGTGGCGTACATAAAACCGACCCAATAGGTTTCAAGGTGAATGTTGTATATTCGCTATTCACAGTATTCAACGCTAATGATGATATACTCTTCGGATATTATTCGCCACAGTCGCTCATACGCACATGACTGTTGTTTAATGTTCGTCGGCCTGAATGTGAGTAATGGCGTATTCAATTCCACAAATCGGAGAAATGTATCGAGGTTAATGGCGGCCACTTCCAACATCTACTCTGAACAAGACAATCAAAATATACCAGTAATAATGTACAGTTAACATTAACAAGAGCGAAACCTTTCAATAGTGTCCAATTTCCGAACCAAACTATCCCTGGAAACCTTTTGGGGCCGTTTTTATGTTCGCCACCCAGTAATATCTGATAAATCTTTGGATTTTTGAACGCAAAAATATCAAGAAAAGATTTTAATATGTTAAATAAATTCATTTTGAAATATGTTAATCTCACAATGTAACACTTTGAAGTAATTTTTTAAAAAAATGTTTTGACTGTTAATTATTCAGTAAACCTTTTACCTCTTTTAAGTTCTCGGACAATCACAAAATGGGATTTAAAAATTGCGATATAACACAAACTATAACTTTAAATAGCTTCTTCTTATATTCCATTCTATGTCACAGTTACATTAAGTAAATCTTAAATAATTTTAAATAAGAGAATACGAATCACAATAATAAGAAAATTTTAAGTTTTATTTTCATTGTGTCCATTATTAGTAGAAAAATGATACTAACTCACGAGAAAGTTTGTTGTTTCATTTTTGAATTTGACGAGCTACTTATCCGTGACATTTACATTTATTAAAACAATTTAGTTAAAGAATGCAATCGTTTAAGTTACTCAACATCAGATTTTAATGTATTTTTGATTCACTCATCCCAATTATCCAATTACCCTATAGTTCTAAGCTGTCCTGTACATCATGATATAGTAAAGAATGTCTTCCAAAGTAGAGAATAATGCAGTACATAATCGATGATCAAAGGGAATGTTCAGAATTAAACATTCTGGAAGTATTTATACGAAAACCTGCGTTACGGTTGCCCATGGAATTTAACCAAACATAATAAAGAATGAAAGAATTTTCCGCATGTGGGCTTCCAAATTAGGCAAGCACATTATTAAAATAAAGATGTTTTTTATATAATCATTGGCGATAATCTCAGCAACATCCACTGAGACATCACATCATGGACCATTCTAAATTCATTAACGTTGCATTTCCATAATCGTCATTCCTGGCTACGCTGATTAGACAATCATTTAAATGCAACTGGATACGCACTTCCGAGAAATGCCTATCCCATATAATTAACCGGTACATCACATAAGAATTGCACATTTGATTCTTGTTTTTTTAATTTCTTAGATTTAGTTATTGAGGGGTCACTGTCTCATCTTGTATAGAAAAATTAAATTCACGGCTATTCATAACGCTATCTCTTTTAAAAGCTATATCGATATAAATACATTTAAGATAAAAGAAATGTCTGCAATGTCATGATGTACCAGAAACAGATAGGGACTATTTGATAATGAACAATATTTGTATAGGCAAAACATTTTGTTCTGATATTCTTAAAATGCTAAAATGTGAATACTTTAAAATACGTAGTCATTGAGGATAATTAGAATATTTCATTATATTTGTCATCTGAAGGCATAGATATGTTCCAACAATTAATTGTATCGGACATAGTTTCCGGTATTCTTCTGTATGCTCGGAAAACGAAATTGAATTCCCGATTGATACCAAAAACGAAAGTTATCTTGAATTATTATGTAGAATTCTCAGGACATTTTATCGTATGTTTATATGAATCCTCCAGATCATATCAATCTAGAAATCTGGCGTGGGAATCCAACAATAAGAACTGAGATCTATGGTAAGCTATATTATCTGTATCATATCTTCTGCAACCTTTACCGATCTCTTTGCCACACCCTGTTGGGGTAAGTTATAGAAGTAACAGAGACATCGTATACTGGGATATCGATCTTATCATAATATTGTGTCTGAACAATTATTTTTAAGATTAAAAAAAATATGACTTCAGGACAAGGTGTTTCTACGCGTTAGTGTTGTAACTATGTCAACAAAAAAATAATAGCATATGTAATTTGTGATAACCTAATTCAAGGGCTATTGCTATTCTTGCACAGCGTTTAAAAATAAAAACTAATTTTAGAAACAAAGTTACTGCAGGGTACTGAACTGTTTTTTCATTGAAATATAATTCACAAGGATTTATGTTAATTGAGTTGATTACATTGAATCAGGAAAAATAGAAATGTTACAATAGACAGTAAAAAGATGTCGGGTTTCCTGTAAGGATGATAGACTGAATAGCCAGCCCTTGAGTGCATATCGGCGAAACGCTTTATCTTTTAATTATTTATTTTTACTTGGTATTCCTAAAGATTGCTGTATATTGTGATAAATTCGCTCTCTTCTTTAATTTGAAGACAGCGAATTTGTCACAATATTTGAATTTGTTCTTCAAAATCAGGTCAAATGAGAGAACTAAACACAAACAAAGGATTAAGGTTGGGACTTCAATATGTAGAAGTGTAACACTCCAAAAAACGCGAATTTATTGTTCCCGGGCCAGCTCCTTAAGTGCAATGAACGGATACCGTTTCCCCATATCTGGGCAGTCCATCTACCGTCGATATCTTATGAGATGTCCGCACTTGTTAATCTTTGCAAAATATTTAGATCCTCGGGTTGGTAGGAGTCTGCTTCTTCCATAAGTTTCAGGCTAACTGCTTCTTCCAAGTTGCGGAGACGAACTAACTTGGTGGAGCTCTGTGTTATATGGGCAAGTCCGACCAATCAGAAAGACACATGCTGATTCTGAATAGGGGGAGCCGGCCTCGAAGGGGTAAAGTTAATGAACATCGATCCTTACCCGCTACAATTTTATCGCCTTATTTTCTAACCTACTGTGTTCAGCATTGAAGAAGCTAGGAGCAGAAATGGAACCTATAATTAAAGATGTTATTCGTTTAGGCCTAGCTTTGAAAACGCTTCACTTCTCTTAGGGGTTTTTATAGAAAATAAAATTATAATTATTATAACTAATAACGAATAGTAAATCATGAATCGACTATTCATGATTGCATATTATTCAGTAAAGACACGAATTTTCAATGCTGGTATTTCAAAAACTCTGAACTATTAAATATTTTTTGAATAGTTTTCTTCTGAAGGAAGACACTAGAAGAATAAATTAGCAGCTGATGCTACATGTTATTATAATATCTGATGTATCTTTTGATTTCCGGAGGCAAAAAAATCCCAAGGAAAACTTTTAATACTTAAAATAAATTGAAACTGAATTACGTTAAACTACAATGTAAAACTGTGAAGTAGTATTTTTAGCGGTCCCATGTTACCGTTAAAATCGGTAACCGCTATTGCTTTTGTGTTGTCTGTCTGTCACACTGTATGTCACACTCTGTAGTGGCCAAACGGTTAGAGATATTAGAGTTAAATCAGAACGACATTATTAATACTTAGAAATGCATTGTTGCATAAATTTTTTAACATATCCAAATGACGCACTAAGCATTGTGTTAGCGGTCTCTAGATTACAGCTTGGCTGTAATTCCATTTGTATGCTCTTGCTTGTAATTATTTTGTTTATACAATAGTGCTTATTATGGTGCCGCTTTACTTTTCACACTGTCCAAAAGCATTAATTACGTTGTTTCAATTGTTTTTAGTGGTAATTTTCAACGAATACTCAGAAAACTATTTACATCTTTAAATTATTGGGCGATCTCAAAATGGGCTGTAAATGTTGAAAGATAACACGAACAAAATATAACTTGAAATAGTTTCTTCTGATCTTCCATTCTATGTCACTGTTTCATTCAGTAAATCTCAAATAATTCTATATAACAGAATATGAATATTCACAATAATAAGAAAACTTTCATTTCCATTGTTTCCATTTTTAATAGAAAAATTCATACAAACTCACGAGAAATTTTGTTGTTTCCTTTCGACCTATTCATCCACGACATTTCCAGCTGTTAAAGCAATGGAGTCATAGAATACAATTGTTTAAATTATTCAACATGAGAGTTCATATTTCAAATAATCTTCTTATTTTTATAGTACAAAACCAGTAAAATTAGCTAATCGTGAATATCATATGCTTATTAGTTTTCTCTGGCCTTTGACCAACTGCAGTTTTTCATGAATTTAGGATAAAATAATTTCGAGACTTTTGTGACCTCTTCTGTAAATTGTAAATTTCGATGCAAATGTATTTTTTATTTTCCCCTCTGTTAACTCTACTTTTAAGAAATGAAGCCAAAAACACTGATTTTACAGAATGATTAACCCGTACATAGTCTTTTATAGTTCACCATATCTATCATGGCCTTTTAGATTGGCAGACAAGGACCAAAATGTTGCCCTGGAGGCTCACCCGACCTACATCCTCGGGAATTTCTTTTCTGGGACTACCTGAAAACTCTAGTGAACGCTACACCAGTTTCAAAACTACAAACAAAAGAGTGACCGACTGTGTATAACCTATCATAGCAACACCAACATTTTCATCTAAACCAATATTTCGTCTTTTATTTCAAAGACTTCTGCGAGGTTTAGCAATTGTAAAATAAGATAAAACATATATTTAAATGGAAAGAGAAAATATTCTTTTAACTATACAATATCATAAGTAGCAAACATTATAAATGACACCTAATAAAAACCTAGGTAATGAAATGATACCAATAAAACAATATAACAAAACAAAGTGACAAATCCACTGATTTCAAGTTTGTTATATTTGTTTCGTTTTATTTTTGTCATCATTTCCTGACTAAATATAAGATTTTTGTTACATTTTGTTATAATGTTCGTTACTTATGGCTATGATCCACTATTTTGTTTCTTTGTTTTGTTATATTGTTTTATTGTTATCATTTCATGACTATGGTTTTTATTAAATGTTTTTTACAATATTTGTTACTTATATTGCTTATTTAAAAGAGAATTTTCTCTTTCCATTTTACTATATGTTTTCTCTTATTTTACAATTGTAAAACCTCGAAGTAGTCTTTAAAAAAAAAAGGCAAAATATTGGTTTAGATGAAAATGTTGGTGTTACTATGATAGGTTACACACAAGCTGATCAATGACATTCATGTTCTATAGAGTGACCGACTTGTAGATGCTTGTACAACGATTCAGGATATCCCTGACTACTTCGATTACCACATCTAACAGAGGCTACAGCATAGCCTAATACTTGTTAATTATTCTGCACCCATGTTCATATGGACTTTTTGTATTATTTTGCTAAGTTACATCGGACATTGAGGTTTGGTCTATCATTTCAGAACCATATGTATGTATGTATATATATATGTATGTAAGTATATATATGATACATGGCAAGTATGATATGCCACTATGCTAAAACATTCCTGATAAGCATTTACATACTTTCATTTGTCATTATACCGTAATGTTTTAAACGTGTAATATACACTCATGGACAAAAAAATTAGCGCACCAAGAAGGAGTCGTCAAAATGAAACGAAAATTTACATACGTAATGACTACTTTGATATAAGTAAATGATAAGAAAATCAAAGAAAAAGGATAATTTATTTCAGAGAAAAAGGCAAAAGAACGGAGGAGTTAATACTCCGTTGTACCCCCTCTAGCGCGAATGCACGATGCGATACGATCGGGCATTGAGTCATACAAGTTCTGTATGATGTCTTGAGACATTTCGTTTTATATTTGCTGTAACCTTGCCTCTAGTTCGTTCAAACTCGTGGGATGCCCAACTCGTCGTCCCAAATGATCCCAGATGTGCTCGATTGGAGACAAATCTGGGGATCGGGCAGGCCAAGGAAGGGTAGTAACAGTGCGGAGACGGTCTTGTGACACCCTTGCCGTATGAGGCCGAGCATTGTCTTGTTGAAAAATGGCTCCTGGGAGCCGTTGCATGAGTGGCAACACATGTGGTTGCAGGATTTCATGAACATACCGCTGGTCTGTCATGGTGCCACGGAACAATACTAGGGGTGACCGTGTATTGTAGGCAATGGCACCCCATACCATCACACCAGCTGTGGGAGCGGTGTGTCGCTGTACAGCAAAGGCAGGATTGAAGCGTTCACCACGGGCTCTCCACACACGAACACGATTGTCATCACTGCCGAGATTGAATCTGGATTCGTCGCTAAAGACGACCTGGTTCCATTCCGCTGCTGTCCAGTTTCCTCGTGCGCGGCAAAACTCCAAACGGAGGCGTCGATGGGTGGGCGTCAAGGGCAGCACACGTGGTGGGCGCCGCGATACCAACTCTCCTTCAGCCAGGCGCCTTCGTATGGTTCGAGAAGACACAGCGGCCCCTAGTGAAGGTGCTACCTGTGCCTGGATGGCGGCCGATGAAGCAGCTGGCTGTACGCGTGCATTTCTGACTATGTGGCGGTCTTCTCGACGACTGGTCTGTCGAGGGCGTCCTGAGCCTGGTCTTCGTGTACATGACATCTCTCGGGTCCACTGGTCCCAAAACCTCCTCACAACACAATCAGAGCGGCCTAATTGACGAGCTACTCGCCTAGCTGACCACCCAGCTTCCATCATCCCGACGATTCTCCCTCTCTCAAACTGCGACAACTGCGTATACTGTCTTCGAACACGGCGTAATGGCATGTCTACCTCAGCTCTTCCTTTGTAAATGATTCAGCACACTCAAACAAGCTTTGGTTACCTGTTTTATACTCCACAGAGTACGATGTTCAACGCCCTCTACCGGCTATACGTAATGCGCAATCACGCTGCATTACTAATCATTTGCATATCTCCCCGACATGTACCTTCATTGCAAGTTTCGTTACGATCCCGCAATTATTTCTTGGTGCGCTAATTTTTTTGTCCATGAGTGTACATAATCAACATATTAAGTAAAATGAGATAATAACTGTACTATTTTGTAATTGTTGTAATTACTTCACGAGTTTTTCGAAAACAATAACTATTTAATTTTACAAATAAAAAGCGATAAAAATCCACTACAAATAAAATTACTGAGCTACTTTTGGATATTTGACACCAGGAATCCGGGACAGTCTGTTTCAAAGTTATTTCCTCTCCTCAGTTGGATTCACCCAGTGTCTGCAGCACAGTGATATCAAAGAAAATATAAACAAAAAACAAGTAAACATAGGAATTGCCCTTCATTAAAAAAACATCAAAAATAAATAAAAAATAAAAAAGCGCGATAAGCAATTCCCCCTTGACTAATCGCGGTTTTGTTTTTTCAAGTTTTTATTTAAAGTGCAAATATAAACTGTATTTTTTATATATAAATTTCACTTACTAATTACTGTCTTTTATTTTATTCCTATTTTTACTAATTTCTGACACGTGGATTTCTCTGCACAATTGCGAATCAGGGTCATTTCTTTATAAAGTAAAATTTCTTTTTCGTTAAACAATATATGAATAATTAAATCATTCAGGCTTTGGTAACAACAAAGCCAAATTTTACATTTAGCTCAAGATTATCGCTTACTTTCAACTTATTTAACCAATATTCTGAAATAATGAATTTCACTTTGATTTATTGCCCAAACAATCTGTGTTTAATTTTGTTAGTAAGACCATTAATTTTATTGCTTATTGCAAACTTTATTTAAAATATGTCTCATAGTAATTTTTATAAAGATAATATATATTTATTAAAAGGAAAGTGAAAATCTACATTATTTCTTAAAATATTTCAACAAGTTTAAATCTTGTGTACAATTTCAAGTATTCTTATATTTGTTTTTGTGAAACTATGACTACGACTAAATAATACGAAGGGAGATATATAAAGAAATGATTACAAAAAGAGTGCATGACTTTGAATTATAATGATTAGAACTGGGCGTTCTTGTAGTAGTTGTTTCCTCTCCTTTGATTAGCAATAGTTCGACTTCGCAGTTAGGTAGGTAGTGCTTTTTTAATGTCATTAAATGGGCATCGACAAAGACCTTAAATGGTGGTTTTGTTATTTTGCATGACTCTACTTGATCCATGTGATATTGAACACAATCCCGAAGTTGGAAGAGAAATCTGCAATTTAAAAATAAATAAAACGAAAAGTATCAATATTTTATATTCGTTCTACATCTGAATTTCTTTCTTACAATTAATATAATGTTGACTAAAATGCTTTATATTTGTTTGAAAGTGAATCTACTTCAGCAATAAAACTTAAGTCATAATTAAACATTTCTACAGTGAAGACTTTAAATTGTTTTTATCAGAATGGAATTCATCATTATTATTTATATATTGTTAACTGAAGTCTTAAAGTGAAGAGTCAAGATTTTTCTTTTTTCTTTTCTTTTCTTTGTTTTAAAACCTACAAAGAAAAACTTTCAACTTGAAAAAGAAAATTGTTATATACAAAAAACCTTATTGAAATTATCTAAACGGAATTAATTTTACTTATATCAAATGTTATACGGACAAGGATTAATAAAATAAGAAGCATTATCTAACATCGAAACAGATTCTCCATGTTTTCTTGTCATCTTTTTATTTTTGTCATCTTTTCGAGTAAATAAAGCATACTTAAAAATCTTCCAATACAAACGTCTCACGATATCTGGGGGCACGGTAGAGCCCCCGCTAAGACGAGCCGAAGGCAAGAAGGGCACTACTTACCTTTTCTCGAAGCCCTTCGTCGTTTTTTCGAACCCTCATAGCTTCGGCCTGGAGCTCAAATACTAGAGAGCTCAAATTTTCAGGATAAAATGCAGTCTGCAGACTAATGAAATACGCTAAGTTTCATTTATTTAGCTTTTACACTTTGGATTTTATTAATACCTAAAATACGTCGATTTCGTCACTGATTATCTGACTGACTGACTGATGATCATCAAAACCTCTAGGGTACTTCCTGAAGTCCTAGAAAGCTGAAATTTAGTATGCAGGCTAGGATTAGCACACAAACAACAACAAAATTAAAAAAAACTGTAACTTAACCTCCAACCCCTCATAAAGGGGGGTCTGGTTATGTATTGTTGAACCCTCATAGCTACGGCCATACTAGATAATACTGGATAATACTAGAGATCTCAAATTTTCAAAATTGCACCCCATAGAGGTCTGTATTATAAGGGTCTGTATTATAAAATGTCTTATTTGTAGGTACTTCCAAAACAAAAGTTCTAGAAAGCTAAAGTTTGATATGAAAGCTAGATGTTATCTTATATTTCAACATTTCAATTGAACAACAAAGATCTGTGATCCACAGATCCGTCCGTACCACAATGCCCCCCCCCCCCGCCACGCCCCGGTGCTTGAGTGCAAATCCCGAACGCGGGCAGATTGTCGGTTGTCTCCTAGAATCTGACGAGCCGAAGGAAGGAAGTAGGGCACTAAGAACTTTTTTCTCGAAGCGTTTCGTCGTATGGAATTTTTTGTAATTTTTTATGATTTAAACTTTTAAACCAAGCCATACTTTCTGACCAAGATTTAGGGTTTTTAGAGTTAGGGCTTGTAGAGTTAGGCCTTGTAGAGTTAGGGGCTTGGCTCTACATGAGATCGGATAACTTTTTAAATGTGAAACCGTTAGGTGCATGTGAATCTTGGCAACTTATTTTACATGAAAGGTTTTGGGTGGGATCTTAAATTTTAAGATGATCTTGTTAACAAGTTCAATGTTATACACATATATATATAGACATAAGTAACCTTCAGATAGTAGGATAAAAAAAAATTACGAATTAAACCGAATTAAAAAAAATCCTTATTATTTTAAAATAGATTATTTATAGTTCAATGCGTATAATAGAAGCACAGATATAATTATATTTTGTAACATTTATGAATCTTATCTATATACTGTAATATCACGACACAGCAAGATCAATTTCTATAAACGTAAAACCTTTCTGTGTACGTAAAGTTTTTCGAATTAAAAAAAAAGTTACCTTTATCTTGACTATTGTGTTCATTACGATACTTGTTGGAATTAATCTTTACATCACTATTAGTATTTGGCGTTGTTACTATTTAAAGCTTTAACACCAATAAAATACTTATTCTTTCTCTGCTTGTAAATCAGATAGCACCTTTATAGAGACCTTTCAATTTCTTTTGGTCCCAGATATCCTTTGAGCCGGTTACTATCTCATCGTTTCTCTCCGATCCTTTTTGGTTTTTTGGTTACTTCTTTTCACTGCATTGCTTTCGACAACACTATGACACGATACTAAAAACATCATAAACGCATCAAAATTATAAATTCATAACTACTTTTTATTTTATTTAACATCTCCATTTTTTATTATGACACGATGTTCTTTTTGACGTTTAATGTACTATCTGAATTGTCAGATAATAAAGCGCTTCACTTTTCTTTAATAATAAATATACTCACTACATTTCTGTTCTTTTGCTCTTTACCGCTTGTTTGTTGCACGCCATAAACAATACTTACTTTTGCTTTATTATTTAACTTACAGTTTATAGTTCATTGTTCATGCTTACAACTCACAAAATGCTTAGTAACTCATTGAATGTCTCACAATTCACAGTTTACTGTTCACAACTCACAATTCACAAGTTTTAAATAGGTCACGCTTACAAAAAAATAGATTTAATTAAACATAGAGACCATAATGCATCTTTGACACATACATTAGCAATTAAAATTAATGTTTCAAAGTTTCAGGCAAAGAAAAATCTCGTTGTTTTAATTTAAATTGTTAATGTATGTGTAAAGGAGCATTATAGTCTCTAGGTTTAATTAGTTATTACCTGCAAGTTAAAACAGTTAATTTAAGCAATAGTTTTTTTTTTCAATTTCTGATAAAAATAATGATATGTTGAGTCACTTATTTAAGTTACGAGAATCCCATTAATTTGAATCGTATTAAATACAGGAATTAGTAAATCTGATAATTTTCTTTGATTAAGACATGAAAAAAAATAATATTTTAGTTCGAATCCTATAGGAATATTTGTTAACTTCTCGCTCTAAATTCTCTATAAGAACTGATTTGAAAAAGATTTCAAATTTGAAAGTAAGAATGACGCTCGTCCTTGAATATTAAAGAACATTCATCCAAACACTTAAGATTTTTAAGGTTGAGCGATACCGAGCTATTTGATGAGCCTCATTTTCTTACAAAAAAATTAAAAGAAAAAAAAGTAAAACATTTTATGTTCATCCTTCAAAAGTTAAAAGTTGTAAAATTAGTATTTTAGGCCAAACGAACGTGTAATGCTTTTTGTGAATGGAAATTCGTACAATATCTACTAAATAATAAAGCGTTGTTTGAATATATCCTGTTTTGTGTTCAGAATATATCCTGTTTTGTTTCTTTTATGGTACAGATATCTGTACTTATCACCTTCATTTTTTAATGCTAGAAAGTTGATCATCTACTATTATTAAATGTTTTCCGTGCATGATTCCCAATTTCAAAGTTTTGTGGAACGTTATTTAAGTGGCAAAAAGTGATTTTGATTCATGCTTGGTTGCTTTCAAACGATTCTAACGACACATTTCAATTATTACTAATCAGTGTTGCAGAGACTTAATAGAAAGAAAGCATACGTCATTCATTGTTAGCCGTTTCACAAATCAAAGAAACGGATAGTTGAGAAAGATTATAAAATGATAAGATATTCTTGTAATGGATTAATTAACAACCGATAATTATAAATGATTGTAAAGTTAGTCTATTGATTTGACATTGATAGTATAGGTGTAGCATCAAAACTTTTAACTTTTAATTTTAACAACTTCGAAGAAGAAAATTTTAACAACTTCAATTTAATCGATGAAAGTAATGATGATTTAATTAATTTTTTTCCAAAAAATTTCTATTATTTGTATTCGTCAAATATTTTAATCGAAAATCAAATATAGCCTTCTCATTTCTAATTTTTATGACTTAAAAAAACAAACAAACAGGAAATTGTATGGACTGTATTTCAAGAAAAGCCAGTGTTAAAGTTTTGTCAAGGAATTATTGTTTATATCTAAAAGATGCTAATAGCTTTTGTTAAGAGTTACCCTTTATAAAACAAAACATCTATAAAGCTTTACAAAACTCATTTTATAAATATGGAATTTTATGACTTTTAGTACCGTAAGTGTATGAAGATTATATTTTGTTAATAGAACTTACTCGCAAATGTGACATATCACCCAAATTCTCTTTAAGTAGTCGAGTTGACAGTTTCTATAAAATTCGAAGAAATAGATTACGCAGTTGATGTGGTTGATATCTATTAAAACTTAAAAAAAAAGATAAATAATTAGCAATTTAGATCATTACAAAATAATTTTTAGAAATTTAAGTAATAAGTATGACAATAAATTCGCACAAAATCAAACTCAAACTGAAATCAGCAGGCGTAAAAACAACTGTCATTGAGATCTTCCGTTGTTAGTTAAGATTGCGAATCGATTGGGAAATTTCTGTTAATTTTATTCAAATGAGAAGACATCTTTAACGACTTTTTCCTGAATTGCTATGAGAAGAATTTTTAACTATTGTAAAAACTCTAACGTAACTGTTTCAGCCTTTCTAAAGAGGAGCTGAAACTGATGCAACACAAAAGTACACTTTTTATGGTTACTTGACCCATTCCATTGAGTCTCATCTAATGTGTATTTTGTGAACTGTGTGTGGGTGTAAGAGAAATATAGATTGAGTCATTTGTGTACTTATTTATTAGAAAGCCAAGAATAAAGCCAAGACACTGCCTATGGTCTCTGGATTTATACATATTCAATTTGGCAACATAAATCTCACAACTTTACTTTGTAAATGGCCTTTTCGGTCTTTACTAATCCAACACAGAATAAAAGAACGCTTCCTATTTGATAATGTATCTTCAGTTAGAAAGAATGAGTTTTTGACCATCGGAAGATATTTGAAGCTTATTGTGATTTCACATTGAATTCCCACACTGCCTTTCAAACATATATCATCGTTAAAATCATCTTTTCGTTCTCGTGCCATAGTCTTCTGCTTATGTCAAAAACTGAATGTAGCGTCGTTCTGTGACTGCCAATGTAAAAAGATTGTCCCAAAACTGCACTAAACCTATCGGCATGGATTTGCATCATGTTTTATGATTTTAGTATAATAACAAAACTGTAAAAAAAATGCAGTATTTTTTCAATTAGGATATATTTAAAATTAAAAAAAAAATCACCGTTCAAAATTGAGAATTGGCAAATTCTATGTTAATTTGCCCCACCTTTTACAGTCATAAGATATATACCTATAGTAAGATCTCCATCAATAGAACATTTTTTTATCATTACGACTAATCTGAATTATTAGTCCGTTCGGAGTTATATACGTCTAGATAATGCGTTTGAGTCATTGATTGTAATGAGTGTGAGTGAGGGAAGCCAACCACCGACAGTCAAGCACCACCTGCCTGTAGGTGGTTGGCTTCTCTGCCACTCACATTCATTGTAATGACTCAAAACGTCATATCTAGATATATCTATAACTCCGAACCAACAAATAATGGAGACTAGTCGTAATGATAAAAAATGTTCTAATTTTATGGGGATCTTTCTTTACGTATATATCTTATCGCTGTACAGGGGTGGGGCAAATCTGCCCGTTCTTTATTTTATGTGCAAATTCTAAAGAAAACAATTTAATAAAACAAGTGCCATAGAGTGAGTGAACGGGATTTTCATTTCCAAATAACATTTTTCATTATGAATCCTTTATTGTTTTCTTTACTGAATTCAAACTTTTAATGATTGAGAATTTATTCCTTTCTTTAGATATTTTATAGGTTTTTTTCATTGAATTTATTCATTTTTTTTTTTTATTTTCAATTGTCTTTTGTGGTGAGTGTTTAGCTACCCAAGGATTTGATTTCCACATTTTTTCCACATTTTTATCTTTTTATTGTCTTACTTTTTTGAGGCCTCAATTTAGATATGAATATTTTACTTTTACTCTCGTATACCTTTTCACTCTTTGCTTACAGTGTAGCAATGCTGTTTTATCCTCATTGTATAGGAAACTTCAGATTTTTGTTTACTTCTTTAAAGTAAAATAAAACAAAATTGTGTGTTTTCACGGGAGAAAGTGAATGATATATTATTATTACTGTTGAATGTATTTGCCTAATTATTTTATGTATTTGCCTAATTATAAATTTTGGAAATAGAAAATTCGAAAACGTTCAATAACAGTCACTGAGCAGGAACAAGGTGTATCCGGTAGTAAGTGGTTTACATCAGTGATTTAGGCGATTTATTTCTCGTTATATTCCCATAGCCAAGAGGGTTGGAGAAAAATCCGACTTCTGGTTTTAGGAAAATACTGTTAATTGAGCAAAATTTATGTCTATACTAAATCGATTATGCTAAGAATGAATATGATATCTTCTTTGTACGGGGTAGTTTGGTTTTGTATTTAGCATTAAACTATAAAACTGTGAATTTACTTGTTTTTGCATTACATCAAATATTTCAGGTAAATTCACAAATTAATTCAGCTGGTTTAATCACTCTTCACAATCACAGAAACAGCTTATATTCAAGAAATTTGAGCGAATAAAATATATTTCCATTGCATAAAGAATGTTGAACGCTTGGTTTGTGTTGGGATGTATAAATACTCATCGTCCTCCTTTGTATAATTATTAGTATATTAAACCAGCATATTAAAAAGAGAACTCACCTTTCAAAGATTCATAATTCGATGTTACATTACACGTGGTATTCATGGAAAGTTTATAGATTTCCAAATACATCATTACAGCTTTTACAATTGATCCATTTTTACATTGTTTACTTTCAAATAATTTTTCATAACAGCTTTTGACATAACTGCTAAAACTGAAATTATAAGATAGTCCTAATGTAATTCAATGAATGTGTTGCGATTTTATTATACCAGAAATAATAATCCTACATTACACTAGCATTATGTATTATAAAGCTCTATTATTTAAGAAATAACAAAGAACTTAGAATCTTCTGTATTTAATCCCTGTTACTAGATTTATATTGCTGAGATGATGAGCTCAACTTTTGAAGTTGATGCCATTTGCTTAGAATTTAGGTAATGTCAATTTAATTCATAAAATCCAATGTTTAACAGCTATCATCAGCCTACATTCAATTAATATCACTGGAAATCCACCAATATTCTAACAAGCCTAAACGTTATTCTCTCGCGTCAAAAAATGAATACGATTCGCTAAGTCATATCAAAAACTTTCGTTATTATTTGGTCATTTTGTATTAAAGTTTACAATATTATTGTCAAACAAGACATGGTATAGCCTTTAGTCCAAGTTTACCCCATAGTTCCTAGGCATTTTCAAATCGTTAACTCTAGCTCTTGTTGCGTAAATCTTATGAACTATTAAGAAAATTAAACCAAAAAACAAGATCAGCACAAGCTTAAACGAATTGCCTTTCTGATTCGATTATCGGGAAGGAATCGGGAACTGCCGTTCCGTCCTACACGAAATGTAGCAAAAATGTTATAAATATAAACGAAAATGTTAGTAAATATAGCAATTTAATATTTTAACTACTTCGTAACGGCAAAAAGCAAGTAGACTTGAATTGACCTAAATAGTAAGATAAGATTCGATAGTTTAACGTTGCCGACAGAACCACGTAGAGACTGCTCTGGAACAGTATCTGAAAACTTTTTTCTTGACATCTATATATATATATATCTACAGTTTCATGTAGATAGTCGCCTTAAGAAGTTATTTCAAAAAGAATATCAAAAATCTGTTCCTCTGCTTCCACATTAGATACTTTAATTTCAGATGATATATTGAACTATAAAAGTTGATATTTATTACATAAATATTAAAGATGTTAACAGTATTAACTACAGAACAAGTATATAATGATAAAAAATCTTGTAAGTATTTGACCTGCCTCAAAGCAGTTCACATTACTTGGTGGCTCCGTTGATCCAAGAAATAATGTTTCACTATTATTTAGACTTTTTGTTTTCTTTCAAATGATAGAGATTTATGAACCATCTTTGTTATTCAATTCTAGTTGACCTTGTCTAGTTCCAACATACTGTTTACAAGTTACCCGATTCAGCAATCGATAACTTTATTTATGCAAAGATAATGCGATTCAAATAGCTGTACTCGACTCAGAAATAAGTTCAAGAGTCAGAAACACGTCTTTTCTTCCAAACTAAAATAAGGAAAGAAGAGGTTAGAAAGTACTTACATACATATATGTTGATACAACGGCATTTCAGGATCTTTCTCAACTGATGCCACCATACATGATTTGAATTTGATGAACTCCGGAGATTCTGGCTTATTACACTCAGACACCACATAACGTCCCAAAAACTTTCTAAATTCTTCGACGAATTTTTGGCCCCAGTTTATATTCAAATCAGCTATTCCCGCTGTTTCTAAAATTTCAATTCAACAACATTTTAATTAATATTTTTGAATTTTAAAAAGTTTTGCAAATTGATAACACTTTGTCAATTGAAGGAAACTATTCTAAAAGAGGGTAAAAGGAAACAACTGGTAAAAATATACACAATAAACTATTAATTAAAATCCGTTTAACTTGTCGTTATAATAATTAACACTGCTAACGATTAAAAACACATATACATTAATTAAAAGCATAAAATATATACTACAACGTTTCAAACCCTCATCTTGTTATTATACAGTCCTTTCTCAAGTATCATGCTCCTAAGTTAAAAATTGATCCTCCGTGTTTGGAGTCGTCGGTAAGAATGACCGTAGATTCGCCAAGGATATAGAGTCTCCCCCTGGTGTGGGTGATGTTAATAACTATAAAGGAAATAGCTGTCTGCTAGTTATTAAAGGCGCTTTTTTTAAATAACGATTTCATGAAGTGGAAAAAAATTGGAAAAAAGTTAAACGTTATCGAGAACTTTTAAGTAAAGTTTTCGCGCAACTGAGCCAAACTGAGTCAAAGGTAAATTCTGCTAATGGTTTCTAATAAAGATGAAACAGCTGTTCAGAATTCCTGTTGATGTTGGATCAGTGTGTGAAGTCATATTTGCTGTCCAGTTGTGATTTATTCTCTATTTATTATTATTTTTAAATAAATAATAATTTTCCTAATTTTTTTAATCAAATATTCTTATGTTAAGATCACAAAACAAGGATCCAGACTAAGAAATGTAAATAGGGGACAAAGTTTCTTGAAGGGTACTTATATCTCCGAAACTGCTTAAGTTGGAAATACGAAATTTAACAAGAGCGTTCTTTGTGAAAATCTAAAACATATGTAAACACGAATTTTCGATATTTGCATCCTTATGGGTGTAATGTGGGACGCGGGATACAAATTTTATTGTAAAGTACATTACTGATCTGAAGTGATAGTCAAAAAGGGATGGGAAGGCTAATGTTCACTGATCTCGATACTAATTTCATATCTATATAACAATAATTTTTTACTACCATTGGACTTTTTTACCAACTGGAAATGTTTCAAGCGATCAGACAATTACAATTTCTTCGTCATCCATTCCAGAACTCTTTTTGTAACCCGAGCGAAGCACGGATATTTTTGCTAGTATATAAATGTATACAAATATACCGGGTGGGCATAACATTTCACCAACATTTGAAACGGGCTTACCGATTTGTGTAAGAATCATCCACCGAACATACCTGGTGGGCGTAAAATAACGTGAGGTGTTCAGAGTCTTCTAGCGAGGAATATATTGGATGAATCGTAAAAACAGTCTGTGGACATACAGAGTGGAACATGCGGTTTCGATTTCTAAAGAAAAAAAAAGCAATAAAAGTCGCCAAGAGGGGAGAATTTGGCGCTGCAAAGATTGTAGTTCGTAAGAATCATGAATGAGTAATTGCCAAATGAGACAGCACGCATCAAGTTGCGTAACAATATAGGCAACATTTATTGGTAATTACAAGTTAGGTTCCATATGAACGCCATTATGATGTTCCACGAGCTGCATGCGGTGGACGACCTTTTGCACGGCGGCTCGCAAAATATCGGAATAGATTTGTCACACCTGTAATACAATGCGATCTTTCAACGTCGGGATTTCCTTCATATACAATGTTTTTAAGAAATTCCCACAGCGAAAAATCAAAAGGATTGAGATCTGGCGACCTTGGTGGCCATGCTATGGGAAATGCCCGACTAATGATTCTGGTGTCAGAGGAATGATTCCACAAAACACCTGACATCCGATGTGGGGTGATGCATATTCCTGCATGAAGATGGTCGAATCGAGACATCCTCTTTGCTGAATTTGTGGAACCACAAAGTTCTATAGCATATCGGAATACCGTGCAGCATTGACGGAACAGGTCATTAGTCCACTTCGGTGAGTTTCCTTGTAAAAAGAACGAGCTATGATAAACAATGACGTAAAGCCGTACAACACTGTGACTTTCGGCGAGTGGATAGGCATCTGCAGTCCCACGTGTGGATTAGTCGCAGTTGTGTGTGTTAATATTGCTACCGGGCAATATCTCGGTGAGTCGAAAGAAAGCGAGCTGGTGTGGCTTCTTACTTGTCGTCCCACAAATGCCCGCTTGCTTGGGATTCTTACTTCACCATAGAAACGTCTTCACCACAGTGAACGTTAGATTCACCAGAGTCTGACTGAGTCTTTATTTCTTTTATTATCAATGAAAAGTACTGCAACATATAACAATTATGCTAGCCTTCACCCGAAAAACATCCACAGCGTACTCCTCCGCCTAAGTAAGTCCTTAACGGCTATAGATAATTTCTCCGTAGACGGTTTTCTTATCTCGAACATCTCTGGAATGCTTCGGCCTCTGGTAAGTTCTCAACGGCTATTGATAACTTCTCCGCAGTCGCTCTTCTTACAACGAACGTCTTTGAAACACTACGGCCTCATGTTAAGTTCTCAACGGCTATGGATAACTTCTCCGTAGTCGGTCTTCTTGTCACGACCTTTTTATTATTATCGTTAAAGTAATTAGGCAAAACCTTTATTAAAACTATAAATTAAGATTATAACATTATAAAAACGCCATGGTGTTATTATAACACTAGAAAAGATTATTATTAAGAATATCAGGAGTCACCAATTTAAAATTCTTTGGATTTTGCTAAAAAATCCATTAGATCACTCACCCACTACTGATATGGTAATGCAAAGATACAATAAAATTGCGAGTTTCATCTTTGATTGTTGAGTAGATATTTCATCTCAGTTTCATTCTTAAGAATAGAATGTCCGGATCGGACACTTGACACTTGGGTATAGATAATCCTACAGACAATGAAAAATGAAAACAAAAAAAAAGAAACTCAATGAGAGAATTGAAATTAAAAAAACTCTATTCAATTTAGTATAATCATCTTTGTTATTTCAAAAATAGATATATTATTCTACTTCAAAGTTCCTGATCGGCGATTGTAGATTAAGAGAAATTGTGACATTATCCTTCAAATGTCATTATTATGACATAGTGTCTTTTAACTAATGTCTAATATCTAATGAACTAATATCTTCCATAAGTGAAGGATACTGCAATACATAATCGACGATCAAAGCGAATGTACAGAAATAACTATTCTGGAAGGATGTATACGAAAACCTGCGTAATGGCTGACCATGGAATTTAACCAAGGGACCAAAGGATACACTTTCTAATAAAGAATGAAAGAATCTTTCTATGTGGGATTGTTAAAATATAGGGTGTTATTAATTTAACCACTGGTGATAATCTGAGAAATATTTAACTGAGATCTCGCATCATGCACTATTTTAAATTCGAAAATATTCCATTTCCATAATGAATTTTCGTTCTTGGCTAATCTGATTCGACGCTAGTTTAAATGCAACTAAATACGCAGTTTCCAAGAATACCTACGAAATTTAAGTATAACGATATACAAATGTACAATTCCAAGGTTGTTCATAACGCAATGTCTTTTAATAGCTATACCGATATATACATTTGGGATACAGGAATGTCTGTAATGGCATGGTGTATCAGAAACAGATTGGGACTTTTTTTTATCAAGGAGCGCCATTAGAGTTCTGATATAGGAGTATATCATTATAGTTTTCAATCGGCAAAAGCTTAAGTTCTGATATTCTTAAATTGTACTTTGAATAATATAAATACATAAGCATTGCGGCGAATAAGGATACCCCTTTCTAATTTTTGTGCAGATCACAGAGGTGTGTTCCATCAATGAATTGTATCGGACTTAGTTTCCGGTATTGCTTCATATACCTGAAAATGAAGATGACTTCCCGATTGATACCAAATCCAGAAGTTATCAAATCCGGAAGATGGTTATAAAATTCTTGGGACATTTAATCGTATTTCTGTTTGAATCTTCGAGATAATATCGAAATCATGCATTGGAATCCAAAATTACGAACTGAGATAAATTAAATATAATAATTAAACGGAGGTAAATTATACTATCGATATCGTTTGTTCTGTAATCTTTAACGATCTTTATATCACTTCGTATAATGGTAAGTTATAGAATTAACAGAAACTTCAATAGTACGATGTTGATCATATCATAATTTTGTGAACGAGCAAATTATGGAAGATTATAAAAAATTTTGCATCAGGACAAGAAGTTTCAATGCGTTAGTATTGAATGCGATATCATTTATATTTTTGATAATCTTTTTTCTCTGTAATATTGTTATTGTTGCAGAACATTTAAAAATAAACGCCAAACCAAGTCACAAAGTTGTTGCGGGATACTGAATAGATCTTTCATTGAACTATAATTTCGCAGTGATTTTCTTTGATCACATGACTTCACTCAATCAGGAAAATTGAAATAGACAATAAAAAATGTCACGATTCCTTCTAGTCTAAGGATGACAGACTGAATAGCCAGCCCTAGCCCACAGTAGAACACATCCGCATTGTCTGTTAATGATTTATTCTTCCTTGGTGTTCGAAAAGATTGCTGTTTATTGAGATAAATTCGCTTCCTTCTTTGATTTGAAATCAGAGAATTTATCTCAACATTTGAATTTATCGCCGTGTTTCTGACATACTCAGCATTGAAGACGCTTATGAGGGCTGAGATGGAGCCAACAATTAAATATTTTATTTGTTTAGCTTTTACAACGCTTCACCTCTCTTGGGTGTTTTACAACTAATTTTCATGATTCCATTTTATTCAGTAAACTCAATTTCCAATTTAAAAATAAATTTTGAACTATAAAGTAGTTTTAAGAATAAAATTCTTTGCTTCTGAAGGAATCTTCTAGAAGTATAATTTAGCAGCTGATGTTACAGTTATTATACAGGGTGGCCCATAAAACCGGCCCCCAATAGGTTTCAATGTGTATGTTGTATGTTCGGTATATACAGTATTCAACGCAAAAGATGATAAATCCTCCGGATATTATTCCCCACAGTCGCTCATATGCTGATGAGTGTTGTTTACTGTTTTCCGGCCTGAATGGGAGGAATCATGTATTTAATTCCACAAACAGGGCAGAGACATGTATCGAGTGAAATGGTAGCCACTTCCAACATCTACTCTAAACATAACAATCCAAATATAAAAGCAATTATGTACAGATAACATGAACATGAGCGATAGCGTTAAATAGTCTCCAGTTACAGAACCAAGCTATCCCTGGTAACCATTTGGGGCCGGTTTTTTGTGCGCCACCCTGTAATATCTTATATATCTTTGGATTCTCGAAGGAAAAAACCAAGGAACGATTTTAATATGTTAAATAAATTCATATTGGAATATGTTAATCTCACAAATATTACGGTTTGAAGTAATTTTTAAAAAAAATGTTTTTACTGTTAATTATTTAGTGGATATTCAGAAAACCTTTTACCTCTTTTAATTTATCGGGCAATCACAAAATGGGATTTATAGATTCCAATATTCCGCAAACTATAACTTTAAATTGCTTCTTTTTATCTTCCATTCCATTCACAGTTTCAAGTAAATCTTGAATAATTGTATATAATAGAATAATTGTATATACGAATAATCACAAATGTATGAAAATTTCCAATTTGGTTTTCATTGCGTCTATTATTTGTAAAAAAATTGATAGTAACTCACGAGAAAGGCTATTGTTTTATTTTTGAATTTGAAGAGCTACTCATCCGCAACATTTACAGTTATCAAAACAAAAGAGTCACAGAATGCTATCGTTTAATTTACTCAACATCAGATTTCAGATATTCTTTTTATTTTTATATTACAAAACCAGTAAAAGTAGCTAATCGAGAAAAATCATGTGCTTGTAGTAAGCTTATTACCATCAGTTTTCAATACGACTGCATTTAATAAGACTAACGCAATGTTATCAATGACTGTCGCAGCGGAATAGTATGAAGATACATGTTAAGTTTTAATGTAGTTTTGATTTACTCATCCCAATTTTCCATTTACCCTATAGTTCTAGGCTGTCTTATATATGATGACACGGTAAATCATGTCCTCGAAAAGTTAAGGATACTGCAGTATATAATCGATGATGAAAGCGAATGTTCAGAATAAAGCATTCTGGAAGTATGTAGACGAAAACCTGCTTTATGGCTGCCCACGGAATTTAAGCAAGGGTAGCAAAAAATAAAAGAATTTTCCGCTTCCGGACTTCCCAATTAGGCAAGCACCTGCATAAAATAGATTTTTTTTAGATAACCATTGGCGATAATCTAGGCAATATTCACCTGAGACATCACATCATGGATCATTCTAAATTCAATAACGTTTCATTTCGTTAATCGTCGTCCCTGGCTACGCTGATTGGACCATAGTTTAAATGCAACTTCCGAAAAGTGCTTACCCCATATAATTAACCGGTATACAAAAATTAATTTAAGGTTGTTCATAACGCTTTTAAAAATTATATGGATATAAAACATTTAAAATAAGAGAAATGTCTACAATTTCATGATCTACCAGAAACAGATAGGGACTATACTATAATTAACTATTGTATAGGTTTTGTATAGACAAAACCTTAATTTCGGATATTCTAAAATTGCAAAATACTAGAAAATACTTTGTCATTGTTGCTAATTACAATATTTCTTTATAATTGTCTTTTGATGACAAAGGTATGTTCCAGCAATTAATTGTATCTGACATAATTTCTGGTTTTGGTTCGGAAAACGAAATTAACTTACCGATTGATGCAAAAGTTATCATCAATGTAGAATTCTCAGGACTTTTAATCGTATGTTTATATGAATCCTCTAGATCATATCGATGAAGAAATCTGGCGTTGGATTCCAACATTAAGAACTGAGATCTATGGGAAGCTATAGTTTCGATATCGTATCTTCTGCAACCTTTAACTATCTTTATGCCACTCCGTGCAAGGGTAAGCTATAGAAGTAAAAGACTTCGAATAGTAGGATATTGATCATATCATATTGTGTCTGAACAATTAATGTAAGATTATAAAAATATTAATTCAGGACAAGATGTTTCTATGCGTTACTGTTGTAACTCTGGCAACAAAAGAATGAGAGCATATATACTTCTTGATAACCTACATCGATGAATATTACTAGTCTTACACAACATTTAAAAATAAAAACTAATTTGAGAAACAAAGTTGTTACAGGGTACAGAATTGATCTTTCACTGAAATATAATTTCACAATGATTACTGTAAATCAGACGATTAGACTGAATCAGGAAAGAACGAAATGTTACAATAGACAGTAAAAAAATGTTACGATTCCTACTATTCTAAGGATAACAGACTGAATAGCCAGCCCTTGAGTGCAATATGGGCTCATCGATTTATCTGTTAATTATTTATTGTTTCTTGGTATTCCTAAAGATTGCTGCATATTGAGGGATAAATTCACTCTCTTCTTTAATTTGAAGGCAGCGAATTTGTCGCAATATTTGAATTTGTTCCTCCCAAATAGCTCAAATGAGAGAACAAATAACTAACAAAGGTTTAAGTAAAAATATAGATTTTACAAAATAGAATAAAAAAGTTTACTAAAACAGCTTTTAATATTTCACTTTGGTCTTCAGGACAGGAACACAAGGCAGCAAGCCAAGTCCGGTGATGCCTGCTCGATTCGTCCTCGGCGGCAAGAATATTGGATCTCCGTACTCTGGAAAGTGCTGAAATAGGATTTCCCAAAGGGAATATTACTTCAGTGGGGTGTCAATATGCACAATGCCGTTCCTTTTTCATGTAACACTCGAAAAAGGGGAATTGATTGTTCCCTGGCTAGGTTCCTTAAGTGCGGTTAACGGACACGTTTTCCCCGTATCCGGGCTATCCATCAGCCGTCGGCGTCTATCGAGATGTCCATACTAATCTTGACAAACTAGTTAGATCCTCCGGTTGATAGGACTCTGCTTCTTCCATGCGTTTTGCCAAGGAAAATTACTTCTACCAATAACCACAAAGTCGTTCTTCCTAGACCTACAAAACGATGACATCTTCTTGCAAGTTGCGAAGGGGATCTGCTTCTTTCAAGTTGCAATTGGGAACTGCTCACTGTTAACTTCGGAGACGAACTAACTTTGTGGGAGCTCTGTATCCAGTTATATGGCCAAGTCCGACCAATGAGAAAGACACATTCCGATTCTGATGTAGGAGAAACCGGCCGTGAAGGGGTAAATGTAATGAATATCGATCCTTACCCGCTACAAATTTATCGCCATATTTTCTGACCTACTGTGTCCAGCATTGAAAAAAAAAAGGAGCAGAAATAGAACCTATAATCAAAGATGTTATTCCTTTAGGCCTAGCTTTTAAAACGCATCACTGCTCTTGGTAGTTTTTATAGAATTATAAAATCAAAGAAAAATAAACAAAAATAAAATTATAATGGCTAGTAGTAACAAAAAAGAAATCATCAATCAACTATTCAAGATTGCAAATTATTTAGTAAACACACAAATTTCGAATTCCTGTATTTGAAAAAAGTCTGAACTATAAAATATTTTTTGAATAGTTTTCTTCTGACACCAGAAGTATGAATTAGCAGCTGATGCGGCATGTTATTATATCTGTTGTATCTTTTGATTTTCGGAGGCAAAAAATACCAAGGAAATGTTTTAATACTTAAAATAAGTTCAAACTGAAATACGTTGAACTACAAAGTAATTCTGTGAAGTATTTTTTTTTTAAAAATGTGGTTACTGTTAATTTTCAACGAATACTCAGAAAACTTTTTACCTTTTTAAGTTATTGGACAATCCTAAAATGGACTGTAAAGATTGAAAGATAACACGAACAAAATATAACTTTAAATAGTTTCTTCTGATCTTCCATTCTATGTCACTGTTTCATTCAATAAATCTTAGTTAATTCTATATAATAGAATATTAATAGTCACAATAATAAGAACATTTTGAATTTCATTTCCATTGTTTCCATTATAAGCATAAAAATTAATATTAATTCACGAGAAATTTTTTTGTTTCGTTTTTGAATTTTTTTCGCTACTCATCCACGAAATTTCCAGTTGTTAAAACAATGAATAATATAATAGAATGCAATTGTTTACATTATTCAACATCAGAGTTCAAATTTCAGCTAGTTTTCTTTTTTTGTTAGTACAAAACCACTAAAATTAGCCAATCGAGAATATCATGTGCTTATTAGTGTTTTCTGCCCTATGGACTTTTCTTTGGGACTACCTGAAAACTCTAGTGAACGCTACACCAGTTCCAAATGTATAAACATAGAGTGACCGAATTGTGGATGGTTGTACAACGATTCAGAGTAATCCTGAATGTTCTCCTGAATGAGAAGTAGACTTCGAACACCTCATCTAAGAGTGGCTAGAGCATAGCCTAGGATTTGCTAATTATTCTGCAACCTCGTTCATATAGACTTTTTTATATTATTTTGCTAAGGACATTGAGGTGTGGCCATTCATTTCAGAACTATATATATATATATATATATGAAACGATCGACGAAACCTGAATGTCCGGTGCAACGTAGCAAGATAACATAAAGAAGTCCACATAAACATTGGTGCATGTTAACAAGTCCTACTCTATGCTGTAACCAAAGTTAAATGAGGTGTACGAAGTAATCTCCACTTCATTCTTGGAGAACATTCCAGGGATACCCTGAATCTAATATATACATATTTAAGTATTATGATTCACCCAGTTCTCTGAAAAATAGAGATAGGGGTTTTTTGAAAGGGAAAGTCGGGTGAGAAGTAGCCTGATATTGCCATTAAGCTAAAACTTTTCTGATAAGCATTTACATATTTCCTTTCTCATTATACCGCAATGTATTAAACAGGTAACATACATAATAAACAGAATGATTGTATTCATATTGGTTATATGAAAAAGATATGCAAATGAATATGTTTCGCCAATCAATTTGGAGAAAGATTTCTAGGTAGTTGACAAGTAAATACAGAATTTTTTGAATTTCTTTGCTAATAACCAACTTCCAAAACCATCGATTTCTTGGAAAAACACATCATTTGTATATTATTTCTGTAAAAAATTTCAATCGTACGATATTTAGAAAACATGCCAAACATCAATTTTTTTACAAATTTGCAAAAAAAAAAATAAAAAAAATAAAAAAAAGGGAAATACTGTCAAAATTTTAACAATAAATTTTTCTTTTAAATTCTCATTAAATTTTTGGTTATCATTTTTATTTCTCATACGTCATTTATATATTAGTAGGCATGGGAATGGCATCTCCAGAAAAACTAAACTACAAATGATAAAAATGGCCCGGGAACAATCTATTCCTCTTTTTCGAGTCGGTATTTTGCGAGTCCTTTTTCGAGTCGGTATTCGAGTCGGTTTCCATAAAATGGAACGGTATTTTGCGTATTGAAGCCCCACTAAAGTAAAATTCCCTTAGGGAAACCAGATTTTAGCACTTTCAGAGTACGGGGATCCAATATCTTTGCCGCCGAGGACGAATCGAACAGGTATCACTTGACTTCCCTGTGCTTAGTTCCCTGTGTTCCAATCCCGAAGACCAAAGTGAATTATTAAAAACTGTTTTAATAAACTTTTTTGTTAAAATCTACATTTTTACTTAAACCTTTGCTTGTTGTTTGTTCTCTCATTTGAACTGTTTGGGAGGAACAAATTCAAATAATGTGACAAATTCGCTACCTTCAAATTAAAGAAGGGAGCGAATTTATCACAATATACAGCAATCCTTAGGAATACCAAGGAACAATAAATAATTAACAGATAAATCGGTGAGCCCATATTGCACTCAAGAGTTGGCTCTTCAGTCTCTCATCCTTAGACGAGTATGAATCGTGACATTTTTTTACTCTCTATTCTAACATTTCTTTCTTTTCTGATTCAATCTAATCATCTGATTTACAGAAATCATTGTGAAATTATATTTCAATGGAAGATCAATTCCATACCCTGTAACAACTTTGTTTCTCAAATTAGTTTTTATTTTTAAATGTTGTGCAATATTCAGTGAAGTAGGTTATCACATGGGTTTGTGTATTTCTACCGTTGTTTCTAAAACTGTCCGGTTTGGAGGAATGATATCACCACACGATTTCTCAGACATTAGTCGCATATTCTACGTTTTGACGCCCTAACCGGACGCATCATATTGGGGAAAGCCTCGATGAATGACAACCAGACGTTCTCCAATATATATTTAATTCAGTGCGTTTAACCTTAGTGTTTTGATAGTTCGTCAATTGTTTTCCGGACTCGGATTTCTTTTAATTATTTTAAGACAGTCAATCGTATTTTTGAAGTAATATTAAAAGCACTTAAAATCGGCGATCAAAACATCTCGTAAAAAATTTACCTCATTTTCCAAAATTAAATTATATAAATGCGTTATTCTGTCTATCATTGTCATAAGACTTTACGTTTTTCCAATTTTGTGACCAAACTATAATTATAAGAGATGGATAAAATTTAGAGCTTTTTAGGACAAACAAAATGCTACAAATATCTTTCGAAAAAAGTTTTTCGTTTCCAAGAAGGCGCCTTTTAAAGGGTCAAATTTTGACTTTTTCTCATTTTAAACGAAAAGTCTAAAAGTTGGAAGAGAACATTATATTGAGAAAATGTTGGTATTTGAAAGTTCTATCGAACGGTATATCAGTCATTAACAAACATTTTTGCGTTTGGAAGATACTTCCAAAAATGAAGTGTTCTTCAGTGTGAGTGTGAGTGCCAACGCGCAATATACCTGAGTTAAGCGGAGAAGCCCACAACGAGCTGGGAAGCAGTGTATTCTCGATTTCCATAGTAAATTGCTAAATAATCAAAAGGCTGTTTGGTTTTTTTTCCTGATGCTATACATGCAAGGGCTCCGGAGCGAAGCGACGGTACCCGTCTAGTCATGTAATAATTAAATAGAGAATAAAATCAAATATAATGTAAAACTTTATCAAATCAAGATCAAAATGTCATTTTCTCTTTTTTTTATTTTCTCAGAAATCATTATTATTGAATGGTGGTAATATATTAAATGAAATACCATCATCACCATTTTACTTGCAAAGAATCTTTTCACTGGCAAACAATCTTTTTTAAATTTATTTTACTAAAACAAATATTTAAACTTTATTATGTTACTTTTAATTAGATTTTTAAGTTAAAGAAATATTTTTAACAGGTCATATAAGATACTTAAAAATAACTATTGTATAATAATATATGAAACAACTGATTATAAAGTGCAAATTATTCAATGACTTTTCTTTCTTTCCCTTGTTAAATTTTGATGGGAGAAAATAAAAAGCAAAATATTACTACTGTTGAATGTATATATTATGTATTTACCTTAATTAAAATTTTGGAAATAGAAATTTCGAAAACGTTGAATTTCAGTGAGTAAGCAGGAAAAAAGTGGGTCCTGTAGTACAATGGTTTACATCAAGGGTTAAGGCGATTTATACCTCGTTAGACTCCCCAAAGCCAAGAGAGTTGTAGAAAAATCCGACCTCTGGTTTTAAGAAAAAACTGTTATTTCAGCAGTGGTGATGTCTACAGTATAAGGACAGTATACAAATTTGATATCTTAGTTGCGGTATGGATTTGAAGTGCCCACCACCCCTTATTAAAACTCGCCCGAATGTTGGAAAATAGTGGAAAATGTATTGGGTAGCTGAGTTTTGTATTAAGCCGAAAAGTATAAAACTGTGAATTTACTTGTGTTTGCTTTAGATCAAAAAATTCCAGTTCAGTCACAGAATAATTTAACTGGTCTAACTACCCTTCACAATTACAGAAACAGATTATATTAAAAAAACTTTATGGAAATTCTATATATTTCGTTTGCATTAAGAATGTTGTACGCTTGGTGTGTTTGGGATGGATAAGTAGGCATCGTGTTTCTTGATAGGATTATTAGTATATTAAACCAGCATATTAAATAGGAAACTCACCTTTCAAAGATTCATAATTCGATGTTACATTACACGTGGTATTCATGGAAAGTTTATAGATTTCCAAATACAGTAGATAATTACAGCTTTTACATCTGATCCTTTTTTACAATGAATATTTTCAAATAATTTTTCACAACAGCTTTTGACATTACTGCTTAAACTGAAATTGTAAGAAAGTCCTAATGTAATTCAATGAATGTGCTACGATTTAATTATACCAGAAATAATAATCCTACTTTACACTAACGTTATGTACGGAGCGTTGTTTATAATCTATGGTAACGATTTGGATTCGGGTCTATTTCCCAGGAATTCCCTTTCTCCACCAACGATCATGCTCTATTTGATTGCCATGAGATACTGCTATCGCTCTGCAGCGCAGTTTCCATTGCAGGAGGCTACTGCGAAGAACGGGAAGACTTATACGTTGCCACTCCTGCTGACAACATTTCCAGAGTCCATCCAATGAACGAGGACGTCATCTTCCCAAGGCTCGTTTTAATAGTTCAAATGCGCAAAAATCTATGGGCGATGCGTCTGGAGACTTCACTGGTATCTCGGTAAACGGTATAGCCTGGATTCCGGTTTGCTGTTCCATTCGTGTCAGAAAATTCTGGGTCGATTTGGACGTATGGCTGGACGCCTTGTCTTGGTGGAGACGGACCTTGGAAACGTCGTTTCCGTAAAGAGCAGGTAGTTCCTGTGTATAAATTGGTGTCAGTAGGTGATCCTGATAGTACGCAGAATTCACCTTTACATTTTGAGCCACCCTCCGTATCTGTAGCTTGCTTTGATAGGAATAACCCGCAACGATCATGAATCCCTTCGAAAAAGTTTCACGACATTCTCTGTACCAATTTGGAAACGATTTGGCTCCCACTGGGCGATAGAAAATCGCCCTTCGTTTATTGCAGTCGGACAGATAAACATATGCTTCGTCTAATGTGGCCACATACTTCCATTTATCCCCCAGATGTCCTTCATACAGTTTTCTGCAATTTGTCTTACGTTCTGAAATGTGCTTTGGTAAGAGCTTGTGAACCTTGCTTTTATGTCTCTTTTGAAGTCCAAAATCTTTATGGACAATCTTGTTTACGGTACGAAGAGATGTTCCTACCTTCGCACCAATGGTCCTTTGGGTCGCTGGTTTGTTCCCCGTCACCATTTTCTTGACTTTCTGAATGACAGTCTTTGGGCGACTTATAGGTGTCCTTGGATTTGCTTGCTTTTCAGTCCCGGAAATCTGTCCTGTACGAGCCAAACCAACACCAGCCAACACATTATGAACTCCTTTCTTCGAAATGGTGAAACCTCTTTTTCTACATGCCGTAATTATTGCGGAATAACTAAATTTCGCGTCGGAAAGGGCTGTAACGTACCCTTCCCAAAACTGTGACACTTTCCGCGGCATTTCTCCGAACAAACTAACCCGCATCCCTCCACATTAATCTTTAAGTACTCACCTGTACGTTTGCATAAATTTGCATACCTATTGTGATTTGTTGCGTCGTCACGCGCCATGCAAGTCGTTACCATAGATTGTAAACAACCCTCTGTATTACAGAGCTTTATTATTTAAGAAATAACAAAGAACTTAGAATCTTCTGCATTTAATCCCTGTTGCTAGATTTATAATGCTGAGGTGATAAGCTCATCTTTCAAATTTGCTGTCATTTGCTTAGAGTTTAGGTAATGTCAGATTAATTCAGAAAATCCAATGTTTAACAGCTATTATCAGACTACATTCAATTAACATCACTGGAAATCCACCAATATTCTAACCAGCCTAAACAAAAGTAAATCTCATGAGCTAGTAAGAAATATAGCAATTTAATATTTTAACTACTTCGTACCGTCATTTACAAAAAGTAAGAAGACTAGAATTGACCTAAATATTAGGATAAAATTCGAAGGTTTATCATTGCCGACAGAATCACGTAGTGACTGCTCTGGAACAGTATCTGAAAATTTTTTCTCGATAGCTATCTATCTATATATATATAGATATATATATATATCTACAGTTTCGTGTAGATAGTCGCCTAGAGAAGTCATTTCAAAGAGAATATCGGATAAATCTCTTCCTCTGCTTCCACATTTGATACTTTAATTTCAGATGATATATTGAACTGTAAAAGTTGGTATTTATTGCTTAAATATTAAAGATCTTAAGAGTATAAACTATAGGACAAGTATATAATGATTAAAAGCTTGTCAGTATTTTACCTCTCTCAAAGCAGTTCACATTACTTGGTGGCTCCGTTGCTCCAGGAAATAATATTTCATTATTATTTAGATTTTTTTTCTTTTTTCGAATGTGTAGAATTTATGAACCATCTTTGTTATTCAATTCTACGTTGAGCTTGTCTAGTTACAACACACTGTTTACAAGTTATCAGATTCAACAATGGGTAACTTTAGGTGAGGAAAGAGAAAGGAACTTTAGGTGCGATTCAAATAGCTGTACTAGAGTCAGAAATGAAAGCTCAAGAGTCAGAAATACGTCTTTTCTTCTAAAATAAAATACGGAAGGAAGCGGTTAAAAAGTACTTACATACATATACGTTGATACAACGGCATTTCAAGGTGTTCCTCAACTATTGCCACCATACATGAATTGAGTTTCCTGAACTGAGGAGATGATGGCCCGTTACAAGAAAATATATAATCTCCCAAAAACTTTATAAATTCTTCAACGTATCTTTCGCCCCAGTTTATATTGAAATCAGCTATTCCCGCTGATTCTAAAAAGACAATTCAACAACATTATAATTAACATTTTTCAATTTCAGAAAATTTTGGAAATTGAAAACACTTTGTCAACTGAAGAAACTAAAGAAAAATCAATTTGAAAACATATTGATTATGTCGAGTCAAATATTTTAAATTTAACTTCCAAGAAGAACTATGGATACGACGATTCATTTTCGATGGACCTTTTGGACTTCATCATTTTTTTATGAACATTACCAGTTACCAATTCATGTAAATGGGGCTGAATGGAACAAACTGATAAAAATACACCCATAAACTAATAAATTGGCTAAAACACAAAATAATTCTTTTTTTTAAAGCTAAGCAGTATAACAATATATTAAAAGGAGGAAGTTTGTTGATTTGTGGCTTTGTGCATTTGTTTCTTAGCTATACATTCTTTGGTCCTTTGATCGATCTCGATCAAACTTCGCAGAATTATTCTTTAGGAAACTTACAGAAATAACAGACTACAAATGAAATCTGGGCAGATCTCCTTCTCTCCCTAATTAAATCCCCTAACACTTTTGTGCAATTTTCAAGTATGGCTAACTGACTCAATTCTGTGTTTGTAAGAAAGATGTTGCTTTTTTTTTGGAGGGGAAGCATCTTCTAAATATTTTTGTATTTCTTTGGTTTTTTTGTTGTTGTTGTTGTTTTTTTTTTTATAGTAGGGGAAGGTGTTCTACCTTTGACCGATTGTACCTTTGACCACCCTTGCTAGTTCTGCCATCTATCAGCATACTTTAAAAGCTTTTTTGTTTAATGTGTAAAATTCCCATTATTTGCACCTTTAAACCTTCAGTAGCAGTTAGATCTTTGACTTACAAGGAGTAAAAAATATTTTTCTAATTCCATCACCGAAAAGTAAGTATTTTGCAAGTGAATGTTTCTTTTATAACTTTGTTTGTTTTCTTTTGATTGTTATTTTAACAAGAATGAGTAATACGTATATGTCTATAGATTAATTGTTAGGACTTTTAAGATGACTGGTTAACCTAAAAATTATAGTAAGGCATGAAACGTAAGTTCGACTAATGTTGTACCATTGACCACAGCTGGGTGTTGTTCCTCTGACCAGGTCAAAGGTACAACATGATTTAATAATATGTAAATGTTTTTACTTACAGTCAATTTAGCGTTATGTAAGATGGAAATTTAAATATTTTTTGCCAAATTTTTATTTTTTTACCAAATCTTATCCAAAGAAAGTAAACAATTAATTGTTTGTCCATGACTTTGAGTCTAATGCTGAATATTCATCAGGGGAAAGTATTTTCGATTTTTCAGATGAATGCCATGAGTTGGAGAAGGAATTAAACTTTGAAAAGAAGATTTAGTTGAAGAAAGTTACGTCATTGTCAAGCTGACAACCAAAAAAAAAAACCAAGCAATACTATTTGGCCCGAATAAAGGAAGCAGCAAGTAATTATTTTATAGGTAAATATTTGAAAAAAAAAAAAAACTACCGAAGATGGTGAAATTCTTCCAAGAAGATAACCAGCTCAACGACATAGAAATACAAGATATTGTGTCCAGGCTACCAAATCCAACCACAGCTGGTCGCACAGCTCGACTAAAAGAATGTCTATCTTTTGGAGTTGATTTTTCATTGTATAATGTAGAATAAACGGGCAGAAGTAGGCTACTTAAGCCATTAGGATTTATTTCATGTTTTATTATTCTACTTTGAATTGCATATATTTGCCAAATGTGTAATTTGTATCTAATTATCTGTTTCTACTACCACCTGGTCAAAAGTAAAATACCCTCCGGTCAAAGGTACAACACGTAGTTGTACCTTTCACCACAAGGGAAAGTTTTTCTGTAAAATAAAAATAAAATACTTATACTCAAAATATAATAAATAAAACACATGCAGTTGATGGCAAGATGAGTGAAGATCACATGTATCTATTCCGATAAGGATTTACTTGAGTACAAAAACTTAGAAAATTCATTTAGTGAAAACTGGTCAAAGGTATAACACCTTCCCCTATTTGACACCTTATTGGTATTTCAGTGTCTTATGGATTCGATAGAGATAGGGAAGAAAAAAAAATCAACTTTTCTTTTACGTACATATCACATACATATCAGAAGGTGATCATAATTAAACTTGGCCTACTCAATGCACTCTGTAGTTGTTACCAATAAGCGTATTACAGTAACATCAAAATTTGTATACAGGACTATTCAAAGGTTGGGAGAAAAAGCAATCAAAAAGCATATATTCGTACCATACGAGACATGACTTCTTCAGAGACTATTTAGCAATATAAGGAATATTGCTAGATTTGTTACAGAATGCTAGTTTTAAAATTTCTAAGCGATGAACAGGGTGTACAAGGGCTTACCGGAACTGATTCCTCTTGGTGATTTTCACATCTAATATTTAAAACGGCTCTTTAAGTCTGGGAAATTCGCAACATTTCCACATTAAATCATTTTCTTTAAATGGACCCAGAAGTAGATATCATTTGGATTTAGATCCCGAAAACGTGATGGACAGGCAATGGATAATGATCATCTAATCACTATACGATCGGTGAAATATTGGCGCAGACAATGCTGTACGGTGATTCAATATTTGGGAAATCACCAATTACAATAAAACTTGCAGATGTAAACCATTGTCGCTGTTGATCTTGTATGTACGACAAAATTCTAGAGCATGTTATGATACCGTCGTTACACCACGGAATATCAGTGAAATTAGAACTACGGTGCGGCACCATGTCATCCGCAGGATGGTGCTATCGTTAATGGAACGAAAGCGTGTGTGGTAACTACTGAATGTACTAATCCCGCTGCCGCTCGGACGTAACATTAGAAGGACAGCAGACCGGCGTATTGCAGCTATGCCTTCTCCCTTGGAAGCCGGGTAAGTATGGTCAACTTTGATGTGGTAGGTAGTTGGGGTGTCCCGCCCCATGACCAATTCGCAGCCACATGTTGAGGGAAAGGAGCTGCTCCCGCTCCTGCGGCTGAGAGACCACACATGGAAGGAGTTATTCGTTCAGTATTTTATGTGAATGGCGTTTAAGATTAATTCTTCAGCCCTTGTCCACTGTCTTTCTCTGCTTTGCCTTCACCGAGCTTCTACTGTCTCCTTTCCAGGGTTAGGGATTCTCGCCTTAGGAGTGTCCTTCGTTCCCTAAACACTATGCCATACAGTATCATAGTTCTGTAGGACCATTTCCGAATATTTAATAAAGCCAATATGAACAACTTCTTCGATGAAGAATGGTCCGGATAAATGTGGAAGTGAATCCTTATAAGTCGGTCATTTAGAGAATGTAGGATAATTTCCTAGATAACACGTGGATTAACAATTGTCCAGATACCCCAATTCTGTGTGTAAAGAATAAGAAATGTTCGAATAAGATAAAATGTTCCTCTTTGCTCCACAGGATGTTCTACGATCACGACACATCAACTTCCAATCTGGCAAGAGCGATCAATATAATGGTCAATCGATAGTGTTTATCAGCTGCAGCCAGCTGGTGTTCATAGCTATTGTTATATGGAAAATAATGAACCGTCTTTCGCAGTACTTTCACACTGGGCCATACTGCAAGTCTACTTCCGTGGCAGTTAACGTCCACTACTGGAGTCAGAAAGATGCGTCGTTAACTTTTCGTCAGCAGCAGTCGCATGATCTTTTATGATTCTTTAGTAACAGGCTTCCGCCCTCTGCCATATTGAGTTTATAAGGATCCAATTTTTTCGAATCGATGTATCATATTCCTCATAGCTTGTGCAGATTTTTGTCCGCGACGTAAATTCTAAAGATGGCGAAATTCACGAACAGCAGCCACTGCATTACAATTGTTTTCGTAAAAAGGATTCACAATTAAAGCACTTTCCAGTAAAGTGATAGCCATCCTAGCTGGATAAGAATGGTATTCACTAATTGTAATCGTGTTTATACTCAGAATACTGCTGCAATGCGGGTGCTTACTGCAAAAGAGATTTAGTTTTTATTGATTACAGCGCCTAACCTGCTATTCTTTTCAATAAGTTTGTTTTAATGTTCGTAACTGCAAAATAAAGAGGTTAGACCCCTAGACCAACTTTTTTGAACTTTTTTTTTGGGTAATCCCTTTCCGCATCTTTTGAATAGTCAGTATATACATTTTTGTAAAATATCAATTAGCTGATTGGTTACAGCTACAAAGTGCTGTGAATAGGCCAAGTTTTATAACGATATATACTTATTACTTACTTTATTAATTGCTTTTAATACTTTTATATGAT
>JAFIDM010006943.1:40246646-40306986 GCA_023159025.1 Thereuonema tuberculata | reverse complement strand
CTTTTTACCCTAACAACCAAAAAAAAAAGGTAGGTTCTCAAATACTTTTACAACCAAAAAAAAAGGTTCTCAAATACGAAATAAACCAATTCCAATAGCCAATAGTGGAATGGTAAAAGAACGGACTAGTTCATTTGAACTAGGTCGTTCGCGAACTAAGTCGTTCTTTTCATGAACTAGTTGATTTGAACTAGGTCGTTCATGAACTATAGTTCTTTTATACGAACCAGTTCAATGAACTAGTTCGTTCAGAACTACCCATCCCTACTTGCCAACATTCATTAATTTCTGACCAACTATTATTTCTGAACAAATGTTATTCCTGCAAGATAGCTGCCCGTTGGGAGTTATCTGATTTTGTACGTCGAATTATCGTTGGTACTCGAAGAATGGGTCACGCAAATTTGAAGATCGAGCATGAATTTGGTTTTTCCAGGTCTACGTTTGCGTAGAGTGCGTATTTTTGATCTTTGCATATTCTAACGAAAGGTTTTTAAATGAGAGTTCTATTTACTATCGAATTATTTTTGGAGAGTTATTTTTGAGGATTATTTTAGATATATCAATACATTTTACTTCCTGTTTGGTGTCTCAATATAATGAGTAAAACTAACTGAAAAACTCAAAGAGAGCTCTTAAATAAGAATGAAAATGACTCAGCATCGCAATAAAAGCAAGTAACGAGTATGATAAATCTTATTTGTTTCTTTTCGTTGATATCTGTAGCTTGACCATGTTTTCTTTCTTGAATCCAAACTATTATATCTATATACACTTTCCGGTCATTTTATTAGGTACAACTATCTAGTTAGATGCTGAAAACGTTGTTGAGTTATTGTGTACCATGCAGACATGCGTGTGTCACGCAGTTCCTGAAGATTTGATGGAGGTATTGGAGGTATTGTAGAGTGAACTTCCTGTAGAGTGATCCACAAATGGGTGTTGTAGAGTGAACCACAAATTTTCAATCGGGCTGAGATCCGAGGACTGAGCCGGCCACCGCAATAAGGAAAAGTCATCGTCATGTTCCTCAAATCATCCCATAGTGATGCTGGCTTTGTGCCTTATCCTGTTGGAAGTAGCTATCTGCATGAGGATAAACTGTTTACATGTACGGTTGCACTTGGTAAGCTACGATGTTTAGGTATGCTCTAGCATCCTAACCTACCACCAGAGATATCAATGGACACAACGTATGACAGGAAAACATCCTACACACCATGACACTGCCCCCACTATCCACACAGCTCTTACCATTTGTGCGCACAGTAGGGGTATGTCTAATAAAGAGGTAGGACAGTGTATATCAGCAGGTATTTCTTTTTTGCAAATACATTAGCTATTTTCCTTCAGACAACTGTATTACAAACCATATGCTTCATGTTTACTTCAAGATGTGATTGAACATCCATTCAGAGATTATTTTCTTATGTTTAAAATATTTACATTATTTTACAAGGTGATTATTGAAATAAATACTTTCGAACATTCTTATAGGTAAAGAATTACAAAGATTTCCCTTGTTTTACCATACTTCAATGACTTACAGTATTTTCTCATATGTATTAGACGCAATATTTTTTAGTTCATTAATTTATAATTTAAAATGATTTCTTATGAAGGTTTTATCGTATACATGACCTCCGCGTTTTATATTAGAGGTAACTTATGTTATTTTATAGTTTCAAAATCATTGCTCACTACTTCTTTCCTTATTGTTTGCTTCGAACTAATGGGACACCGGATCAAGGACCCTTCCAAAGCAGTAGCCAATTTAAAAGTGTTGCTTTGGGGAGTCGATTCACTATGGTATTATTAGAGGGATGCCTGTTATATACAGGAAAACCCATGTATTCCTCCCCTGAATGTAAACAGTATGTTCCATTAATTACTGCAAGTAATTCACTTTATATTCACTGAGCTACATTAAAATTAAACTAAATTTTTAATTTTCATCTGCAATATATTTTTAATTACGATATTCGGAATCACCATCCTCGAAAACCAAATTTTTATGAGAAAGTCGAAAATTGTCTCATAACTGAGATTAGGGTGGAGCCACAGTTTAATTTCTACTACTTGAATGGGTGACATAATTTGCCTATTGCTTCGATTACATTCATTGAAACCATTTTCTCCTTTAATCCCACCATTCGCGAACCCACCATGGTAGAAACCAAATCTCAGGTTTCTGGCATAATAAATTTTTAACCTTCATTTGTGATACAGTTAAAATATTATTATCTTTTATTATTATCGTTACAATAATTAAGTAAAAACTGTAAACTAGACTAAAACTGTAAATTATGATTGTAACATTACACTAACGCTATCTTGTTACTATGTCAATAGAAAAGTTTTTTTTTAAAGAATATCAGGAGTCAGCAATTTCAAAATGCTTGAATTTTGCTAAAAATTCCATTTGATCACTCGCCCACTACTTATGTGGTAATGCAAAGACACAACAAAATTACGAGTTTCATCTTTATTCCGTAGATACTTGATTATTGCGTGGATATTTTATCAGAGTTTCATTCTTAACAATAGTTTCATTCTTGCTGATCTCTCTATTATTGGAGTTAAACTTGGGTATAAATGAGTTATACTATATCCAGCAGGCAATGAAAAATGAAAATAAAAACAGAAAACTAAATGAGAGATTTGAAATTAGACATACTTTATTCAATTAGTTATGATAATCTTCCTTATTTCAAAAAAAAATATTTTTTTGTTCTTTGCTCTTAAAATAGCAGTCGAAAAATAGCAGTTTATAACTTCTTTCCTACTTATTGCTTGAATGTATATCCATCAGCCCAGGACGCCTGATGTTTTATTTCGACACCGACGATGGGCCCTCCTAATCAGCTGCTGATCTAGAAGGATCATCCTGCGTAGGTGGTCCGTACACGTATTTCATTGATGAATGAATGCTTCTGAGAAGTTTTGGTTCTTGTAGAAGCGTTTCATAAACTTTATAACAAGAATTACAGGAACTGTCGATAAACTCAAAATTGCACTTCATCCTTAACATTGCTTGTAGTGTTTCCACTTTTAATTGTGTTTTGTGTTTTATCCATATGATAATTATAAAGGGGAAAAATCTTTCAGTGACGGCGTTTGTTCCTGGGAAACACAATACAAACTCCACAATTTTCTTGATTTGCGCACGTGGCACATTTTTATCCTTTAAATGACGGACGATTTCAACCCCTCGATTAGTCTTCTGGCAATTCCAATCTGTGATCTTTTCTGGTGAAGCAAATCGGCTAACGTATCTAACTTCGTCAAATAACTCGTTGTCATCGATGTTAACATTCGGAATCTTTCGTCCAAAAAGTTGCAGACTCTGTTGTACTTTTTCCCATGACGTCGTCCCTTTTAACGCAACCCAACTGAATGCATTCAGATCTTCGAATAGCTCGACTCTCTGTTTCAGATATTCAGCAAAGTTGTCATAAAAATTTACAACGGTTCTTGTACTGTCGTTTTTTCTCAACATTCCTTCCTCTTCTAATTGGGTAATCCGCACACGTATTTCATTGGGCAAAATGCTTTTTGCACTTCTCTCAGTGCATTTATGTATTAAATCATCCAGTGCGGAAGATACTTCCAATGCTGTTACAGTCTGTGCCTCTATACGCAGAATTGTCGCATGAAACACTGCAACAATGTTATGTACGAAATTGAGCCACAATTCATCACAGAGATTCTCAAAAAGTTGCGGATTAGAGTAGGACACTTGTCTTCTGATAAAAAAGTAGGATTTCAGTGCAGGAAGTAATTTTAAAACTCTCTCTCTACTGCAGGCATTAGTGACAACAATCTAGTTTTCCCATATCCTAAAATGCGCTGGTTTTCGACAAAGGCAAAATCACAAACGTCTTCGAATGACTCTACACGAATAGTGTAGATATAGAAATAATAATAAATTTTCATAATAACTGCTTCCATGTCAATTGGCAAGCAATCTCCTGCAGTTTGTATCGCGTTGTGGACGAAATGGGCAGCGCAACCACTACCTAACAGTTTCTTCCCGAGGTCATCTTGCAATATTGGAGACACGTTGTTTCGTCCTCTCCTTTTTAGTCCCCCAAAATTCGTGTTCGCGTTGTCTGCGCAGAAGCCAACGACCTTTTCTGACAGAACATGTTGTTGTAATGCATTTATCAGGAAATTGCAAATGGTCTTGCTGTTTCTCCAGAAAGAGATTGTATGTCTAGGATTTGAAATTTAACACCTCACAGTGGCACAAAATACCTTATTATCACAGGAAATAGCTTCACATCCTTATGGTTGGACGCATCGGTATAAACACTGTCACAAAATTCGCCACATTTAACTCTGCCTTAACTTGATTCATTAAAATGGACATTTAGATCAATTTTACATTTAGATCAAGATTATCGCTTATTTAATCAAAATTCTGAAATAATAATTTTCACTTTAATTTACTGCCCAAACAATCTGTGTTTAATTTTGTTAGTAAGACCATTAATTTTATTGCTTATTGCAACATTTATTTAAAATATACATACACAGTAATTCAATCCGAAGATTGGTTGAAAGTTCACGGACCCTAGTGACCCCCGAAGGGCGACCCCTAGGAGAAACCGTAACTTATTCTTGGGAACAGATACTAGAGTGGTTTCCCGTTGCCTTCTCTAGGACGCCATTACGGAATGACGTCAGACCGAAGAGAAAGTGAAGAAGAGGCTTTACAACACATGAAAGGAAATTGAAACATCCATGCTCACAACCGGGATTTGAACCCGGACGCCAGCACACTGGCCTCACGGCAGACCGACGCCTGAGACCGCTCGGCCATGCCGGCGCGGCATTTAAAATATATCTGATGCTAATTTTTATAAAGATAATATATATATATATATATATATATATATTAAAAGGAAAGTGAAAATCTACATTATTTCTAAAAATATACTGTATATGTCCTTTTGTTGAGGGATTTCCTCACTCCGGGATGAGATATAATCTCGATATTTCGGCCCCGTGCCTCGGGCCTTCTTCGGGAGATCTTTTAAAAATTAATCACCGAAGGTGAACGCATAACGAACGACTTCCATCGTTGGTTTCTCGGGAGAGTTGCTCATGTTGTTGGTACCGAGCAAATGATGACTGCACTGAGAGGACAGGGGTGGACGGAAAGGGAAAAAGAAAGAAGGAGACTCCTTGGGGACAATTTCTTAATTGCGTGCGGGGGGTGCGGGGACAGCCGGGAAGGTCTCTTCGAATTCAAAAAATCCGTTATATTAAAAGTCAGCAAGGTCAGCAGGGAAAAAGAAATATAAATAACTACGTGGAAATAATTGAATGATAGACGTGGGAAGATTGGTAAGAGAAAATATTAATGGTATTAATAACAGTAATAATAATAGTAATAATTCACCTGAATTATATATAGAAGAATTAAAATTAAAAGCTGGATTAAAATTCGTCATGGATAGATTGAAATGTGACATGAGAAGAAAAAAAAAAGGAACAAATGAAAATGCCTGAGGTTTTGGGGATGTTGGTGGAGCCATGGGGAAAAGAAAAAAAAAAGGAATCAAGCTAAGACATGAAAGAAAAGTAAAGACGATGGTTGTAGGGATAGAGTTCATTGGATAAAATGAAGAAATAATGCAAAGGAGAGGGTTAGATAAGAATTTTTAAATTTATATTTCTCTTTAAATATAAAATAGAAATAATTAACGTGAATAAATAAATGGAGAGTAAAAAGTCGGATTAGAATTTAGGGGAAAAAAAAGAGAAAGAGAAAAAGAAAAAAAGGATTAAAGTACGACATGAAAGGAAAATAAAGGCGAATGTGGGGGTGGAGTTAGTTGAATATAAAAATCAGAGGCAAAGAAAGATAAAGGTTAAATGTGGAAGTAAAAAGAAAAAAAAATAATATACATATACACATTTATATACATATACATACCTACATACACACACACAAACACATAAATAAACATGCATCTACATACATACACATATAGGCATACACATACATACAAATATACACCTATTCACATACGCACAAATACACACATACACACCCATGCATGCAAACATATATATGTATGTATGAATAAAAATCAAATAAAAATAAATTAATTAAATAATTAGGGTGATTGGAATGGAATGGAGTTTATTGTGCCTCCAGGATTGGATGCCAAAGGTGGTTAACAAGACCTTTGTCGCTGTTGAGGGTGTTTGAGATTTTAATTCTTATATATATAATTCAGGTGAATTATTACTATTATTATTACTGTTATTAATACCATTAATATTTTCTCTTACCAATCTTCCCACGGCTATCATTCAATTATTTCCACGTAGTTATTTATATTTTCATACATATTAATTATTTTATTTGGTTTTATTCCATTTTACACTTTTTTTTACATTTTGTTTCAATTTCATTTTACCTTTCAAATTCTTCTCCCCTGCTGACCTTGCTGACTTTTAATTTAACGGATCTTTTGAATTCGAAGAGACCTTCCCAGCTGTCCCCGCACCCCCGCACGCAATTAAGAAATTGTCAACAAGGAGTCTCCTTTTTTTTTCCCTTTCCGTCCACCCCCTCTCCTCTCAGTGCAGTCACCATTTGCTCGGAACCAACAACATGAGCAACTCTCCCGAGAAACCAACGACGAAAGTCGTTCGTTATGCGTTCACCTTCATGTGATTAATTTTTAAAACATCTCCCGAAGAAGGCCCAAGGCACGGGGCCGAAATATCGAGATTATATCTCATCCCGGAGTGAGGAAATCCCTCAACAAAAGGACATATACAGTATCATGTCTCACTCCTCCTTCAGGACCAAACTATTCTAAAAATATTTCAACAAGTTTAAGTTGTGTACAATTTCAAGTATTCTTATATTTTTTTTGTAAAAATATGACTACAACTACATAATACAAAGGGAGATATATAAAGAAATGATTACAAAAAGAGCGCATGACTTTGAATTATAATGATTAGAACTGGGCGGTGTTGTAGTAGTAGTTGTTTCCTCTCCTTTGATTACCAATAGTTCGACTTGGCAGTTAGGTAGGTAGTGGCTTTTTAATGTCATTAAATGGGCGTCGACAAAGACCTTAAATGCTGGTTTTGTTACTTTGCAAGACTCTACTTGATCCATGTGAAATTGAACACAATCCCGAAGTTGGAAGAGAAATCTGCAATTTAAAAATAAATCAAACGAAAATTGTAAATTCTTTATATTCGTTCTATACCTGCATTTCTTTCTTAAAATTAATGTAATGTTGACTAAAATGCTTTATATTTTGTTTAAACATGACTCCAGAAATGATAATTGTAATAAATAGAAAACACAACGTCTTCATCTTTTCATAAACATTGCTATATTTCGCAGATATATTTTATCTGTTTCTTCGGGCTTAGAATATTCTAAGAAGCAGATAAAATATATCTGCGAAATATAGCAATGTTTATGAAAAGATGAAGATGTTGTGTTTTCTATTTATGGCTTTATATTTGTTTGAAAGTGAATCTACTTCAGCAATAAAACTTAAGTCATAATTAAACATTTCTACAGTGAAGACTTTAAATCGCTTTTATCAGAATGGGATTATCATTATTATTTATATATTGCTAACTGAAGTCTTAAAGTGAAGAGTCAAGACATTTTTAGTAAATTTGTGGTTTCACAAATTATTTTTCATTTATTTCTACATTCTCAATAAAACACTATTGAAATTCCAAAAGGAGTTCTTGAAAGGTACTAATTAAAATTTGCTTTTTAGCTACCACGTACACAAAGTGGTAAAGGAGGAGCGTTTAAGAAGGTTTAAGCATTTCGTATTGGATCGAATATTTATTGAAGCAAACGAAAACGTTATGAGTGACATGGAATATTAGATCAAAGTTTAGTGTCATTCCGCATTTTTCCAAAAACCTATGATTTGCCGTGAAGCAAAAACGACTGAGAAACACTGGTGTACAGTATGAAAGCAGCGTTTCTTTCTTTTCTTTAATTTTTCTTTTCTTAGTTTTTCTTTGTAGGTTTTAAAACATTCAACTTGAAAAAGATAATTGTTACATACAAAAAACCTTATTGAAATTATATAAATGAAATTAATTTTGCCGTGCTGGCGTGGCCGTGCGGTTTAGCCGGCGGGCTGCCGTTGTGCCCGATGCGCCAGTTCCCGGGTTCGAATCCCGGTGGTGGCATGGCTGTTTCTTTCTTCTTCTGTGTTTCGTCCGTTTCCCACCTGAGACTTACTATCTCAGGGTTATCCTGGACGGGATATAATTCTCGTCCCCCCTTTCTTGAATTTCACTAGCCTCGCCCTGACGTTGTCAGGTTGAGCTAGTTACGTGGTCCCTAGTTGGCCAAATTCGATAAAAGGAAGGAATTAATTTTACTCATATCAAATGTTCTCCGCACGAGGATTAATAAAATAAGAAGCATTATCAAACATTGAAACAAATTCTCCAAGTTTTCTTGTCATCTTTTTATTTTTGTCATCTTTTCGAGCAAATAAAGCATACTTAAAAATCTTCCAATACAAACGTCTCACGATATCTGGGGGCACGGTAGTGCCCCCGCCAAGACGAGCTGCAGGCAGGAAGGGCACTACGTACCTTTTCTCGAAGCGCTTCGTCGTATTTTCGAACCCTCATAGCTTCGGCCTGGATAATACTAGAGAGCTCAAATTTTCAGTATAAGATGCAATTAGCAGACTAATGAAATACACTGCGTTCATTTATCTAGCTTTTATACTTTGGATTTTATTAATACATAAAATACGTCGATTTCGTCACTGATTCACTGACTGACTGACTGACTCATAAACATCAAAACCTCAAGGATAGTTCCTGAAGTCCTAGAAAGCTGAAATTTGGTATGAAGGTTAGGATTAGCACACAAACAATAACAAAATTAAAAAATCTGTAACTTTCACCCTCCAACCCCTCATAAAGGGAGGGTCTGGTTATATATTATTGAACCCTCATATCTTCGGCCTGGATAAAACTAGAGAGCTCAAATTCTCAGGATAAGATGCAGTTACCAGACTAATGAAATACGCTAAGTTTCATTTATCTACCTTTTATACTTTAGATTTTATTAATACCTAAAATACGTCGAACCCTCATAGCTTCGGCCTGGATAATACTAGAGAGCTCAAATTTTCAAATTTGCACCCCATAAAGGGGGGTGCAGGTCTATATTATAAAATGTCTTATTTGTAGGTACTTCCAAAACAAAAGTTCTAGAAAGCTAACGTTTGATATGAAAGCTAGATGTTATGTTATATTTCAACATTTAAATTGAGCAACAAATATCTGTGATCCACAGATCCGCCCGCACCACAATGCCCCGCCCGCCACGCCCCGGTGCTTGAATGCACTACCCGAACGCGGGCAGATTGTCGGTTGTCTCCTAGAATCTGACGAGCCGAAGGAAGGAAGTAGGGCACTACGAACCTTTTCTCGAAGCGTTTCGTCGTATGGAATTTTCTGTAATTGTTTAGGATTTAAGCTTTTAAACCAAGCCATACTTTTTGACCAAGATTTTGGGTTTTTAGAGTTAGGGCTTGAAGAGTTAGGGCTTGTTGAGTTAGGGGCTTGGCTCTACATGAGATCTGATAACTTTTTAAATGTGAAAGCGTTATGAGCATGTGAGTCTTGGCAACTTATTTTACATGAAATGTTTTGGGTGGGACCTTAAATTTTAAAATGATCTTGTTAACAAGTTCACTGTTATATACTCATATAAACAGATATATGTAACATTCAGATAGTAGTATAAAAAAAATTACGAATTAAACCGAATTAAAAAATCCCTATTATTGTAATAGATTATGTATAGTTCAATGCGTATAATAGAAGCACAGATATAATTATATTTTGTAACATTTATGTATCTTATCTATATACTGTAACATCTCGACATAGCAAGATCAATTTCCAGGTCGTAATTTAAGCATATAAGACACTAATATCAAGACATCATGCTTAGTGTATCAGCTATTGAACAGTTCTAGTGAGATGAAAGAAATGAAAACAACTACGGAATTTAGATGTAATTATCATAAAAAATTTAAGGATTTAAAGGAATAAATAAACTTCCTTAAAAAATTTAGGTTTAGTTTCCCTGAAACATTGGATTATAATAAAGAAGGTTTAACGTGCATTGCATTATATTTGTATTTTTTTTTTACTTAAAGTTATATATTTTACTTATATATATATAAATTACATTCACTAATGAAGAATAAACTTGAATAAACCTATAAACCTTTCTGTGTAAGTAAAGTTTTTCGAATTAAAAAATAAAAAGGTACCTTTATCTTGACTATTGTGTTCATTACTATAGTGGTTGGAATTAATCTTTACATCACTATTAGTATTTGGCGTTGTATTTGGCGTTGTTACTATTTAAACCTTTAACACCAATAAAATACAATACGGCTAACAATGAATGACGTATGCTTTCTTTCTATTAAGTCTCTGCAGCACTGATCAGTAATAATTGAAATGTGTTGTTACAATCGTTTGAAAGCAGCGATGCATGCAACAAAATCACTTTTTGCCACTTAAATAACGTTCCACAAAAATTTGAATTGAGAATCATGCACGGAAATATTTAGAAATATTGATGATCAACTTTCTAGCATTTAAAAATGGAGATGATAAGTACAGATATCTGTATCATGATAGACACAAAACAGGATATATTCTGAACACAAAACAGGATATATTCAAACAACGCTTTATCATTTAGTAGATAGGTATTGTACGAATTTCCATTCACAAAAAGCATTCCACCGTTTGGCTTAAAATACTAATTTTACAACTTTTAATTTTTTGAAGCACGGACATGAAATGTTTTACTTTTTTTTTCTTTTAATTTTCTTGTCAGAAAATGAGACTCATCAAATAGCTCTGCTTCTGTTTCGCTCAACCTTAAAAACTTAAGTTTCTCGATGAATGTTCTTTAATATTCAAGGACGAGCGTTATTCTTACTTTCAAATTTAAAATCTTTTTCAAATCAGTTATTATCGAGAATTTAGAGCGAGAAGATAACAAATATTCCTATAGGAATTCGAAATAAAATATTATTTCTTTTTTCCTGTCTTAATCAAAAAAATTATTAGATATACTAATCCTCTTTACAGGGTGTACCTGTTTTTACTACGATTCAAATTAATGGGATTCTGGTAATTTATATCTGCACATATCATTATTTTTATCAGAAAATGAAGAAAAATATATTGCTTAAATAAACTGTTTTAACTTGCATATAAAAGCTAATTAAACCTAGAGACTGTAATGCTCCTTTTACACATACATTAACAATTTAAATTAAAACAACGTGATAGTTTCAAAGTTCCAGTTTTCGAGCTTTTTCTTTGCCTGAAACTAGAGTTAGGGATTGTAGAGTTAGGTCTTGTAGAGTTAGGGGCTTGGCTCTACATGAGATCTGATAACTTTTTAAATGTGAAAGCGTTATGAGCATGTGAGTCTTGGCAACTTATTTTACATGAAATGTTTTGGGTGAGATCTTAAATTTTAAAATGATCTTGTTAACAAGTTCAATGTTATATACACATATATAAGACATAAGTAACCTTCAGATAGTAGGATAAAAAAAAAATTACGAATGAAACCGAATTAAAAAAAATCCTTATTATTTTAAAATAGATTATTCAGAGTTCAATGCGTTTAATAGAAGCACAGATATAATTATATTTTGTAACATTTATCTTATCTATATACTTTAACATCACGACACAGCAAGATGAATTTCCAGGTCGTAATTTACGCAAATCATACACTAATATCGAGAAACTACGGAACTACGGAATTTAGATGTAATTATCCTAAAACATTTAGGTTTAGTTTCCCTGAAACATTGCATTATGTTTGTATTTTTTTTACTTAAAGTTGTGAAACATTTTCGAACATTAAGGATGAAATAAAATTATAATTTTATATATATAGATATCTATATTGGCCTTTAAATTACATTCACTAATGAAGAATAAACTTGATTAAACCTATAAACCTTTCTGTGTACGAAAGTTTTTCGAATTAAAAAAAAAGGTTATCTTTATCTTGACTATTGTGTTCAATACGATATTTACATCACTATTAGTATTTGGCGTTGTTTACTATTTAAACCTGTAACACCAATAAAATACTTATTCTTTCTCTGCTTGTAAATCAGATAGCACCTAATTTATCTAGAGATCTTTCAATTTCTTTTGGTCCCAGATATCCTTTGATCCGATTACTATCTCAATATTTTTTTCCTCATCGTTTCTCTCGTATCCTTTTTGGTTTTTTGGTTACTTCTTTTCACTGCATTGCTTTCGACAACTCTATGACACGATACTACAAACATCATAAACGCATCAAAATTATAAATTCATAACTTCTTTTATTTTATTTAACATCACCATTTTTTATTATTTCACGATGTTCTTTTTGACGTTTAATGTACTATTTGAATTGTCAGATAATAAAGCGCTTCACTTTTCTTTAATAATAAATATACTCACTACATTTCTGTTGTTTTGCTATTTACCGCTTGTTTGTTTCACACCATAAACAATACTTACTTTTGCTTTATTATTTAACTTACAGTTCATAGTTCATTGTTCATGCTTACAACTCACAAAATGCTTAGTAACTCATTGAATGTCTTACAATTCACAATTCATAGTTTACAGTTCACAACTCACAATTCACAAGTTTTAAATAGTTCACGCTTACAAGCAATAGATTTAATTAACATAGCGGATCATAATGCATCTTTGACACATACATTAGCAAATAAAATTAAAACAACGCGACGTTTCAAAGAATCAGGCAAAGAAAAAGCTCGAAAACTGGAACTTTGAAACTATCACGTTGTTTTAATTTAAATTGTTAATGTATGTGTAAAAGGAGCATTATAGTCTCTAGGTTTAATTAGTTCTTATATGCAAGTTAAAACAGTTTATTTAAGCAATATATTTTTTTTTTCATTTTCTGATAAAAATAATGATATGTGCAGATACTAATTAAAGTTACCAGGATCCCATTAATTTGAATCGTAGTAAAAACAGGTACACCCTGTAAAGAGGATTAGTATATCTAATAATTTTCTTTGATTAAGACAGGAAAAAAGAAATAATATTTTAGTTCGAATTCCTATAGGAATATTTGTTATCTTCTCGCTCTAAATTCTCCACAATAACTGATTTGAAAAAGATTTCAAATTTGAAAGTAAGAATAACGCTCGTCCTTGAATATTAAAGAACATTCATCCAAAAACTTAAGTTTTTAAGGTGGAGCGAAACAGAAGCAGAGCTATTTGATGAGTCTCATTTTCTGACAAGAAAATTAAAAGAAAAAAAAAGTAAAACATTTTATGTCCATCATTCAAAAGTTAAAAGTTGTAAAATTAGTATTTTAAGCCAAACGCCGCTGTAATGCTTTTTGTGAATAGAAATTCGTACAATATCTACTAAATGATAAAGCGTTGTTTGAGTATATCCTGTTTTGTGTTCAGAATATATCCTGTTTTGTGGCTATCATGATACAGGTATCTGTACTTTTTTAATGCTAGAAAGTTGCTAGAAAGTTGATTATCTACTATTATTAAATGTTTTCCGAACATGGTTCTCAATTTCAAATTTTTGTGGAACGTTATTTAAGTGGCAAAAAGTGATTTTGATGCATGCATGGTTGCTTTCAAAAGATTGTAACAACACATTTCAATAATTACTGCAGTCAGTGCGGGGAATAATGATTCTCCCAGAATGCAACACTGCTTATAGATTGAGCTCTCCTGTCCGACCGCTAACATTGAAAGAGAAGAGGTCGCTTCTCTTCTCTTTCAATGTTAGCGGTCGGCCAGGAAAGCTCAATTTATAAGCTGTGTTGCATTCTGGGAGAATCATTATTCCCCGCACTGACTGTAATCAGTGCTGCAGAGACTTAATAGAAAGAAAGCATAAGTCATTCATTGTTAGTCGTCTTACAAATCACAGAAACGGATCGTCGAGAAAGATTATAAAATGATAAGATATTGTTGTAATGGAATAACATTGATTAATTAACAACCGATAATTATAAAATGATTGTAAAGTTAGTTAGATTGTAAAGGCATAAAGACTATTGATTTGACATTGATAGTGTAGGTGTAGCATCAAAACTTTTAATTTTAAGAACTTCGAAGAAGAAAATTTTAACAACTTCAACTTAATCGAATAAAGGAATGAAGATTTAATTAATTTTTTCCAAAAAAATTCTATTATTTGTATTCGTCAAATATTTTAATTGAAAATCAAATGTAGTTTTTATGACTTAAAAAAATGGAAACAGTAAATGGACTGTATTTCAAGAAAAGCCAGTCTTCGTCAAGGAATTATTGTTTATATCTAAAAGATGCTAATAGCTTCTTCTTATGAGTTACCCTTTATTAAACAAAACATCTATAAAGCTTTACAAAACTCATTTTATAAATATGGAATTTTATGACTTTTAGTACCGTAAGTGTAGGAAGATTATATTTTGTTAATGGAACTTACTCGCAAAGGTGACCAATCATCAAAATTCTCCTTAAGTAGTCGGTTTGACAGCTTCTATAAAATTTGATGAAATGGATTACGCAGTTGATGCGGTTGATATCTATTAAAACTTAAAAAAAGATAAATAATTAGTAATTAGGTCATTACTAAATAATTTTTAGAAATTTAAGTAATAAGCATGACAATAAAATCGTGTGAAATCAACAGGATTAAAATCAATTGTCATTGAGATCTTCCGTTATTAGTTAAGATTCCGAATTGATTGGGAAATTTCTGTTAATTTTATTCAAAAGAGAAGACATCTTTGACGAGTTTTTGCTTAATTGCTAAGAGAAGAATTTTTAACTATTACAATAACTCTAAAGTAACTGTTTCAGCCTTTCTAAAGAGGAGCTTAAACTGATGCAATACAAAAATACACTTTTTATGGTTACTTTACCAATTCCATTGAGTCTCATCTAATGTGTATTATGTGAACTGTGTGTGGGTGTAAGAGAAATATAGATCGAGTCATTTCTGCACTTATTTATTAGAAAGCCAAGAAGAAAGCCAAGACACTGCCTATGGTCTCTAGATTTATACACATTCAATTTGGCAACATCAATCTGACAACTTTACTTGGCCTTTTCTGTCTTTACGAATCCAACACAGAATAAAAGAACGCTTCCTATTTGATAATGTATTTACACTTAGAAAGATTGAGTTTTTTTCAATGCTGCCATCGGCAGACTATTTAAAGCTTATTGTGATTTCACATTGAATTCCCACACTGCCATTCAAACATATCATCGTTGAAATCAACTTTTCGTTCTCTTGCCGTAGTCTTCTGCTTAATTCAAAAACTGAATATAGCGTCGTTCTGTGACTGCCAAAATAAAAAGACTGTCCCAAAACAGCAATAAAACTATCGGCATGGATTTGCATCATGTTTTATGATTTTAGAATAATAACAAAACTGTAAAAAAAAATGCAGTATTTTTTCAATTAAGATATATTTAAAATTAAAAAAATCACCGTTCAAAATGGAGAATGGGCAAATGCTTTGTTAATTTGCCCCACCCTTTACAGTGATAAGATATATACCTATAGAAAGATCTCCATCAATAGAAAATTTTTCATCCATACGACTAATCTGAATTATTGGTCTGTTCGGAGTTATATACGTCTAGATAATGCGTTTGAGTAATTAATTGTAATGAGTGTGAGTGAGGGAAGCCAACCGCCGACAGCCAAACACCCCCTGCCTATAGGTGGTTGGCTTCTCTGCCACCAACACTCATTAATAGTAATGACTTAAACGTCTATATAAGTCCGAACGAACTAATAATGAATACTAGTCGTAATGATAAAAAATGTTCCAATTTTATGGGGATCTTTCCTTACGTATATATCTTATCGCTGTACAGGGGTGAGGCAAATCTGCCCATTCTTTAATTTATGTGTAAATTCTAAAGTAAACAATTTAATAAAACAACAAGGGCCATATAGTGAGTGAACGGGATTTTCATTTCCAAATAACATTTTTCATTAAGAATCCTTTACTGAATTCAAACCTTTAATGATTGAGAATTTATTCCTATCTTTATATATTTTATAGGTTTTTTTTTATTTAATTTATTCATTCTTTTATTTTTTGATCAAATGTCTTTTGTGGTGAGCGTTTAGCTATCCCAATATTTCGATTTCCACATTTTTATTTCCAAAGGCTTCCATTTGTAATTTTTACTCTGATCTTAATAAAACTGTTTCTGTCTTATCCTCATTGTGTAGTAAACATCAGACCTTTGTTACCTTCGTTTGTTAAATTTTCATGGGAGAAAGTGAATCATATATTATTGTTACTGTTGAATGTATCGTATTGCCGGTACGCACCGAAGTGCGCGCTTCGTATCCGAAGCCTCCGTGTTCCAGGGAGTGCTAGTGTTCCCAAGATGGCGAACCCCTAGCAGACTCCCTAGAATTTCAAGGGAAAGATACTGGGGTTTTTTCCAGTGGCCTTCCCCAGGACGCCATTAAGGAATGACGTCAGAGCGTCAGACCGAAGAGAAAGTGAAGAAGAGGCTGGACAACACAGGAAAGGAAATTGAAACAACCATGCCACTGCCGGGATTCGAACCCAGGTACTGGCGCACTGGCCGCCATGGCGGACCGCCGCCGAGATCGCACGGCCACACCAGCAGGGTCACTGTTGACTGTATATCTTATATATTTGCCTAATTATAAACTTTGGAAATAGAAAATTCGAAAACGTTCAATAACAGTCATTGAGCAGGAACAAGGTGTATCCGGTAGTAAGAGGTTTACATCAGTGATTTAGGCGATTTATTTCTCGTTGTATTCCCATAGCCAAGAGGTTTGGAGAAAAATTCGACTTCCGGTTTTAGGAAAATACTGTTAATTGAGCAAAATTGATGTCTATGCTAATCGATAATGCTAAGAACGACTATGATATCTTCTTTGTACGGGGTAGTTTGGCTTTGTATAGCATTAAACTATAAAACTGTGAATTAACTTGTTTTTGCATTACATCAAATATTTCAAGTAAACTCACAAATTAATTCAGCTGGTTTAAACATTCTTCATTAATCACAGAAACAGCTTATATTCTAGAAGTTTGAGGGAATAATATATATTTCCTTTGCATAAAGAATGTTGAACGCTTGGTTTGTATTCGGATGTATAAATAGTCATCGTCTTCCTTTGTATAATTATTAGTATATTAAACCAGCATATTAAAAAGGGAACTCACCTTTCCAAGATTCATAATTCGATGTTACATTACACGTGGTATTCATGGAAAGTTCATAGATTTCCAAATAGGTCAATATAGCTCTTACATATGATCCTTTTTTGCATTGTTTACTTTCAAATAATTTTTCATAACAGCTTTTGACATTACTGCTAAAACTGAAATTATAAGATAGTCCTAATGTAATTCAATGAATGTGTTGCGATTTTATTATACCAGAAATAATAATCCTACATTACACTAACGTTACGTATTATAAAGCTCTATTATTTATGAAATAACAAAGAACTTAGAATCTTCTTCATTTAATTCCTATTACTAGACATATGTTGCTGAGATGATGAGCTCAACTTTTAAAGTTGCTGTCATTTGCTTAGAATTTAGCTAATGTCAGTTTAATTCATAAAATCCAATGTTTAACAGCTATCATCAGCCTCCATTCAATTAATATCACTGGAAGTCCACCAATATTCTAACAAGCCTAAACAAAAGTTATTCTCACGCGTCGAAAAATGAATACGATTCGCTAAGTCATATCGAAAACTTTCGATAACATTTGGTCATTTTGTAGGAAAGTTTACCATATTATTGTCAAACGAGACATGGTATAGCCTTTAGTCCAAGTTTACCCCATAGTTCTTAGGCATTTTCAAATCGTTAACTCTAGCTCTTGTTGCGTAAATCTTATAAACTAATAAGAAAATTAAACCAAAAAACAAGATCAGCACAAGCTTAAGCAAATTGCCTTTCTGATTCGATTATCGGAAAGGAATCGGGAAGGGCCGTTTCGTCCTACACGAAATGTAGCAAAAATGTTATAAATATAGAAGAAAATGTTAATAAATATAGCAATTTATTATTTTAACTACTTCGTAACGGCAAAAAGTAAGTAGACTAGAATTGACCTAAATAGTAAAATAAGATTCGATAGTTTAACGTTGCCGCTGTTTAACTTTTTCTCGATATCTATATTTATATATATATATATATCTACAGTTTCATGTAGATAGTCGCCTTAAGAAGTCATTTCAAAGAGAATATCAAAAATCTGTTCCTCTTCTTCCACATTTCATACTTTAATTTCAGATGTTATATTGAACTATAAAGGTTGGTATTTATTGCCTAAATATTAAAGATGTTAAAGTTAAAGTTAAAGTTGCGATCAGGCCCAAAGGACCGCGCAATGCAGCTGGAGGGTAGGCTGCAGTGTTCAGAAACTACAGGACAAAGTTGAGGACGGGGGGTCGGCCCGTCGCTCGCCCGCCTTTAACTCCCGGGAAAGATACCCGTCCTCCGCCGAGGCCGGGAATCGAACCTGTTACCTCCAACCCGCAGCCAAGCGCCCTTACCCACTCGGCTACCGGGCCCACATTAAAGATGTTAAGTGTATAAACTATAGGACAAGTATATAATACTAAAAAGCTTGTAAGTATTTTACCTGCCTCAAAGCAGTTCACATTACTTGGTGGCTCCGTTGATCCAAGAAATAATATTTCACTATTATTTAGACTTTTTGTTTTCTTTCAAAGGATAGATATTTTTGAACCATCTTTGTTATTCAATTCCAGTTGACCTTGTCTAGTTTCAATATACTGTTTACAAGTTACCCGATTCAGCGATCGGTAAGTTTATTTATGCAAAGATAATGCGATTCAAATAGCTGTTCTCGCCTCAGAAATAAAGTTCAAGAGTCAGAATCACGTCTTTTCTTCCAAACTAAAATACGGAAAGAGGTTATAAAATACTTACATGCATATATGTTGATACAACGGCATTTCAGGATCTTTCTCAACTGATGCCACCATACATGATTTGAGTTTGATGAACTCCGGAGATTCTGGCTTATTACACTTATACACCATTAAACGTCCCAAAAACTTTCTAAATTCTTCTACGAATTGTTGGCCCCAGTTTATATTGAAATCAGCTATTCCCGCTGTTTCTAAAAGGTCAATTCAACAATATTTTAATTAATATTTTTGAATTTCAAAAAGTTTTGCAAATTGATAACACTTTGTCAATTGAAGGAAACTATTCTAAAATAGGGTGAAAGGAAACAACTGGTAAAAATATACACAATAAACTATTAAATTGGTTAAAACATAAAATAATTCGTCTATTTTTTTTGCAGTACAACAATATATTTAAAGAAGGGAGTTTCTTGATTTGCGGCTTTGTTTGTTTGTTTGTTTGTTTGTTCGCTATACATTCCTACCACCCTTTGATCGATCTGGACCAAACTTTGAAGAATCACTCATTAGGAACTTGCAGAAATAACAGGCTACAATTGAAACCTGGACACATTTCACCCTCCCCCTAATTTGATTTCCTCACACGTTTGTATTATTTTCAAGTTCGGTGTATTGTATCATTTCTGTGTTTTTAATGACGATGTTGCTTTTTTTTGGGGGTGGTTGGGAGGCATTTCCTTTTTTTTTCTTTGTATCTCATTTCCAGTTTTTTACTTTACTTCTTTTTTTATGATACTGAATTTCCTTTTCTTTGTTTTCTATTTTTTTAGTTAAATGGTCTTTATTTAAGAACAACACATTCATGTTCTTTGGTAACGCATGCATGTTCTTTGTCAATAATGTAAAGTTACGTATTCAATGATTGTCAGGTCCTAAAGGGTTTAAACCGAGAGTGGGAGAGGTTGAACTTTCTTTAAAGTATGCAATTCTCCGAAACCGCTTAAATGAATTTTCTTTTCTTTTCTATTATTATTTATAATGAACTGCAAATTTAACATCCATAATAGTTCATAAATAGAGAAGAAATCAAAAGTGGACGGCAAATATGCCTTCACACACTGAGCAAACATAAACGGGAATTCTGAATAGCTGCTTCATCCTTATTTTGAATCATCAGCAGAATTTACCTTTGATGTTTGGCTCAATGGCGCGATAGCTTTACTTAAAAGCATTCTCGATTCCGGGAATGGGCCGCAGAGATAAAAAAGAAATAAAAAATAATCCTGTGAAATCCACAGTATTTATCCCTGGTCCTTTCATTGGAAGTCACTAAGGTATTTAATTACAAAAAAGAAATATCATAAGTTCAATATTTCCATAATAATTCATAGATAGAGAATGATCACAGCTCTACAGCAATATGCCAGAGTCAACATCAACGGGAATTCTGAACAGTTGTGATTTCTGAGCAGGAATTCTGAATCAACGGGAATTCTGAACATTTGCTGTCCATTTGTGATTTCTTCTCTCTATACGAGTTATTATGGACCTTAAATTTGCTTTTCATTGAACTTATGTTGTTTTTTTTCTTTTTTTTAATTAAATTCCTTAGGGCCTTTCAGTGAAAGGATAAGGGATAAATACTGTTTCACAGGATTATTTTTGATTTAATTGTTTTTTATCTCGACAGCCCATTTCCAGGAACAGAGAATGCTTTTAAGTAAAGTTTTCGCGCAACTGAGCCAAACTGAGTCAAAGGTAAATTTTGCCCAATGGTTTCTAATAAGAATGAAACAGCTATTCAGAATTCCTGTTGATGTTGGATCAGTGTGCGAAGTCATATTTGCTGTCCAGTTGTGATTTATTCTCTATTTATTATTATTTTTAAATAAATAATATCTTTCCTAATTTTTTTTAATCAAATATTCTTAAGTTAAGATCGCCAAACCCGGATCCAGACTAAGAAATGTAAATAGGGGGACAAAGTTTCTTGAAGGGTACTTATATCTCCGAAACTGCTTAAGTTGGCAATACGAAATTTCACATGAGCGTTCTTTGTGAAAATCTAAAACATATGTATCCACGAATTTTCGATATTTGCATCCTTAGGGGTGTAACGTGGGACGCGGGATAGAAACTTTATTGAAAAGTACATTACTGATATGAAGTGAAAGTCAAATAGTGATGGGAAGTCTAATGTTCTATTATCTCGATATTAATTTCATATCTATATAACCTTAATTTTTAACTACCATTGGACTTTTTTACAAACTGGAAATGTTTCAAGTGATCAGACAATTAGAATTCCTTCGTCATCCATTCCAGAACTCTTTTTTGTAACCCGAGCGAAGCACGGGTATTTTTGCTAGTATATACATGTATACAAATATACCGGGTGGGCATAACATTTCACCAACATTTGAAACGGGCTTACCGATTTGTGTAAGAATCATCCACCGAACATACCTGGTGGGCGTAAAATAACGTGAGGTGTTCAGAGTCTTCTAGCGAGGAATGTATTGGATGAATCGTAAAAACAGTCGGTGGACATACAGAGTGGAACATGTGGTTTCGATTTCTAAAGAAAAAAAATAGCAGTAAAAGTCGCCAAGAGGGGAAAATGTGGCGCTGCAAAGATTGTAGTACGTAAGAATCTTGAATGAGTAATTGCCAAATGAGATAGTACACATCAAGTTTCGTAACAACATAGGCAACATTTATTGGTAATTACAAATAAGGTTCCATATGAACGCCATTATGATGTTCCACGAGCTGCATGCGATGGACGATCTGATGCATGGCGGCTAGCAAAATATGGGAATAGATTTGTCACACCTATAACACAATGCGATCTTTCAACGTCGGGATATCCTTCATATACAATGTTTTTAAGAAATTCCCACAGCGAAAAGTCAAAAGGATTGAGATCTGGCGACCTCGGTGGCCATGCTGTGGGAAATGCACGACTAATGATTCTGGTGTCAGAGGAATGATTCCACAAAACACCTGACATCTGATGTGGGGTGATGCACATTCCTGCATGAAGATGGTCGAATCGAGACATCCTCTTTGCTGAATTTGTGGAACCACAAAGTTCTATAGCATATCGGAATACCGTGCAGCATTGACGGAATAGGTTATTGGTCCACTTCGGTGAGTTTCCTTGTAAAAAGAACGAGCTATGATAAACAATGACGTAAAGCCGTACAACACTGACTTTCGGCGAGTGGATAGGCATCTGCAGACCCACGTGTGGATTAGTCGCAGCCCAAATGCAGCAGTTGTGTGTGTTAATATTGCTACCGGTGAGTCGAAAGAAAGCGAGCTGATGTGGCTTCTTACTTGTGGTCCCACAAATGCCCGCTTGCTTGGGATTCTTACTTCACCATAGAAACGTCTTCACCACAGTTAGATTCACCAGAGTCTGACTGAGTCTTTATTTTATTATCAATGAAAAGTACTGCAACACATAACAATTATGCTAGCCTTCACCCTAGAAACATCCATAGCGTACTCCTCAGCTTAAGTAAGTCCTTAACGGCTATAGATAACTTCTCCGTAGACGGTTTTCTTATCTCGAACATCTCTGGAATGCTTCGGTCTCTGATAAGTTCTCAACGGCTATTGATAACTTCTCCGTAGTCGCTCTTCTTACAACGAACGTCTTTGAAACACTACGGCCTCATGTTGAGTTCTCAACGGCTATGGATAACTTCTCCGTAGTTTGTCTTCTTGTCACGACCTTTTTATTATTATCGTTAAAGTAATTAGGCAAAACTTTATTAAAACTATAAATTATTATTATAACATTATAAAAAACGCCGTGGTGTTATTATAACACTAGAAAAGATTATTATTAAGAATATCAGGAGTCACCAATTTAAAATTCTTTGAATTTTGCTAAAAAATCCATTAGATCACTCACCCACTACTGATATGGTAATGCAAAGATACAATAAAATTGCGAGTTTCATCTTTGATTGTTGAGTAGATATTTCATCTCAGTTTCATTCTTAAGAATAGAATGTCCGAATCTATCTAGTCTTGACACTTGGGTATAGGTAATCCTACAGACAATGAAAAATGAAAACAAAAAAAAAGAAACTCAATGAGAGAATTGAAATTAAAAAAACTCTATTGAATTTAGTATAATCATCTTTGTTATTTCAAAAATAGATATATTATTCTACATCAAAGTTCCTGATCGGCGATTGTAGATTAAGAGAAATTGTGGCATTATCCTTCAAATGTTATTATTATGACATAGTGTCTTCTAACTAATGTCTAATGAACTAATGTCTTCCATAAATGAAGGATACTGCAATACATAATCGACGATCAAAGCGAATGTAGAGAAATAACTATTCTGGAAGGATGTATACGAAAACCTGCGTAACGGCTGACCATGGAATTTAACCAAGGGACCAATGGATATACTTTCTAATAAAGAATGAAAGAATCTTTCTATGTGGGATTGTTAAAATATAGGTGTTATTAGTTTAACCACTGGTGATAATCTGAGAAATATCCAACTGAAATCTCACATCATGCACTATTTTAAATTCGAAAATGTTCCATTTCCATAACGAATTTTCGTTCTTGGCTAATCTGATTCGACGATAGTTTAAATGCAACTACATACGCAGTTTCCACGAATACCTACAAAATTTAAGTATTACGATATACAAATGTACAATTTCAAGGTTGTTCATAACGCTATGTCTTTTAAGAGCAATACGTATATACATTTGGGATGCAGGAATGTCTGTAATGGCATGTTGTATGAGAAACACATTGCGACTTTTTTATCAAGGAGCGCCATTAGAGTTCTGATATAGGAGTATATCATTATAGTTTTCAATCAGCAAAAGCTTAAGTTCTGATATTCTTAAATTGTATTTTGAATAGTATAAATATATATAAACATTGCGGCGAATGAGGATATCCGTTTCTAATGTTTGTGCAGATAAATACAGGTGTGGTCCACCAATGAATTGTATCGGACTTAGTTTCCGGTATTGCTGCATATACCGGAAAATGAAGATGACTTCCCGATTGATAACAAATCCAGAAGTTATCAAATCCGGAAGATGGTTATAAAATTCTCAGGACTTTTAATCGTATTTCTGTTTTAATCTTCGAGATAATATCGAAATCGTGCATTGGAATCCAAAATTACGAACTGAGATAAATTAAATATAATAATTAAACTGAGGTAAATTATATTAACGATATCGTTTGTTCTGGAATCTTTAACGATCCTTATATCACTCCGTATACGGGAAAGTTATAGAATTAACAGAAACTTCCAATAGTACGATGTTGATCATATCGTAATTTTGTGAACGAGCAAATTATGGAAAATTATAAAAAATTTTACATCAGGACAAGAAGTTTCAATGCGTTGGTATGATAACTGTATCAACAAAAGAATGATATCATTTATACTTCTGATAATCTTTTTTCACTGTAATATTGTTAGTGTTGCAGAACATTTAACAATAAACGCCAAACCAAGTCACAAAGGTGTTGCGGGATACTGAATAGATCTTTCATTGAACTACAATTTCACCAATGATTACCTTTGATCACATGACTTCATTTAATCAGAAAAATTGAAATAGACAATAAAAAATGTCACGATTTCTTCTAGTCTAAGGATGACAGACTGAATAGCCAGCCCTAGCCCACAGTAGGACACATCCGCATTGTCTGTTAATGATTTATTCTTCCTTGGTGTTCGAAAAGATTGCTGTTTATTGAGATAAATTCGCTTCCTTCTTTGATTTGAAATCAGAGAATTGATCTCAACATTTGAATTTATCGCCGTATTTTCTGTCATACTGTGTTGAGCATTGAAGACGCTTGTGAGAGCAGAGATGGAGCCAACAATTAAATATTTTATTTGTTTAGCTTCTACAACGCTTCACCTCTCTTGGGTTTTTTACAACTAATTTTCATAATTCCATTTTTTTCAGTAAACTCACTTTCCAATTTAAAAAAAACTCTGAACTATAAAATATTTTTGAGAATAAAATTATTTGCTTCTCAAGGAATCTACTACAAGTATAAATTAGAAGCTGATGTTACAGTTATTATACAGGGTGGCCTATAAAACCAGCCCCCAATAGGTTTCAATGTGTATGTTGTACGTTCGATATACACAGTATTCAACGGAAAAGATGATAAACCCTCCGGATATTATTCCCCACAGTCGCTCATACGCTAATGAGTGTTTTTTACTGTTTTCCGGCCTGAATGTGAGGAATCATATATTTAATTCCACAAACAGGGCGGAGACATGTATCGAGGGAAATGGTAGCCACTTCCAACATCTACTCTAAACATGACAATCAAAATATACAAGCAATAATGTACAGATAACATGAACATGAGCGATAGCGTTAAATAGTCTCCAGTTTCAGAACGAAACTATCCCTGATAACCATTTGGGGCCGGATTTTTGTGCGCAACCCTGCAATATCTGATATATCTTTAGATTTTCGAAGGCAAAAACCAAGGAAAGATTCTAATATGTTAAATGAATTCATATTGGAATATGTTAATCTCACAAATTACGGTTGAAGTAATTTAAAAAAAAAATGTTTTTACTGTTAATTATTTAGTGGATATTCAGAAATCCTTTCACCTCCTTTAATTTATCGGGCAATCACAAACTGGGATTTAAAGATTCCAATATAACGCAAACTATAACTTTAAATTTCTTCTTTTTATCTTCCATTGTTTCTCACCGTTTCATTAAGTAAATCTTAAATAATTGAATATAATAGAATTCGAATAATCACAATAATCAGAAAAATTTCAATTTTATTTTCATTGTGTGCATTATTTGTAGAAAAATCGATACTAACGAAAGGTTATAGTTTCATTTTTGAATGTGACGAGCTACTCATCCGCCGGATTTACAGTTATTAAAACAATTGACTCACAGAATGGAATCTTTTAATTTCCTCAACATCAGATTTCAGATATTCTTTTTATTTTTATATTACAAAACCAGTAAAAGTAGCTAATCGAGAAAACCATGTGCTTGTAATAAGCTTATTACCATCAGTTTTCAATACGACTGCATTTAATAAAACTAAAGCAATGTTAGAAATGATTGTCGCAGCGGAATAGTCTGAAGATACATGTTGCGTTTTAGTGTAGTTTTGATTAACTATTACCACTTATCTAATTACCCTATAGTTCCAGCCTGTCTTATATATGATGGCATACTAAATAATGTCCTCGAAAAGTGAAGGATACTGCAGTGCATAATCGATGATCAAAGCGAATGTTCAGAATAAAGCATTCTGAAAGTATGTATATAAAAACCTGCGTTATGGCTGCCCACGGAAGTTAACCAAGGGTAACAAAGAATGAAAGAATGTTCCGCATGCGGACTTCCAAATTAGGCAAGGACCTACTTAAAATATAGATTTTTTTAGATAACCATTGGTGATAATCTCAGCAAAATCCACCTGAGACATCACATCATGGACCATTCAAAATTCAAAAACGTTCCATTTCCTTAATCGTCGTCCCTCGCTACGCAGATTAGGCCATAGTTTAAATGCAACTGGATACGCACTTCCCAAAAATGGTATCCCCATATAATTAACCGGTATACAAAAATTAAATTTAAGGTTGTTCATAACGCTATCTCTTTTTAAAGTTATATGGATATAAAAACATTTAAAATGAGTGAAATGTCTATAATTTCATGATCTAGCACAAACAGTTAGGGACTATTTTGTAATGAACTATTGCATAGGTTTTGTAAAGGCAAAACCTTAATTTCGGAAATTTTTAAATTGCAAAATAGCAGAAAATAAATTGTCATTGAGGCGAATTAGAAAATTTCTTTATAATTGTCTTTTGATGAGAAAGGTGTGTTCCAGCAATTAATTGTATCGGACATAATTTCTGGTTTTGGTTCGGAAAACGAAATTAACTTACCGATTGATGCAAAGTTATCATGAATTATTATATCGAATTCTTAGGACTTTTAATCGTATGTTTATATGAATCCTCTTGATCATATCGATCAAGAAATCTGGCGTTGGATTCCAACGTTAAGAACTGAGATCTGTGGTAAGCTATATTTTCGATATCGTATCTTCTGCAACCTTTAACGATCTTTATGCCACTCCGTGCAAGGGAGTAGTAGGACTTCTAATAGTAGGATGTTGATCATATCATAATATTGTGTCTGAACAATTAATGTAAGATTACAGAAATATTACTTCAGGACAAGATGTTTCTATGCGTTACTGTTGTAACTATGTCAACAAAAGAAGATAACATATATACTTTGTGATAACCTACTTCAATGACTATTGCACAACATTTACAAATAAAAACTAACTTGAGAAACAAAATTGTTAAGGGTATTAAATTGATCTTTCATTGAAATATAATTTCACAATGATGTCTGTAAATCAGACAAATAGGTTGAATCAGAAAAGAAAGAAATACTACAACAGAGAGTAAAAAAATGTCACGATTCCTACTCGTCAAAGGATGAGAGACTGAAGAGCCAGCCCTTGAGTGCACCTACTCGTTAAGTATGAGAGACTGAAGAGCCAGCCCTTGAGTGCAATATGGGCTAAGCGCTTTATCTGTTAATTATTTATTGTTCCTTGGTATTCCTAAAGATTGCTGTATATTGTGATAAATTCGCTCCCTTCTTTAATTTGAAGGCAGCGAATTTGTCACAATATGTAAATTTGTTTCTCTCAATCAGCTGAAATGAGAGAACAAATAAAAAACAAAGGTTTAAGTAAAAATGTAGATTTTACAAACTAAAATAAAAGTTTTTATTTAAACAGTTTTTAATATTTCACTTTGGTCTTAAGGACAGGAACACAAGGAAGAAAGCCAAGTCCGGTGATGCCTGGTCAATTCGTCCTCGGCGGCTAGGATATTGGATCTTTGTACTCTGGAAAGTGCTGAAATAGGGTTTCCCAAAGGGAATGTAATATCAGTGGGGTTTCAATATGCACAATGCAGTTCCTTTCTCGTGTAACACTCGAAAAAGGGGAATTGATTGTTCCAGGGCCAGGTTCAAGTGCGGTTAACGGACACGGTTTCCCCGTATCCGGGCTATCCATCAGCCGTCGGCGTCTAACGAGATGTTCGTACTAATCTTGACAACCTGGTTAGATCCTCCGGTTGGTAGGAGTATGATTCTTCCATGCGTTTTGCGAAGGAAAACTGCTTCTTCCAATAACCGCAAAGTCTTTCTTCCTAGACCTACAAAAGGATGAAATCTTCTTGCAAGTTGCGAAGGGGAACTGCTTCTTTCAACTTGCAATTGCGAACTGCTCACTGCTAATTTCGGAGGCGAAGTAACTTGTTGGAGCCCTGTATCCAGTTATATAGACAAGTCTGACTAATGAGAAAGACACATTCCGATTCTGAAGTAGGAGGAACCGGCCGTGAAGGGGTAAAGCTAATGAACGTCGATCCTTAACCGCTACAAATTTATCGCCATATTTTCTGACTTACGGTGTCCAGCATTGAAGAAGCTAGGAGCAGAAATAGAACCTATAAATAAACATGTTATTCGTTTAGGCCTAGCTTTTAAAACTCATCACTGCTCTTGGGAGTTTTTATAGAATTATAAAATAAAATAAAACTAAAAAAATTAAATTATAATGGCTAGTAGCAACGAAAAATAAATCATGAATCAACTATTCAAGATTGCATATTACTTAGTAAACACACGAATTTAGAATTCCTGTATTTGAAAAAATTCTGAACTGTAAAATATGTTTTTAATAGTTTTCTTCTGAAGGAAGACACTAGGATTAGCAGCTGATGCGGATTATGCAGCTGATGTTATTATAATATCTGTTGTATCTTTTGATTTTCGGAGGCAAAAAATACCAAGGAAATGTTTTAATACTTAAAACTAGTTCAAACTGAAATACGTTAAACTACAATCTAATACTGTGAAGTAGGTTTCTTTTTTTCTAAATGTGTTTACTGCTAAGTTTCAACGAATACTCAGAAAACTTTTTACCTTTTTAAGTTATTTGGCAATCCCAAAATGAGCTGAAAAGATTGAAAGATAACACGAACAAAATATAGTTTTTTTAAATAGTTTCTTCTGATCTTCCATTCTATGTCACTGTTTCATTCAATAAATCTTAGTTAATTCTATATAATAGAATATTAATGATCACAATAGTAAGAACATTTTCAATTTCATTTCCATTGTTTCCATTATTAGCAGAAAAATTCATATAAATTCACGAGAAATATTTTTGTTTCGTTTTTGAATTTTTTTCGCTACTCATTCACGATATTTCCAGTTGTTAAAACAATGAAGAATACAATAGATTACAATCACAGTTCCAATTTCAGCTAGTTTTCATTTTTTGTTAGTACAAAACCAGTAAAATTAGCGAATTGAGATTATCATGTGCTTATTAGTATTTTCTGCCCTATGGACTGTTTTGTTTGGGAATACCTGAAAACTCTACTGAACGCTACACCCGTTTTAAATGTATAAACATAGTGTGACCGAATTCCGGATGGTTGTACAACGATTCAGAACTTTCCTGAATGTTCTCCTGAATGAGAAATAGACTTCGAACACCTCATCTAATAGTGTCTACAGCATAGCCTAGGACTTGCTAATTATTCTGCATCGCCGTTCATATAGACTTTTTTATCTGGGGGCACGGCAGTGCCCCCGCCAAGACGAGCCGAAGGCAGGAAAGGCACTACGTACCTTTTCTGGAAGTGTTTCGTCGTATTTTTGAACCCTCATAGCTTCGGCCTAGATAATACTAAAGAGCTCAAATTTTCAGGATATGATGCAGTTACCAGACTAATGAAATACGCTAAGTTTCATTTATTTAGCTTTTATACTTTGGATTTTATTAATACCTAAAATACGTCGATTCCGTCACTCACTCACTGACTGACTGACTCATGATCATCAAAACCTCTAGGGTACTTCCGGAAGTCCCAGAAAGCTGAAATTTGGTATGCAGGTTAGGATTAGCACACAAACAACAAAAAAATTAAGAAATCCGTAACTTTCACATTCCAACTCCTCATAAAGGGGGGGTCTGGTTATGTATTATCGAACCCTCATAGCTTCGGCCTGGATAATACTAGAGAGCTCAAATTTTGAGGATAAGATGCAGTTACCATACTAATGAAATACTAATAAAAAAGTTTCATTTATCTAGCTTTTATACTTTGGATTTTATTAAGATCTGAAATACGTCGTACCCTCAATGCTTCGGCCTAAATAATAATGTGTAATAATGTGATTTCTTACAAACGTGCAAACAGCTTGTATACACAAGTTGACCAATAGAAAAACAGAAAAGTAGGGCATTGAAAAAAAATCAATTTTCTAAATAATCTTAAAACGAAATTAAGTTGTAATAGATAATCCCACCCAAAACATTTCATGTAAAATAAGTTGCCAAGACTCCTATGCTCATAACGCTTTCACTGTTAAAAAGTTATCAGATCTCATCTTACAAAAATAAATGAAATCCCACCCAAAACATTTCATGTAAAATAAGGGGTTGCCAAGACTCGCATGCTCATAACGCTTTCACTGTTAAAAAGTTATCAGATCTCATCCTACAAAAAGAAATGAAATCCCACCCAAAACACTTCGTGTAAAATAAGTTGCCAAGACTCACATGCTCATAATGCTTTCACTGTTAAAAAGATATGAGATCTCATGTAGAGCCAAGCCCCTAACTCTACGACGCCTAACTCTACAAGCCCTAACTCTAAAAACCCTATATCTTGGTCAAAAAGTATGGCTTGGCCGTTTCATGGAACTATTTCATCTCACCCAAAACATTTCATGTAAAATACGTTTCCAAGATGCTCATAACGCTTTCACTGTTAAAAAGTTATGAGATCTCATGTAGAGCCAAGCCCCTCACTATACATGCCTAACTCTAAAAACCCTACTATCTTGGTCAAAAAGTGTGCCTTGGCATACTCCATATCCTTTACATAACTCCATGGGATTGTCTGTGTGACAGCCACGAAACGGCCAAGGCATACTTTTTGACCAAGATATAGGGTTTTTAGAGTTAGGGCTTGTAGAGTTAGGCCTCGTAGAGTTAGGGGCTTGGCTCTACATGAGATCTCATATCTTTTTAACAGTGAAAGCATTATGAGCATGTGAGTCTTGGCAACTTATTTTACACGAAGTGTTTTGGGTGGGATATTATTTTGCTAAGGACATTGAGGTTTGGTCAATCATTTCAGAACCACCATATATATATATGAAATGATTGAATAAACCTGAACGTAGAAAGATAACATAAACAAGTCCACATGAACATTGGTGCATGTTAACAAGTCCTACTCTATGCTAAAACCACAGTTAGATGAGGTGTACGAAGTAGTCTCCACTTCATACTTGGAGAACATTCCAGGGATAGCCTGAATCGTTATACAGTCTAATATATATATATTTAAGTATTTAGTTCACCCAGTTCTCTGCAAAATAGAGATTGGGGTTCTTTGAAAGGGGAAGTCGGGCGAGAAGTATCCTGATATGTCACTATGCTAAATTTCTTCTTATAAGCATATACATATTTCCTTCCTCATTATACTGTAATGTATTAAACAGGTAACATACATAATGAACAGAATGATTGGTTATAAGAAAAAAATATGCAAATGAATATGTTTCGCCAATCAATTTGGAGAAAGATTTGTAGGTAGTTGTCAAGTAAATACAGAATTTTTTTGAATTTTTTTGATAATAACCAACTACCAAAACCATCCATTTCTTGGAAAAACACATCAATTATATATTATTTCCGTAAAAAATTTCAATCCTACGATATTTAAAAAACATGCTAAACATCATTTTTTTTACAAATTTGCAAAAAAAAAATATGAAAAAAAGGAAAATACTGTCAAAATTTCAACAATAAATTTTTCTTTTAAATTCTCATTAAATTTTTTGTTATCATTTTTATTTCTGATATATCATTTGTATATTAGTAGGCATGGGAATGGCACCTCCAGAAAAATTAAACTAAAAATGATAAAAATGGCCCCGGAACAATCAATTCCTCTTTATCGAGTGTTACACGAAATGGAACGGTATTGTGCATATTGAAGCCCCACTGAAGTAAGATTCCCTTCGGGAAACCATATTTCAGCACTTTCAGAGTACGGGGATCCAATAGCCTTGCCGCCGAGGACGAATCGAGCAGGTATCACCGGGCTTCCCTGTGCTTACTTCCCTGTGTTCCAGTTCTGAAGACCAAAGTGAATTATTAAAAACTGTTTTATTAAACTTTTTTGTTAAAATCTACATTTTTACTTAAACCTTTGCTTGTTATTTGTTCTCTCATTTGAACTGTTTGGGAGGAACAAATTCAAATATTGTGATAAATTCGCTGCATTCAAATTAAAAATTGAAGCGAATTTATCACAATATACAGCAATCTTTAGGAATACCAAGGAACAATAAATAATTAACAGATAAATCGGTTAGCCTATATTGCACTCAAGGGCTGGCTCTTCGGTCTCTCATCCTTAGACGAGTTGGAATCGTGACATTTTTTTACTCTCTATTGTAACATTTCTTTCTTTTCTGATTCAATCTAATCGTCTGATTTACAGAAATCATTGTGAAATTATATTGCGATGAAAGATCAATTCAATACCCTGTAACAACTTTGTTTCTCAAATTAGTTTTTATTTTTAAATGTTGTGCAAGAGTAGTTATATTCATTGAAGTAGGTTATCACATAGGTTTGTGTATTTCTACCATTGTTTCTAAAACTGTCCGGTTTGCAGTGATGATATTGGTAACGAACTTTTGCATATGTTTGGTGGCGCTGGGGAACAAAGTGCGACTTGAGCAAGAATAAATAAAAATCAGAGAATTTATTCAATAAAAGAAAGTACGATAACTACAGATCTCAAATTAACGATTTGATGGCTCCCTCTGGTTCTGGCTAACTAGTAGTTTCTCTTTGGTAGCCTTCCGTAACTGGACGGTTCTCTTCAAACTATCCCGGTATTTGGATCGAATTGTGTGACCCAGAGTTGTCTTCCTCGGAGCCTTCTTGTTTCGGGACGGTCCTTGGTGTCTTCTCTCGGAAATTGGACTGATCTGTGCGGCTCAGTTCTATCCTCCTCGTACTCTTCTATAACGGAACGGACTTGGTGTCTTCTCTCGGTAATTGAACTGATCTGTGCGGCTCAGCTCAGTCTTCCTCGTACTCTTCTATAACAGGACGGTCCTTGGCGTCTTCTCTTGGAAATAGGATTGATCTGTGCGGCTCAGTTCGATCTTCCTCGTACTCTTCCAACTGTCAGCGAGCTTCTCATATTCTCTTCGGTAAGAAGTGATTCTAGCTTCGCTTAGCTCCTTCTCTATCTCCGGTCTGGAGATCTTCCCGTGGCTTGGCAGCGACCAATGTACTGCCCTACTCTCTCTCCCAGTGGAGAACTCTCTCACTCTCTGGGCGGTTGCCAAACAAATCTCTCTGCTTCTCTCTATCTTCGAGTGGAGAACTCTTTTGGCCGATCGCCACTGGCTAACCTCCTTTGCAGGTCTCTGCGCTGCCTTATATGCCCGCCGGCTGCCTCCCTTTCACCCCGACAGAGTCCACAACCGCAAGGGAGATTGTGTTGGTTGAACCTATTCTTCTCACAAGGGAGTGAGCGTCTGTCGAATCCAACAAAAAAATATATGGGGGGAATTTGGACAGTTCCACAGATAACAATATCACCACACGATTTCTCAGAGATTAGTTGCATATGTGACGTTTTGACGCCCAAACCGAACGCTACAGCATCATATTGGGGAAAGGCACAATGAATGACAACCAGACGTTCTCTAAGATACATTTAATTCAGTGCTTTTTAACCTTAGTGTTTTTATAGTTTGTCAATTGTTTTCCGGACTCATTTCTTTTAATTATTTTAAGACAGTCAATCGTATTTTTGAAGTAATATTAAAAGCACTTACGATCGGCGATCAAAACATCTCGTAAAAAATTAACCTCATTTTCCAAACTTATATTATATAAATGCGTTTTTCTGTCTGTCATTGTCTAATGACTTTACATTTTTCCAATTTTGTGACCAAACTATAAGAGATAGATTGTTCATTCAAATGGTTAAAATTTAGAGCTTTTTAGAACAAACAAAATGCTACAAATATCTATCGAAAAAAGTTTTTGGTTTCCAAGATGGCGCCTTTTAAAGGGTCAAATTTTGATTTTTTCTCAATTTCAACGAAAAGTTTGAAAGTTGGAAGAGAACATTATATTGAGAAAATGTTGGTATTTGAAAGTTCTATCGAACGGTATATCAGTCATTAACAAACGTTTTTGCGTTTGGAAGATACTTTCAAAAATGAAGTGTTTTTAAGTCAACCCCCGTGTTAGTGCCAACGTGCAATATACCTGAGTTAAGCGGAGAAGCCCACAACGAGCTGGGAAGTCGTGTATTCTCCGATCTCCATAGTAATTTGCTAAATAAATAAAAGGTTTTTTTTTTTTCTACTGCTATACATGCAAGGGTTCCGGAGCGAAGCGACGCAACGGTACCCGTCTAGTCATGTAATAATTAAATACAGAATAAAATCAAATATAATGTAAAACTTTATCAAATCAAGATCAAAATGTCATTTTCTCTCTTTTTATTTTCTGAGAAATCGTTTTTATTGAATAGTGGAAATATATTAAATGAAATACCATCATCGCCATTTTACTTGCAAAGAATCTTTTCACTGGCAAACATTTTTTTTTTAAATTTATTTTACAAAAATAAACATTTAAGCTTTATTAAGTTAATTTCAATTTTCGTTTCAATTTTTAATTAGATTTTTAAGTTTAAAGAAATATTTTTAACAGCTTATATAAGATACTTAAAAATAACTATTGTATAATAATATATGAAACAACCGATTATGAAGTGCAAATTAGCCTATTCAAAGACTTTTCTTTCTTTCCCTTGTTAAATTTTGATGGGAGAAAATAAAACGCTTAATATTACTGTTGAATGTATATATATTATGTATTTACCTAATTCAAATTTTGGAAATAGAAATTTCGAAAATGTTGAATTTCAGTGAGTAAGCAGGAACAAACTGGGTCCGGTAGTACAATGGTTTACATCAAGGGTTTAGGCGATTTATACCTCGTTAGACTCCCCATTGCTAAGAGAGTTGTAGAAAAATCCGACATCAGGTTTTTAGAAAAAACTGTTATTTTAGCAGTGTTGATGTCTACAGTATACTAAAAGGCCTATGGTATGAACAAATTTGATATCTTAGTTACGGTATGGATTTGAGGTGCCTACAACCCCTTATTAAAACTCGCCCGAATGTTGCAAAATAGTGGAAAATGTATTGGGTAGTTGGGTTTTGTATTAAGCTGAAAACTATAAAACTGAATTTACTTGTGTTTGCTTTACATCAAAAAATTCAAAAGCAGTCACAGATGAATTAAACTGGTCTAACTACCCTTGACAATTACAGCAACAGATTATATTAAAAAAAATTGGAGGGAATTCTATACATTTCGTTTGGATTAAGAATGTTGTACGTTCGGTGTGTTCGGGATGTATAAATAGCCATCGTGTTTCTTTCTATGATTATTACTACATTAAACCAGCATATTAAATAGGAAACTCCCCTTTCAAAGATTCATAATTCGATATTACATTATACATGGTATTCATGGAAAGTTTATAGATTTCCAAATAGATCATTACAGCTTTTACATCTGATCCTTTTTTACAATGAATATTTACAAATAATTTTTCATAACAGCTTTTGACATTACTGCTAAAACTAAAATTATGAAATAGTCCTAATGTAATTTAATGAATGTGCTACGATTTTATTATACCAGAAATAATAAACGTTATATATAACAGAGCTCTATTATTTAAGAAATAACAAAGAACTTAGAAACATCTGCATTTAATCCCTGTTACTAGATTTATATTGCTAAGGTGATAAGCTCAACTTTCAAATTTGCTGTGATTTGCTTAGAGTTTAGGTAATGTCAGATTAATTCAGAAAATCCAATGTTTAACAGCTATTATCAGACTACATTCAATTAACATCACTGGAAATCCACCAATATTCTAACCAGCCTAAACAAAAGTAAATCTCATGAGCAAGTAAGAAATATAGCAATTTAATATTTTAACTACTTCGTACCGGCATTTACAAAAAGTAAGAAGACTAGAATTGACCTAAATATTAAGATAAGATTCGAAGGTTTAACATTGCCGACAGAATCACGTAGAGACTGCTCTGGAACAGTATTTGAAAATTTTTTCTCGATATCTATACATATGTTACCGGCAATGTGTGAAATCCGGCATTTTGTAGAATGCCTAGGAAATGTATAGAATGCCTAAAATCGAACGTCAAAGTATGAAATGATTGCTACTTTATACATTGCCTAGGTATTCTATAGAATGCCGAGTTGCCGTGCGGCAAAGTATGTAACTGGCCGGCGGGGGCGCTTGGGTCGTTATTTGATGATGGCGACCGAAGCAGTGTGAGTGTTGAACGTTAATGCTGTCCCGTAAGTCTTCTCACGACGTCAGTGCATGTGTATTATTCGGCTGATTTTCCACAGACGCTCTTCCGTGACGTTTCCCCGTGGATTGTTGCGTGACCATGTCGGAAGGGAGTTTAGTGCCAGGACAGGAATCACGCCGTGTTGATATGCAGCAACGGTTCTACGATGAATTATCTCAAGTAAGAGCCAATGCTGCTGAAAACTGTGTTTTTTTTAACCAAAACCAGTTATCAAAAATTAGTGGACGATGTGAAAAAGGCTAAGACGACCATTAAGAAAGAACCATGGGACTATTGACTGGTAAAACACTATGATGTCATGATGGTGGAAAATAAGAGTAAATTGATCTATCCTGTCAAAGAAGGTGTAGTGCCATACAGTTTTATGTCGCGGACTCGGAGTTATTCGACGTACTTTATAAGGCTCATTTGGCTATTGGACATGGAGGACGGGACAGAATGTTGAAATAACTTTCATCCAAATACAAGAACGTTACCCGTCATGATATTGAACTGTATATTAACCTTTGTGAGCCTTGCCAGAAAAAACAAAAAGGTGTTGTGGTCAAGCCAATGGTTTTTTTCTGAATTCAACTCTCGCTGTCAGGTCGATATCATCGACTTTCAATCCCATCCTGATGGGGAATACAAGTTTATATTGGTGTACCAAGATCATCTCACCAAGTTCGTGGTTCTCAGGGCCCTGAAAACAAAGAGGGCAGAAGAAGTAGCATACAAGCTTGTAGACATATTTTCGTTGCTTGTTGCTCCAATGATTCTACAGTCCGATAACGGCAGGGAATTTGCAAACAATGTGGTAAACAGCGTAAAGGAGAACTGGCCCACCTTGAAGATTGTCCATGGTAAGCCGCACCACTCACAAAGCCAGGGGAGCGTCGAAAGAGCTAACCAGGACATCGAAAATATGTTGTGTGCTTTGATGCAAGATCAAAAAACTGGCTGCTGGAGTGATGGGTTACGATTCGTCCAACTTATGAAGAACAGAGTTTTTCATTCTGGGATTAAAAGATCACCATACGAACCTCTCTTTGGCTGCAAAGCTAAAGTAGGCCTCACAACTTCGTTCCTAACTGACGATGTTTTACAAGATGTGGAAACAGAGGAAGAGCTCGAAAAAATAATAGAGAGCGTACAAACAACACAAGAGCAGGAAGACAGAGATGAAGAAATGCAAGAGACAGCGCTTTTTGCAGAAGACACGCATGAGAATGCAATCCATGATGACGGAAACCAAAGCAGTGGTGAAGCCATGGTTATCGAAGAGCCTTCCATTTCCGTGGTTACCGAAGACCATTCTTCGTCCACTATCTGCTGTGTCTGCTTAAACGAAACCAGCGGTGCTCATAATGTTAAGTGTAGCCGAAACGTTCATGCCATCTCTGGGCATCCCCCTAAAGACGATGCTGACGACAACGAAGTAGAAGGTTATGGGGTTAGCATTTTGTTCAGTATTTGCTTCAATATTGAGAAAGGTATCAAAAATAAAATGGAATCGAAATCGAACCTCGAAATGCAGGCCAAAAAAATTAAAAGAGATTCTGACAAAAAATTTCCTCCTGCGCCTTTGGGAGCCAATGTGCGAGATCTCCGTTATTGACAAAGGGCGGGGAGCCTCGCGAAATCTGTTGGCAGTTGTTACGAGCATACGGGTTATCAGCATACGGGTTGGAACTGCATAAGGAATCTTGAAGTAACTCTATGCCAGATCAGAATTCACCATATGTCGAAAGGATTTAATGAAAGCGGAAGACGTTCCTGGCCATGAAATTACTCTCAGATCCGCTGCCACTTCTCAGTCCACAGGAAGCGGCCAAGGATTCGTCAGATGTATGTGCATCACTTTACCTAAATGATACTTGTCCTTCTATATAACGCCTAGGAATTGCACAGAATGCCTAGGAAAAGTATGAAAAATCATTACAAAAACTGATATTTCATACTTTGCCTAAAACCATCAGGCATTCTATTCATTTCCTAGGCATTCTATAAAATGCCGGGATTTCACACATTTCCGGTAACATATATATATCTACAGTTTCATGTAGATAGTCGCCTTGAGAAGTCATTTCAAAGAGAATATCAGAAAAATCTCTTCCTCTGCTTCCACATTTGATACTTTAATTTCAGATGATATATTGAACTATAAAAGTTGGTATTTATTGCTTAAATATTATCTTATATATTATCTTATGATCTTAAGAGTGTAAACTATAGAACAAGTATATAATGATTAAAAGCTTGTCAGTATTTTACCTGTCTCAAAGCAGTTCACATTACTTGCTGGCTCCGTTGCTCCAAGAAATAATATTTCATTATTATTTAGATTTTTTGTTTGTTTTTTTTTTCAAATGTGTAGAATTTATGAACCATCTTTGTTATTGAATTCTACGTTGAGCTTGTCTAGTTACAATACACTGTTTACAAGTTACCAGATTCCACAATGTGTAACTTTAGGTGAGGAAAGATAATGCGATTCAAATAGCTGTACTAGAGTCAAAAATACGTCTTTTCTTCAAAACTAAAATACGGAAAGAAGCGGTTAGAAAGTACTTCCATACATCTAAGTTGATACAACGGCATTTCAGGATGTTCCTCAACTATTGCCACCATACATGAATTGAGTTTCCTGAAATACTGGCCTATTATAAAAAAAAAAATAAAACATCCCAAATACTTTATAAATTCTTCTATGAATCTTTCGCCCCAGTTTATATTGAAATCAGCTATTCCCGCTGATTGTAAAAAGACAATTCAACAACATTATAATTAACATTTTTCAATTTCAGAAAATTTTGCAAATTGAAAACATTTTGTCAACTGAAGAAACTAAAGAAAAATCAATTTGAAAACATATTGATTATGTCTAGTCAAATATTTTAAATTTAACTTCCAAGAAGAACTATAGATACGACGATTCATTTTCGATGGACCTTTAGGACTTTATGAACATTATCAGTTACCAATTCATGTAAATAGGGGTGAATGGAAACAACTGATAAAGAAACACACAATAAACTTCTAGATTTCCTAAAACAATAAATAATTCTTTTTTCTACAGTTAAGCAGTATGACAATATATTAAAAGGAGGAAGTTTGTTGATTTGTGGCTTTTTGCATTTGTTTCTTCGTTATACATTCTTAGGCCCTTTGATCGATCTCGATCAAACTTCGCAGAATTATTCTTTAGGAACTTGCAGAAATAACAGGCTACAAATGAAATCTGGGCAGATTCCTTCTCCCCCTAATTAAAGTAACTAACTTCAAGTGGTTAACTGACTCGATTATGTGTTTGTAATAAAGATGTTGCTTTTTTTTCGGAGGGGAAGTATCTCCTTATTATTTTTATATTTCTTTGTTTTTTGTTTCTGTTTTCCAGTATTTGACACCTTATTTGTATTTCAGTGTCTTATGGATTCGGTAGAGATAAGGAAAGAAAAAAAATCAACTTTTCTTTTACGTACATATCACATGCAAATCACAAGGTGATCATAATTAAACTTGGCCTACTCAATGCACTCTGTACTTGTTACCAATAAGCGTATTATGTATGTATGTATGTATGTATGTATGTATGTATGTAGTGAAGGTGGGTGGCAGAAGCCAAGCACTGCGACCAGAGGTCTATTGTACTATCCCACGGAAATAAAGACAGATGAATAGAAAGACTGAGAATGTATGGTGGAAGAAGTGCAGGGGAAACGGGAGAACCCCGAGAAAACTAGCCCAGCGCGGATCGTCCACCATCACGAAACCCACATTAGAACCGAACTCGGGACTCAGAGGTGAGAGGCCGATGTCTTAGCAACAACGCCAACCGCGCGGCCAATAAGCGTATTAACACCAAAATTTGTATACAGGTTGTATACAAGACTATTCAAAGGTTGCATCAAAAAGCATGTATTCGTACCATACGAGACACGACTGCTGCAGAGACTATTTAGCAATATAAGGAATATTGCTAGATTTGTTACCCAATGTTGGTTTTAAAATTTCTAAGCGATGAACAGGGTGTACAATGGCTTGCCGGAACTGATTCCTTTTGGTGATTTTCACATATATTATTTAATATGGCTCTGTAAGTCTGGGAAATTCGCAACATTTCCACAATAAATCATTTTCTTTAAATGGACCCACAACTAGATATCACATGGATTCAGATCCGGAAAACGTGATGGACAGGCAATGGATAATGATCAACTAATCACAATACGATCGGTGAAATATTGGCCCAAACAATGCTGTACCATGATTTCAATATTTGGGGATTCACCAATTTCAATAAAAGTTGCAGATGTAAAGCATTGTTGGTGTTGAACTTGTAGGTATGACAAAATTCTAGCGCATATTATGATACCGCCGTTACATCAGGGAATATCAGTGAAATTAGAACTACGGTTCCTTACCATGTCAACCGCAACATGGTTCTATCGATAATGGAACCCACGATTCCCACCTCAAATCATACCATAGTGATGCTGTCTTTGTGCGTTATGTTGTTGGAAGTAGACATCTGCAAGAGGATAAACTGTTGCATGTATGGTTGCACTTGGTACGCACTAGCAATCAATTAATGGACACAACGTACGCCAGGAAAACATCCTCCACACCATGACACTGCCCCCAATGCCCACACAGCTCTTACCATTTGTGCGCACAGTTGGGATGTATCTAATAAAGAGGTAGGACAGTGTATATCTGAAGCTATTTCTTTTTTGCAAATACATTAACTATTTTCCTTCAGATAACTGAATTACAAACCATAAGGTTCATATTTACTTCAAGATGTGATTGAATATCCATTCAGAGATTATTTTCTTATGCTTAAAATATTTACATAATTTTACAAGGTGATTATTTAAATAAATACTTTCGAACATTATTATAGGTAAAGAATTACAAAGATTTCCCTTGTTTTACCATACTTCAATGACGTACAGTATTTTCTCATGTGTGTTAGACGCAATATTTTTTTAGTTCATAATTTATAATTTAAAATGATTTCTTATGAAGGTTTTATCGTATACATGACCTCCACGTTTTATATTAGAGGTAACTTGTTATTTTATTGTATAGTTTCAAAATCATTACTCACTCCTTCTTTCCTTTTTAATTGCTTCAAAGTAATGGGACACCGGATCAAGGACCCTTCCAATGCAGTTGCCAATTTAAAAGTTATGCTTTCGGGAGTCGATTCACTATCGTATTATTAGAGGGATTCCTGTTATATACAGAAAAACCCCTGTATTCCTCCCCTGAATGTAAACAGTATCTTCAATTGTTTACTATAAGTAATTCACTTTCTTTCATTAATATCTCTCTGAGCTACATTATAAATTAAACTAAATTTTTAATTTTCATCTGCAATACATTTTTAAATCTGATATTCGGAATCACCATCCTCGAAAACCAAATTTTTATGAGAAAGTTGAAAATTGTTTCATAACTGAGATTAGGGTGGAGCCACAGTTTAATTTCTACTATCTGAATGGGTGAAATAATTTGCCTATTGCTTTGATTACATTCATTGAAACCATTTTCTCCTTTAATCCCACCATTCCCGAACCCACCATGGTAGAAACCAAATCTCAGGTTTGTGGCATAGTAACTTTTTACCCTTTATTAGTTATACGAGTTAAAATATTATTACCTTTTATGATTATCGTTGCAATAATTAAGTAAAAACTGTAAACTTGTCTAAAACTGTAAATTATGATTGTAACATTACATAACGCTATCTTGCTATTATGTCAATAGAAAAGTTTTTTTTTTTAAGAATGTCAAGAGTCATTAATTTAAAAATGCTTGAATTTTGCTAAAAAATCCATTTGATCACTCACTCACTACTGATGTGGTAATGCAAAGACACAACAAAATTACGAGTTTCATCTTTATTGCGTAGATACTTGATTATTGCGTGAATATTTCATGACTGTTTCATTCTTAAGAATAGTTTCATTCTTGATGATCTCTCTATTATTAGTGTTATACTTGGGTATAAATGAGTTATACTATATCTTACGCCGCGCTGGTGTGGTCGAGCGGTCTCAGGCGTCGGTCTGTCGTGAGATCAATGTGCCAGCGCCCGGGTTCAAATCCCGGTAGCGAGCACGGATGTTTCAAAAATTTCCTTTCCTGTGTTGTAGCCTCTTCTTCACTTTCTCTTCGGTCTGACGTCATTCCTTAATGGCGTCCTGGGGAAGGCCACGGGAAACCACCCCAGTATCTTTCCCTTGTAATTCGAGGGAGTCTGCTAGGGGTTCGCCGTCTTGGGAACACTAGCGCTCCCTGGAGCACGGATGCTTCGGCAACGAAGCTCGCACTTCGGTGCGAACCGACCACACACACTATATCCTACAGACAATGAAAAATGAAAACAAAAAAAGAAAACTAAATGAGAGATTTGAAATTAGACATACTTTATTCAATTAGTTATAATAATCTTCCTTATTTCAAAAAAAAATATTTTTTTGTTCTTTGCTCTTAAAATAGCAGTCGAAAAATAGCAGTTTATAACTTCTTACCTACTTATTGCTTGAATGTATAACCATCCAGCCCAGGACGCCTGATGTTTTATTTCGACGCGGACGATGGACCCTCGTAATCAGCTGCTGATCTAGAAGGATCATCCTGCGTAGGTGGTCCGTACACGTATTTCATTGATGAATGAATGCTTCTGAGAAGTTTTGGTTCTTGTAAAAGCGTTTCATACACTTTATCACAAGAATTATAGGAACTGTCGTGAAACTCAAAATTGCACTTCCTCATTAACATTTCACTTTTAATTGTGTTTGTTTTGTCCATATGATAATTATAGAGGAGAAAACTCTTTTAGTGACGGAGTTTGTTCCTGGGATACACAATACAAACTCCACAATTTTTTGGACTTGCGCACGTGGCATATTTTTATCCTTTAAATGACGTACGATTTCAACCTATCGATTAGTCTTCTGGCAATTCCAATCTGCGATCTTTTCTTGTGGCTAACGTATCTAACTTCGCAAAATAACTCGTTGTCATCGATGTCAACATTCGGAATCTTTCGTCCAAAAAGTTGCAGACTCTGTTGTACTTTTTCTCATGACATCGTCTCTTTTAACGCAACCCAACTGAATGCATTCAGATCTTCGAATTGCTTGACTCTCTGTTTCAGATATTCAACACAGTTGTCGTAAAAATTTACAACGGTTCTTGTAATGTCGTTTTTTCTCACCATTCCTTCCTCTTCTAATTGGGAAATCCGCACACGTATTTTATTAGGCAAAAGATTTTTTACACTTCTCTCAGTGCATTTATGTATTAAATCATCCAGTGCGGAAGATACTTCCAATGCTGTTACAGTCTGTGCCTCTATACGCAGAATTGTCGCATGAAACACTGCAACAATATTATGTACGAAATTGAGCCACAATTCATCACAGAGATTCTCAAAAAGTTGCGGATTAGAGTAGGACACTTGTCTTCTGATAAAAAAGTAGAATTTCAGTGCAAGAAACAATTTTAAAACTCTCTCTCTCTACTGCTGGCATCAGTGACAACCATCTAGTTTTCCCATATCCTAAAATGCGCTGGTATTCGACAAAGGCAAAATCACAAACGTCTTTGAATGACTCTACACGAACAGTGTAGATATAGAAATAATAATAAATTTTCATAATAACTGCTTCCATGTCAATTGGCAAGCAATCTCCTGCAGTTTGTATCGCGTTGTGGACGAAATGGGCAGCGCATCCAATACCTAACAGTTTCTTCCCGAGGTCATCTTGCAATATTGCAAACACGTTGTTTCGTCCTCTCCTTTTTAGTCCCTCAAAAATTCGTGTTCGCGTTGTCTGCGCAGAAGCCAACGACCTTTTCTGTCAGAACATCTTGTAGTAATGCATTCATCAGGAAATTGCATATGGTCGGTGCTGTTCTCCAGGAAGAGATTGCATGTCTAGGATTTGAACTTTAACACCTCACAGTGGCACAAAATACCTTATTATCACAGGAAATAGCTTCACATCTTATGGTTGGATGCGTCGGTATAAATACTTTTACAAAATTCGCCACATTTAACTCTGCCTTAACTTGATTCATTATATAAGGACATAGCACAAGGACAATGGCCTCACATTTTGTTCGTGCACAACTGACTTTCGGATTAAAAAACTTTTGCATTAATTTGGACGTACAGTCCATTGACCGTAAGCTGTGATTGTGATAAAGTGTGTGATATGCCATGGTACCTTCTTGAGCAGCCAGCTGAGCTTCTTTTTCACCTTAGTCTTGAAAAATAGTTCTGAATTCCAGACGATGCCGACAACTTCAGGGCGTTTTTGTAGCGATCCGTGTTCAGATACTTCATTATATCTCCCCGCCCGCTGTGAGCGACAGAGAACTGTGGTTTCGCATTTGTCGTACTGCACGTAATTGTCGGTTTTGCCGCTTCTAGCCTTCTTTATGAATGAAAACTCGCCTTGCAAGTCCTCGTTGAATTTCGACCTTCATCTTGGCATGACTGATGGGCAGTGGGGCTAGATTCTAAAACTAATTTTAGAAACAAAGTTACTGCAGGATAATGAACTGATCTTTCATTGAAATATAATTCACAATGATTTTTGTTAATCAGACGATTACAACGAATCAGGAAAGATAGAAATGGTACAATAGGCAGTAAAAAAATGTCACGATTCCTTCAATGATGAATGACTGAATAGCCAGCGCTTGAGTGCATATGGGCCAGACGCTTTATCTTTTAATTAATTATTTTTCCTTGGTATTCCAAAAGATTAAAGATCAAATTAATGAAGGGAGCAAATTTTTAACAATATTTGAATTTGTTCTTCGCAATCAACTCAAATGAGGGAATAAAACACAAACAAAGGTTTAAGTAAAAATGTGAGTTTTACTGAGTAGAATAACAGTTTATTGAAGCAGTTTTTAATAATTTACTTTGGTCTCCAGGACTGGAACACAGGGAAGTAAGCCAAGTCCGGTGATGCCTGCTTGATTCGTCCTCGGCGCCAAGAAAGTTGGATCACCGTACCCTGCAAAGTGCTGAAATACGATTTCCCGAAGGGAATCTTACTTCATTGGGACTTGAATATGCACAATGCCGTTCCTTTTTTGTGTAGCACTCCGAATTTATTGTTCCGGGCCAGATTCCTTAAGTGCGGCGAACGGACACGGTTTCTCCGTATCTCGACTATCCATCTGTCGTAGGCATCTAATGAGATGTCCGTACTTGTTAATCTTGGCAAACTGTTTAGATCCTCGGGTTTTGTAGGAGTCTGCTTCTTCCATAAGTTTTGGGAAGGAAAACTGCTTCTTTCAATAACCGCAAAGTCGTTCTTCCTAGACCTGCAAAAGGCTAACTGCTTCTTCCAAGTTGCGGAGGCGAACTAACTTGGTGGAGGTCTGTGTCCTCTGTGTTATATAGGCATGTCCGACCAATCAGAAGGAGACATACCGATTCTGAAGTAGGGGGAGCCGGCCGTGAAGGAGTGTAGGTAATGAATATCGATTCTTATCCGCTACTAATTTATCGCCATATTTTCTAACCTAATGTGTTCAGCATTGAAGAAGCTAGGAGCAGAAATGGAACCTCTGGTTAAAGATGTTATTCGTTTAGGCCTAGCTTTTAAAACCCATCACTTCTCTTGGTGGTTTTTATAGAAAATAAAATTACAATTATTATAAGTAGCAACGAATAATAAATCAGGAATCGACCATTCATGATTGCATATTATTCACGAATAATACACGAATTTCCAATGCTTGTATTTAAAAAAAGTATAACATATACTTTTATATAACTATAAAATATATTTTTTGAATAGATTTCTTCTGAAGGAAGAAACTAGAAGTATAAATTAGCAGCTGATGCGGCATGTTATTATAATATCTGATGAATCTTTTGATTTTCGGAGGCAAAAAATACCAAGGAAAACTTTTAATATTTAAAATAAATTCAAACTGAAATATGGTAAATTACAATGTAAAATTGTAAGTAGTTTTTTAGCGGTCCCATGTTACAGTTAATATAGGGAACAGCTATTGCTTCTGTGTTGTCTGTCTGTCACACTATATGTCACACTCTCTAGCGGCCAACGACTAGAGATATTACATGATAACAATAAAACAATATAACAAAACAAAGTAACAAATCCACCGATTTCAACCTTTGTTATTTTTGTTTTGTTTTATTTTTGTTATCCTTTCCTTACTAAGATTTTTGTTATATTTTGTTATAATGTTTGTTACTTATGTCAATAATCCACTAATTTGTTACTTTGTTTTGTTATATTGTTTTTTGTTTTTTCATGACTAAAGTTTTTATTAAGTGTTATTTATAATGTTTGTTACTTATAATATTGTTTAGTTAAAAAAGAATTTTCTCTTTCGATATAATTATATGTTCTCTGTTATTTTACAATTGTAAAACCTCGAAGAAGTCTTTGAAATAAAAGGCGAAATATTTGTTTAGATGAAAATGTTGGTGTTACTATAATAGGTTATACACAAGCTGATCAATGGCATTGATGTTCTATAGTGTGATCGAATTGTGGATGGTTGTAAAACGATTCAGGGCTTCCCTGGAATGTTCCCCAAGGGAGAAGTGCAGATTACTTCGATTACCTCATCTAACAGAGGCTACTGCATAGCCTAGGACTTGTTACATTATTCTGCACCCACGTTCATATGGACATTTATATTATTTTGCTAAGTTGCATCAGACATTGAGGTTTGGTCAATTATTTCAGAACTATCCTGTATATATAAATATATATATATATTGTGACAATACTCATATGTCGATTTATTATAACTATTAAAATATTAGAATATTAATATTATTATCATTGTAAAGACAAAAGAAATGTCAATTAAGAAAAATAATTTCAAAGTAATTATTTTGTAAAAGCTAATGGCGAAAGACTTCGTTAGGGACAGTTTTTAATTATTGTCAGTGATTTTTATTTTAGTTTAGGCTTTAATTTATTTTAATTTAGGATTTTAGGAGATAAATCTTTTAAATGTAACTTATTAGGATTTAATGCAATTTAGTGTTAGAAATTTAGGTGTTTTAAGTAGTTGTGTAATTTAAGATTAGTTGAATTTAAGGATTTTAATAAGGAATTAATTTTCTTTTTGCTTTAATTAAGCTGAGTTTATTTGAGTTTGGAAATTTCCTATTCTTAGGAATTTCCTTGTGGCCATCATTCCATATTTGGAATTGTTGTAAGCATTGTAATTCTATTGGTTAATTAGCATTATCACTCCATGTGAGGTAATAATGAGGTAATCTCCCTTATTTGGGCAGATAGGCAATCCTGCTATCCGTATGGTCTGTGCGACGCGTGACGTCACACAGCGGCGCTCTTAAAGTTTATAAAACGGGGTGTTCGAGTTAAAATCTCTCTCTCTCGCCGCAGTTTCGCTCTTTTAACCTTTGCTACAATGCACCCGGCCTCGACGATCGCCGCGGACGATGTATTGGCGGCCGCGTCTCAAATTCTCGATGCGTTTGTTAGAAATAGGGTGTATTAAATCAAGTTATCCTTAGTTAGAATAGGCAACCCGTGGATAGCCTACAATTTCTACAATTTATTTGAGCGAAACATTACTGAAATTAATTTGCAAAATAAAGCTTGCAAACTTTGTGTTCAATGCACGTGTACACCCGTGCAGGATTCCCCAAGTTACTTAGTGCTTCGTAAGTAAAATTTGTGCTTCGTAATTTAGTTACTTAGTGCTTCGAAAGTAAAATTTGTGCTTCGTAATTTAGTTATTTAGTGCTTCGTAAGTGAAAATTTGTGCTTCGTAATTTAGTTATTTAGTGCTTCAAAAGTAAAAGTTGTGCTTCGTAATTTAGTTATTTAGTGCTTCGTAAGTGAAATTTCAGTGCGTCGTAATTTAACTTTATGCTTCAAGAAGTTATAAGCCATAGCTTCGCCGAAATTATCATTCTTGTAGAGAAGTGACATATTGTTATTTCGCAGTGTCGAATAAAAATGGTTAAGTTTAAATTAATGTGGTGAATGCGTTGTGCTTCTTTGTGCGTGAACGTGAAGTGTGGCTCCCCCACGCTCCGAATGGATTGAATTAGTCAGGGCATACCATGTAACGACTTTGGAGGGGGTAGATAGAAAATTCACCGAACGGACTTTTCGGTTGGCGCCCAACAAAATACCCGAATAACCCCTGAAGGACTAAAATTATCACGTGGTACCGTTACAATATATATAAGCCAGACAGTGATTTGTGATTTGAAACCAATTTCAAATCACAAATCACTGTCTGGCTTATCATAGGTTTAGTAATATAAGTTAATTTTTATTCTTATATTCTACGCTTCTTGAATTCTAAATTGCAAATGATTAATTGAAATCTTTGTTTTACGAAATTTGAAGACCACCAGCTTCAAGTTTTGTGTTGGATTACATATATATCCGGACAGTGATATGAAATTTGAAACCAATGTAAAGAACAAATCACTGTCTGAAACTGCCAATTCAAATTTCAGTTCACCGTTTCTATGATGATAAAACAGATTATTCGACCACCACGTCATCAGCGGTTTCAAATTTCATATCACTGTCCGGCTATAATAGTTTAGTAATATAAGTTAATTTTTATTCTTATATTCTTTACGTTCTAAATTTAAATTGCAAATGATTGATTGATATCTTTGCTTTTCTAAACTCGAAGGATGAGCTTCCAGGTTGGACATTAGATATATATATATAGTGTATATATATATATATATATATATATATATATATATATATATATATATTAATATATTAATATTAGGATTCAACAAGCTCGCTGAAAAATAGAGATAGGGCTTCTTGAATAATAAAAGTTCGGCGAGAAGTAGCCTGATACGAAACTATGCTAAAACTTTTCTGATAAGCATTTACATATTTTCATTTATCATTATAATGTTTTAAACATGTAACATACATACTCAACATATTAAGGAAAATGAAATAATAATTGTACTATTTTGTAATTGTTTAATTACAATACGAGTTTTTCGAAAACAATAACTCTTTAATTTTACAAATCAACAAAACGGGTTAAAAACCCACTACAAATAAAATCACTGAGCTACTTTTGGATATTTGACACCAGGAATCCAGGACAGTCTGTTTTAAGTTTATTTCCTCTCCTCATCTGAAATCACCCAGTGTCTGCAGCTCAATGATATCAGAGAAAATATAAACAAAAGACAAGTAAACATACGAATGGCCCTTCATATAAAAAAGCATCAAAAAAAAAAAAAAAGCGCGATAAGTGAATCCACCTTGACTAATCGCCCTTTTTTATTTTCAAGCTTTCATTTTAAAGTTCAACTATAAACTGAATTTTTTATATGTAAGTTTTACTTATTTATTATTGTCTTTTATTTTATTCTTAGTTTGACTATTTTCTGACACGTGGACTTCTTAACATGATTACGAATAAGGGTCATTTCTTTATAAAGTAAAGTTTCTTTTTTGAAAGACAATATATCTGTAATTAAATCGTTCAGACTTTGGCAGATCAGTGATATCAAAGAAAATATAAACAAAAGACAAGTAAACATAGGAATTGCCTTTCATTAAAAAAACATCAAAAATAAATAAAAAAATAAAAAAGCGGGATAAGGCAATTCCCCCTTGACTAATCGTGATTTTGTTTTTTCAATTTTTTACTTAAAGTGCAAATATAAACTGTATTTTTATATATAAATATTACTTATTAATTACTGTCTTTTATTTTATTCCTATTTTTACTAATTTCTGACACGTGGACTTCTCTGCATAATTACGAATCAGGGTCGTTTCTTTATAAAGTAAATTTTCTTTTTTGTTAGACAATATATCAATAATTAAATCGTTCAGGCTTTGGTAACAACAAAACCAAATTTTACATTTAGATCAAGATTTTCGCTTACTTTCAATTTATGTAATCAAAATTCTGAAATAATAACTTTCATTTAATATATTGCCCAAACAATCTTTGTTTAATTTTGTAAGTACGACAATTAATTTTATTGCTTATTGCAAAATTTATTTAAAATATGTCTCATACTAATTTTTATAAAGATAATATAAATATATATATATTTATTAAAAGCTGTTGTGTGAGTTGAAGTATAAATTAAAGTTTAATTAATTTAAGTGAAAATATTATAAGCAAAATGTGCTTTAAAAGATTTTTTTTTTCCTCTCAACGTTGAAAGAGTCAACGTGGATATTTAAATATGCAAATGAGTTTGTCTACGTAACGAGTGCTTACGTTAGATGTGGTTAAGGGCAGCCTCATTCGAGAGAGAGGTATGTCAGTCTAAGAGCAAAGTTAGTGTCTGTCATTACAATGGAACAGTCAGTCAGACTAAAGGAAGGTTAGCGTGAGGCAGTCTAACCTAGAAGCGAGATATAAAACGGAGAACTGACATAGTGGCTAATTATCAAAGCCAGTTAAATGAATAGTAGAATTCAACTAAGTTCCAATTATTATTATTCGTTACTCCGAAGAATTAAGGGAGCTGCAGTAAATTAAATCCTAAAGATTTAATTATTCAAGAAGAGAAATTCGAAGTCATTCTCCAGTCAATTAGAAGCCTGAAAATAGAGAAGTGGAATTCCGACGAATTTGGAGGAAAGAAAATGAACTATAATTTATTGGAAGGTGTTATTCCCTGAATTTAATTCCTAAGAAGTCAAAGCCTTCAGAGAACCTGAATTATAAGCGCCATTTGAAATCCAGGAGTGGAGACATCCCATTGCATCCTGGGTAGTTTGGAATCAGCTGACGATTAGGAGTGCGCCATTTTCAAACACGTTCAAGAAGGAGGATTCCGAAATACCTTTACGTTTGGAACGAAGACTGGCAGAGAGGAACGATTACTACAAATGGATTTACCGTCGCACAGGTGACAGGCCATTGAAGTCAACATACTGTGAGTAGCTTATTATTAATTCCATTTTGGAGGGAACCCCCGCGTTCATTAACGCAGTTTACTAAGAAGCCACAGTTTCAAGTGTATTTCATCGGCAACGAACTTTGAGCGGAATACCGGAGTTCATATTATTAAATCACCCTTGGTGTAAATTAGTAAAGCCATTAAAAGTATTCAAGTATCGTTATCTTTAGTGCGGTTAAAGATATACTTTAAAAAGGTGAAAGTGATAAAGCCAATTAATCCAGTAGATGGGATTAATCACATAGGTGAATTTAAAAGCCATAGATCCGTTTCGTTTAATCACAGAGCTGAAAAGTGTTAATGCCATAAGTAGAATAGTTAGTGCTTTAATAAGAAAGAATAGAACTCTCGCGCGTTATGATTAAAAGATTAAATGTAGAGAAAACTTTAAGTGAAAGAAAAGTGAACCAATAATACTATATAGCAGTGCTATCAAATATTAAGAAGCGTGCAACTATTATTAAGATAATTTTAACTATTGGAAATTATAAATTATACTAATTGTAAAATAACTTTTGCAAGTACTATTGTGATCACCACAATAAATCTTTTAAAGATTTTAATTTTACCAAGCCTAATTTTCTTGTGCTTTGTTAACCAACTATGCATTCTGCAACATCCAGCAGCAAAAGCAATGTGAAAATCTACATTATTTCTAAGAATATTTTAACGAGTTTAAATCTTGCGTACAATTTCAAGTATTTTTATATTTTTTTTGTAAAACTATGACTACAACTACATAATACGAAGGGAGATGTATAAAGAAATAATTACAAAAAGAGCGCATGACTTTGAATTATAATGATTAGAACTGGGTGGTGTTGTAGTAGATGTTTCCTCTTCTTTGATTACCAATAGTTCGACTTCACAGTTAGGTAGGTAGTGGCTTTTTAATGTCATTAAATGGGTGTCGACAAAGACTTTAAATGCTTGTTTTGTTACTTTGCAAGACCCTACTTGATCCATGTGAAATTGAACACAATCCCGAAGTTGGAAGAGAAATCTGCAATTTAAAAATAAATAGAATGAAAAGTATCAGCACTTTATAGTAGTTTCTTTCTTAAAATTAATATAATGTTGACTAAAATGCTTTATATTTATTTGGAAGTGAATCTACTTCAACAATGAAGCATAAGTCAATAATTAAACATTTCTACAGTGAAGACTTTGAATTGTCTTTATGAGAATGGGATTATCATTATTATTTTTACATTGTTAACTGAAGTCTTGAAGTGAAGAGTCAAGACAAAACGTTTTAAGTATATTTATGATTTCACAGATTTATTCCTACATTCTGAATAAAACACTGTTGTAATTCAAGGAATTCCTGAAAGGTTCTAATTAAAATTTGCTTTTTAGCTAACACATACTGAAAGGGATAAAAGGAGAAGCTTTTAAGAATGGTTAAGTATTTTGTATTGGGTCGAATGTGTATTAAAGCAAACGAAAACAATTTGAGTGACATGGAATATTAGAACAACGTTTAGTGTCTTTCCGGATTTTTCTAATCGCTGTTTGCCGTGAAGCAAAAAAGATTGAGAAACACTGGTATACAGTATCACAGCAGGGTTTTTTTGTTTTCATTAATTTTTCTTTTATTTGTTTTAAAACCTACAAAGAAAAACTTCAGCTTGAAACAGAAAATAGTTATATAAAAAAGTCCTTATTTAAATTATCTAAATCAAATTAATTTTACTGATATTAAATGTTAACCGCACGAGGATTAATAAATTAAGAAGCATTATCAAACATCGCAACAAATTCTCCGATAAGATTTCTTGTTATCTTGTCATTTTTACAAGGAAATAAAGCATTACTTAAAAATCTTCAAATTCAAACGTCTCACGATATCTTAAATTTCAAGATGATCTTGTTAAAAAGTTGAAAGTTATATACACATATATGCAGACATAAGTAACCTTCTAATAGTAGGATAAAAAAATTACGAATTAAACCGAATTAAAAAAAATTCCATGTTATTTTAATAGATTATTTATAGTTCAATGCGTGTAATAAAAGCACAGTTATAATTATATTTTGTAACATTTATGTATCTTATCGATATACAATAACATCAAGACACAGCAAGATCAATTTCCAGATCGTAATTTAAAACATATCTTACACTTACACTAAGCATGATGTCTCGATATATCAGCTATTGAATAGTTCTTGTGTGATGAAAGAAATGAAAAGAACTACGGAATTTCGATGTAATTATCCTAAAAAATTTAAGGATTTTAGGGAATAAATAAAGTTCCTGAAAAAATTTAGGTTTACTTTCCCTGAAACATTGCATTATGTTTGTATTTTTTTTAATGGATAAAGGATTTTAATGAAAAAGTAAATTACAGTTCCATAATTCTTCTTCAATTCCCATCTGCTTAACATATTTGTAAAATAAATACTTCTGCAACGCCTCTTACTATATTAAAACTTATATTTAATACGAATTTTGGGAAGATAATTCCTTTCTTCCTTCAAGTTTTTTGACGGTAACAATACATATTCAGGTGATGACATTCAGTACACATGTTAGACATAGTTGTTAAACATTTTTCGCCCTTCAATGCTACAAACATTTATTATTTGAATTAACATTAATCACAATTGATTGAACTCTTCAATTATTACTGTTTTGTTTTTGTTCGCACAATTCCTTATCATTTAATTCTCTACCTCTAAGCCTTTACTTCTATTAAAATTTATATTTTAATAATTTCTTATAATCAGACTTTCCAATAACTTCCTTGTTTTAGCATCTTTTTCTAACATCAAAATTTTGACTTCATCCTTAATACATGCCCTTTTTTATCACAATGATCTGCTATGTCTGATTTATCGCCGAATTTATGTTTAATGCAATAAAAATGCTCCAGGGCCCTTTCCCGGGTCGTTCTTTTGCTTTCTCCAAAATAAATTTTACCACAATTTTGGCATTCTAATTCATAAATTAATCCCATATTAGTTTCCCATTCCATAACATTAGGAATGACATAAAATTATGGATGAAATAAAATATATATATAAATATATATAAATATATATATAATTATACAATTAATGAAATCAAAATTCACGTGTGTACAATGTTAAGAACATCAAAGAAAAACTTTGAAAAAACAATAAAAAACACACAATAACTAAACACCAAAAATTTCACTGAGCTGGTTTTAGATTAATTTGCTGGGTAACCGAGGACGACGCCGTTTCGGGTTTCTACACACTCATCAGTTCGGTCCTGTCCCAGCATAACCCAGCTCAGTGAAAGATACAATACATCAAACGGACAAACATTTAAAAGAATGACCTCTCATTTCACATCAAAAAATCAAATTAACAATAAAAGAGGGTAAAAACAAATTCACTATACAATTAAACATATATATATATTGTGGCCTTTAAATTACATTCACTAATGAAGAATAAACTTCTTGAATAAATTTATAAACCTTTCTGCATACGTAAAGTTATGCAAATTAAAAAAACAAAAAGTTACCTTTATCTTAACTATTGTTTTCACTAAGGTACTAGAAGGAATTAATCTTTACACCACTATTAACTACGTCTACGAAATCCTTCCAGACTTCAAATATAATTCTCGATTCTTGAAGATTCAAAATTCACTTTATACAAGAGGAATCGTTGTATTTGGCGTTGTTACTATTTAAACCTTTAACACCAATAAAATACTTATTCTTTCTCTTCTTGTAAATCAGATAGCACCTAATTTATATAGAGATGTTTGATTTTCTTTTGGTCACAGATATCCTTTGATCCGGTTATTATCTCAATATTGGTTTCCTTATCGTTTCTCTCGAATCCTTTTTGTTTTGTTGGTTACTTCTTTTCACTGCATTGCTTTCAACAACACTATGACACGATGTTGACTTTCACGTTTTATGTAGTATTAACGGTGCCCCGCGGTTTCACCCGCGTAAAATTAAATATCTGTTTTATATACATTATGAGTATATAACTAAGTGTATCGCATTAACTATAAATACCATCTGGAAATTATATGGAAACATAAAAGGACCAATCACTAAAAAATAAACCGACTTGACAGAAAGTGTCTTCAGTTTGATGTCTATATACTAAAAAATAATAAAATAGATAATGAGTTTTTTTACGAATACGATATATTTAAATTATTTAATGAAAATTTTCAGTACTTCATTGTAGATTATATTTTTAGTTTTTTCTCCTTATTGTATAAGGATAATATATTGTTACCTATCCAATCGTTGGATCCTATTAATCGATCGTTGCAACCATTTAAAAAAAAAACTACCTTGAAATTGATTTCATTAAAGTAACTAAAAATAATTTTTTTTATATATTAAGTCAAACGTACGCTTACCTATTACGGTTAGTACCTATTATATAGGAAACGCATAGAATTACTCAATAAAATTAACTAAACACATCCACAAAAATTAGTTCGTTGAAGCAGAACTGTTGCTTAAGGGGCCAATCACATGACTGAGCCGTAAGGCGTTGAATTTAAACCTTTATTTAAATATTTTTAATTACTTAATTAAATTTATTATCTGTATTTATAATGACTATTTTATTGTATTAATTTCATTATATCATATCAGTCCTTGTTATTATATATAATTATAATTGTAACTTAATTTATATTGTTTTTTGACTCATGCTTCCTTCCCTTTCCCCTTTTAATAGTGTTTTTTGAATCTCAGATTGCTAGATTTGTTGATGTTTATGTCTACTGTTCCACTCCTGTTGATCGCAGCGTAATATTGTTATAAACCTTTCTCAATAAGCAGGCTCTCTAACGCAAAAAGAATTTTTCAAATCGGACTGGTAGTTCCTGAGATTAGCGCGTTTAAACACACACAAGCTTCTGCTTTATAATAGAAGTATAGATTTGAATTGCCAGATAATAAAGAGCTTCACTTATCTTTAATAATAAATATACTTACTACATTTGTTCTTTTGCTATTTACCGCTTGATTTGTTTCATACCATCAACAATAACTTACTTTTGCTTTATTATTTAACTTGCAATTTATAGTTCATTGTTAATGTTTAGAACTCACAAAATGCTTAGTAACTCATTTAACCTCTCACAATTCACAATTTTTAAATAGGTCACGCTTACATGCAGTAGATTTAATTAAACATAAGAGACCATAATGCATCTTTTACACATCTATTAGAAATTAAACTAAAATAACGTGACGTTTCAAAGAATCAGGCAAAGAAAAAGTTCGAAAACTGGAACTTTGAAACATCGCTTATTTAAATTTAAATTGTTAATATATGTGTAAAAGGTGCATTATAGTCTCTAGGTTTCATTAGTTTTTACCTGCACGTTAACACATTTTAATTAAGCAATAGATTTCTTTTTCATTTTCTGATAACAATAATGATATGTGCAGATACTTATTTAAGTTACCAGAATCCAATTAATTTGAATCGTATTAAAAACAGGTACACCCTGTAAAGAAAGTATAAACTCACCCAAGTATTTCAAATAACTTTTCATTATATGATTTGTTTACTTTGAAAATGCTTTTTGTAATGTTTCAGGTATAAATTACAATTGCTCTTTTTAGTCAAACATACATCTAGATACCTGAAACATTACAAAAAAGATTTTCAAAGTGATCACACTCTAAATTTTAAACCTGGGCATAGTTTTGTGATTAAAAAGAATATTATCGATAATTACATCCACAGATTGGATCAAAATTCAAGTTGTGAATCTGATTTTAAGAAGGGAATGGAAAATATGAAGAAGGTATTGATAAAAAATAATTATGAGAGTAGTTTTATAAATAAAGCAATAGATGATTATGATAAATTAAAGATTAAAGAATTAGATAGCAACAAAAATAAAGAAACAATAATAATCCCTTATTTAAATAGTAATAGTTGGATTTTAAAGAAAATTTGTAAGAAATTTGAGGTACGGATAGCTTTGGAATATAACAACAAATTGAAAAATATTTTGTGCCAAAAAGGCAATGAGAATGAAAATAAAGCTAATATGGGATTAAATTATGAATTGGAATGTCAAAATTGTGGTAAAATTTATATTGGAGAAAGTAAAAGAACGACCCGGGAAAGGGTCCTTGAGCATATTTACTGCATTAAAAATAATTTGAGAGAAAAATCAGACGTGGCGGATCATTCTGGTAAAAACGGACATTGGATTAAGGAAGAAGTAAATTGTAATGTTAGAAAAAGATGCCAAACACAAGGAAGTTACTTGAAAGTCTAATTATAAGAAACACCAGAAATATAAATTTTAATAGAAGTAAAGGATTAGAGATTAAGAAAGTTTTTATATATATGGCTAATGAAATGGTATAAAATTGCATGAACAAAAGCAAAAAATGCATAATAATTGATGAATTTAAAAAATTATAATTATTGAAATAAATAATGTTATTAACTAAACAATTGTATGAAATAATAAGGGTTTTGTAGCATTTAATTGCAGAAATCTAACAATTGTAACTGTAATAATAATGTTTGTAGCATTTAAAGGAAAGAAAATGTTTGTTACCAATCATATCTAAGAAGTGTACGTGTATGATATCACCTTGATGTATATTATTGTAACCAACAAACATGAAAAAGGAAGAAAGAAAAAGTTCTTTGGAAAATTCGGAATTAAAATATGTTTTTATATAATATGAAGCGTCGATGAAGTATTTATTTTTGCAAATATGTTAAGATGTGAATTGAAAAGGAAGAAATAACAACCGAGAATTATAAATGATTGTAAAGTTAGTAAGGCATAATGTCTATTGATTTGACATTGATAGTATAGCTTTAGCATCAAAACAGTGGGTAAAAATCCTTTTAATTAATCCCCTAATTCCGCTTGCTCTGATATAATATAATCGAATTTTTACAACTTCGACGAAGAAAATTTTAACAACTTCAACTTAATCAAACAAAATAATTAAGATTTAATTAATTTTTTGCAAAAAATTTCTATTCTTTGTATTCGCCAAATATTTTAATTTAAAATCAAATGTAGATTTCTCATTTCTAGTTTTTATGACTTAAAAAACAAGCAAACAGGAAATTGTATTCACTGTATTTCAAGAAAAACAACCCTTAAGTTTTGTCAAGGTCTTATTGTTTATATATAAAGGATGCTAATAGCTTCATGTTATGAGTTACCCTTTCTAAAACAAAATATCTATAAAACTTTACAAAAATCATTTTTTTTTTTTTTTTTGATCGCGAATCGGCTGACGAAGGACCACGCGCTAGCCTGACCCGACAATGTCAGAAAGAGGCTAGAACAGTCAAGGGGGGACGAGATTCTCTTCTCGACCAGAATAAACCTGAAATAGTAAGTTCCAGGGGAGAAACGGACGAAACACAGAAGAAGAAAGAAACAGCCATGCTCTCGCCGGGATTCGAACCCAGGTGTCCGGCATATAGGCCAAACAGCAGACCGCCGTCGAGACCGCTCGGCCACGCCGGCACGGCTAAAATTCATTTTATAAATATGGAATTTTATGACTTCTGATGAGCGTTTAGTATCGTGATACAGGGAGATTATATTTTTTTAATGGAACTTACTCGCAGAGGTGACCAATTTCCAAAATTCTCGTTAAGTAGTCGAGTTGACAGTTTCTATAAAATTCGAAGAACAGCATTACGCAGTTGATGTGGTTGATATCTAATAAAACTTTTAAAAAATAAATTAGATCATTACAAAATAATTTTTAGAAATTTAAGTAATAAGTATAACAATACAATCGCATAAAATCAAACTCAAACTACTGAAATCAACAGGCGTAAAAACAACTACGTCACTGAGATCTTCCGTTGTAAATTAAGATTATAAGTAAAAACTGTGACTAAATAGTCACGAGATGGATGTTGCGAATTGACAGGGAAATTTCTGTTAAATTTTATTTGACGACTTTTGACATCTTCGACGACTTTTTGATCAATTACTATGAGAAGAATTTTCAACTATTATAAAAACTCTGAAGTAACTGTTTCAGCCTTTTTAAAGAGGAGCTTAAACTGAAGGAGACCAAAAGTACACTTTTTATGGTTAATTGACCGATTCCATTGACTCTCATCTAATCTGTAATATGTGAACAGTGTGTGGGTGTAAGAGGGATATAGATCGAGTTATTTGTTTACTGATTTATTACAAAGCCAAGAAGTAAACAAAGATAATGTCTAGGTCTCTAGATTTATCCACATTCTATTTGGCAACGTCAATCTGACAACTTTACTTTGTAAATGGCCTTTTCAGTCTTACGAATCCAAGACAGAATAAAAGAATGATTCCTATTTGATAATGTATCTGCAGTTAGAAAGAATGAGTTTATTTCAATGCTGCCGTCGGAAGATATTTGAAGCTCATTGTGATTTCACATTGAATTCCCACACTTGAATTCAAACAAATCATCGTTGAAATCAACTTTTTCTTCTCGTGCCATAGTCTTCTGCTTAAGTCAAAAACTGAATGTAGCGTCGTTCTGTCACTGAAAATAAAAAGACTGTCTCAAAACAGCACATGGCATGGATTTCCAACATGTTCTATGATTTTAGCATAATAACAAAACTGTAATAAAATGCAGTATTTTTTCAATTAAGATATATTTAGAATTAAACAAAATCACCGTTAAAAAGCAGAACGGGCAAACTTTGTTAATTTGCCCCACCCTATACAGTGATAATATATATAACTATAGAAAGATCTCCATCAATTTTTTATCATTACGATTAGTCTCAATTATTAGTCCGTTCGGACTTATATACGTCTATATAATGCGTTTGAGTCATTA
>JAFIDM010006943.1:40167503-40241646 GCA_023159025.1 Thereuonema tuberculata | reverse complement strand
GGAGGCATTTCCTTTTTTTTATTTCTTTTTTCCAGTTTTTTACTTTACTTTTTTTTTATGATACTGAATTTCCTTTTTTTTGTTTTCCATTTTTTTTAATTAAATGGTCCTAATCTAAGAACAAAGAAAACTCGGATCCAGATTAAAGAGATGTAAACAGGGGGGGAAGGGGGGGGCAAACTTTCTTGAAGGGTCCACACACCTCTGAAATCGCTTTTGTTGATAACACATGCATGTTCTTTGTCAATAACGAAAAGTTAGGTATTCAACGATTTTCAGGTCCTAAACCGAGAGGGGGAGGGGTTGAACTCTCTTTAAGGTATGCAATTCTCCGAAACCGCTTAAAAGAATTTTCTTTTCTTTCTATTATTAATTATAATGAAAATCAAATATAATGTCCATAATAGTTCATAGAGAAGAAATCAAAACAAGACAGCAAATACGCCTTCGCACAATGAGCAAACATAAACGGGAATTCTGAACAGTTGTGATTTCTGAGCTCGAATTCTGAATCAACAGGAATTCTGAACATTTGCTGTCCATTTGTGATTTCTTCTCTATTTATGAGTTATTATGGACGCTAAATTTGCTTTTCATTGAACTTATGGTGTTTATTTTTTGGAATTAAATTCCTTAGTGCCTTTCAGTGAAAGGATAAGGGATAAATACTGTGGAATTCACAGGATTATTTTTCATTTGATTGTTTTTTATCTCTACGGCTCATTTCGAGGATCGAGAATGCTTTTAAGTAAAGTTTTCGCGCACCTGAGCCTCCCATAACGGGTAAATTCTGCTAATGATTCCTAATAAGGATGAAACAGCTGTTCATAATTTGAAGTCATATTTGCTGTCCAGTTGTGATTTATTCTCTATTTATTATTATTTTGAAATAAGTAATATTTGTCCTAATTTTTTTAATCAAATATTCTTATGTTAAGATCACAAACACCCGGATCCAGACTAAGAAGTGTAATTAGGGGGACAAAGTTTGTTGAAGGGTATGCATATCTCCGAAACTGCTTTAGTTGGAAATACGAAATTTCACAAGAGCGTTCTTTGTGAAAATCTAAAACATATGTATCCACGAATTTTCATCCTAAGGGGTGTAAAGTGGTACGCGGAATACAAACTTTATTGAAGAGTACATTACTGATCTGAAGTGATAGTCAAAAAGGGATGGGAAGTCTAATATTCTCTGATCTCGATATTAATTTCATATCCATATAACATTAATTTTTAACTATCATTGGGTTTTTTTACCAACTGGAAATGTTTCAAGTGATCAGAAAATTATAATTTCTTCGTCATCCATTCTAGAACTTTTTTTGTAACCCGAGCGAAGTTCGGGTATTTTGCTAGTATATAAATGTAAGCAATGCCGTAACCCAGAAAAGAGATATTGGATAATTTCGGTTGCTCCTATTATTTTTAATTTTTTTAAGAAGAGGGGCTATGTTTTATTTGAATATTTAAACATCCCCTTTGAGGAGGAAATTTCAGTATTGAGATGCTATAACTGCAATCAATTTGGACATCTGGCCAATAAATACAATAATCTATTACCTTGCACGAAATGTGGTGGCAGCCACCGATTCAGCGATTGTGAGTCCTTCAGAGTTAACTGTTCTAATTGTACAAGATTGGGTCTTCCGGAGTCCAGTCACCGTGCTGATAGTAAAGCCTGCCCCTGTTACAAGAAAGCCTTGATGGCATCCAGGAAACTTATCATTTATAAATGATTAAGCTTTGCCAATTTAATATGGGTAAAGGTTGGCAGGCCTGGATTGAACTTATAATCCATGATTATGATATTTTATGTTTACAAGAGCCCTACTTTGCAGGGAATACCCATATTCCATCTTTTGGCCAGCACTACTCCCTTTTTATCTAGTGACTGTGCTTCTGGAAGGCCTCGATCTTGTATTGTTTACAATAATACGAAATTTAGTCCGCTTATTTTAAGCAAATGTCTTACTAAAGACATCGTTGTCGCCGTTTTTCAGCTAGAAACCCTCACCATCGCTATAGTTAACCTATAGGCCCACAAGCACGAGGACTTGGTTCCTACGTTCAATATTGTCGAGGACGTTTTAAGAACTTATCCTTATATTATAGTTCTCAGCGACTTCAACGCTCGACATTTTGTTTGGGGTGATTCTATGAGCGATCAAAGAGGGGCTGAACTGCTTATTTGGATTAACCAAAACTATCTTGTTATTTGGAACGAGAGTGAGTCTATCCCTTTCAGAGAGACTTTCTGCTCTTCCAATGGCAGAAGCTGGATAGATGTCACTCTGTCTAAAGGACTCACGATCTCTGAATGGAGTGTGTCTGAAGATTATCTGGGCAGCGATAATTAGCTTTGAGCTGGGCTCTTTTTCGGCTCCTATTCGATGATCTTACTGCCTCAAAGCTGCCAATTGGCCTGTCTTTACTGCTTTCCTCAAGAGCAAATTATCCTATCTCTCTCATTCCATTGACATCTTGGATTGTGCAGAAATGGCTCTTGCTTTCCAATCAGTTTGCAAAGAGGCATGCGATCAAGCGATTCCAGATCGAAAAAGTGTTTTTAAAAATACGGTTGGGCCTCGGTGGTGGTCTACTGAGTTGAGGGAGTTGAGAGCTAAGGCCAGGGCATGGTGGAAGAAATACTTCCCTTGGGATCCACATGGGAAACGTGCGATGTGTATGAAATGGAAGGAGGCCAGGGCCAATTACCGTAAAGCTTAAAGGCAATCTAGGTGGAATTCGTGGACGAGTTTTTGTGAGAAAGAAGCCAATAGTAATCCTTTTGGATTACTTTTTAAATTTCTATCTAATAAATTAACTAATAATTTTTTAAAACCATTAAGAGTAGTGATCTTACTTGGACATCTTCCACGGATAACACTAATGATGCCCTACTTATTGAGTACTTCCCAGATGATTGTTTACAGGAAGATGACTCTGATGCCTTAAACGTAAGGAATGATCAATATAATTCTTATGATACTGAGGCAGAGGAGCCGGATGCTTTACATCACGAATTACTGCGAATTATTAGTAATTTAAATCTGGAATCCTCTGCAGATATCGATCTCATTCCTGCTCGGGCTCTTCCTTTCATTTTTCAGGTTTGCGGACATTTTTGGATCCAATTGATTAACAAATGCCTACAAAGCGGTGTCTTCCCAGCGGTTTGGAAAAGGCCAGGGTCGTCCTTATTCCTAAGGGTGATGGCCGTTTAAGACCTATTTGCATTCTACCTGTCATTGGCAAAGTCTTTGACAAGTTTATTAACAACAGACTGTACTTCTTTTTAGAGCATAATAACCATTTTTCATCTAGGCAATTTGGTTTACGTAGAGATCACAGCACGATTATGGCAGTCAGATCTCTTCTGTCCTTTGTTCGTTCCTTTAGATCTTCAGGACAATGTGTAGCTGTGGTTTCTATAGATATTGCTAGTGCTTTTAATAACGCTTGGCACCCTAGGGTTTTAAACTTCTTAAGAAAGATTAAATGTCCCAGCGTTCTTTATTACCTTATTTCTTCCTTCCTCTCTGACAGATTGGTTGTTCTAGGTTCTTCCTCCCGTTGCGTTAATAAGGGATGTCCACAGGGAAGTAATCTGGGACCTACCCTTTGGCTTACCATCATGGAAGACCTATTTCTCCGGTTTGATATCTGGCTGAGGAATTACGATATTGAAGGTGCCAGAGATTTACAGTCCTTTGCCGATGACACGGTGGCTATGATTAGTGCTCCCACCCTTAGGAAGATGGAGATCTTGTGGGACGCTTTTTGGCCCATTTTGAACAAGTGGGCTTATGACAACAAGCTATCTATCAATGAGAATAAAACAGCGGCCTTATTTTGCTCTGCTAAAAAGGTTATTAAGAGACCCCTATTTAAAACGAATAATGGAAAAATTAAATTTTACAAAAATTTAAAATATTTAGGGATAACCTTAAATAGCAGTTTACCATGGATTGACCACTTTAGTTTTAATAAGAAAAAGGTAGCTGTAAGCGCCCACAAACTCATTTCCATTGCCCCTAAAAATGGAGGAATGGCCTCCAAAGTTAGGAAGTTAATTTTTAATTCTGCTATTAAGACCAAAGTTTTGTATGCAGCAGAAGTTTGGGGAGACACCGCTAGTCAAATTGAAGTTAAAAATATGCTAGATAGCATAGTAAGACCCTTCTTAATTTCAATTGTACGAACATACAGAACTGTCTCCACTGAGGCCTTAAACGTTCTACGTGGTATTGTTCCTACGGGGATCCAGGCCTGTCAGATTAAAGAACATTATGAAAGGATTATTAAGGACGCGTAAGTTCAGAGAGTTCCATCATCTCATTGGATCCATCCCATTAGTCATCAATAATTGGGAAGAAAATAACATGTTATTTGATATAAAAATTTATACTGATGGATCTAAGGGCGAGGGCCGTGTTGGCCTCTCTGTCATCTTTAAGGACGTTCATGATAACACCTTTGACATCAATCGTCTCCCCGATTCTTCGTCTGTTTTTCAGGCAGAATTGGGGGCTATCTCCCACGCTATCGATGTGTGCCGCGACTTATGGAATAATTGTAGGATGAATATTGCAGGTATTTCAGACTCCCAGGCTGCCTTACAATCTATTTCTTCCTGCTCCCACTTGAACATCATGTGTAGGGATATTTTCTATAATATCAGGGAACTGGCAGCTATGGGTACTGTGATACATCTTTTCTTGGTGGAGGCACACATTGGTATTCGGGGTAATGAAGAAGCTGACAGGGAGGCCAAACGAGCCTGTTCTCTCGACGCGGTCACCTTTCTCTGTGTCCCGTGCCCCGGTGCTACTCTCATCGCCTTAAACGCTGTGACCAACTAATCAGTTGGCAAAACCAATGGGAATCTGCCTCAAACGGAAGGCTACTCTATAGATACTTAAAAAAGGTTGATGACAGAGTTCTATTTTCGGACTTTGTCGTAAACCAATTTTTAACGGGACACGGTAATTTTAACTCATATCTTTTTAGATTCAATCTTAGAGATGTCTCTCAATGCAGACGATGTACTCTTCCAGATGATGATGATCCGGATTATATCTTATGGACATGTCTGGATCCTCATCGTGTGGAGATTAGAAGGCAATTCAAGCTTTTTCTTGAAAAAAAGGACATTCCTTTTCCCTGTCCTTGTGACAGGGTGATGAAAATTTTTAATTTTTTTTCTAAATATGTCCATGCATTGTATTGCCCTCCAAACTAATCTCCTAGTTTTTTCTGCCTAGTTTTTTCTGCGACCCATCTCCGGGATTTTTTTTTTTAACTCAGGTTCCCTTTTTTAATCTTAACATTATTGTAGTTTTTATTGCTATTTGGATTCTCATTTTATGCTTTCCTTTTTTAACAGATACATTTTTATTGCATTTGGGGGGAAAGGCTAACAATTATGTTTTCTTCAGTCGCCCGGTAGTGGCCGCCAGGCGCGAAGCCTTCTCTCTTTTTTTAATTGGGACATTTGTGTTTTTCTTAACCTGTTTTTCTAATTTTATTAGTTTTGTTATGGATTGTTGTTTTTTTCCGACCTGCTTTCTTGGAGGTCAATGGCTCGATGGGACCAGAGCTGTACCCGGCCCTGCGGATTGGGCCTTTGGCGGTCCGGAGGGCTGTTCGGGGTGGGTCCCTGCCAACCGGATCATACTCTCCTGGTATGGTAGATCAGGACGTGTTAACTTTATTTTTTTTTTCCTTCTGCGTCTCTTTGTTTTGTTTCCTGTTTGTAGGAGACCAAAAATCTGCTCTGTAGATACTGGTCTCCATGTCCACTTATTCCAAAATATATAAATGTATACATATAGACCGGGTGGGCATAACGTTTCACCAACATTTGAAAACGGGCTTACTGATTTGTGCAAGAATCATCCACTGAACATACCTGGTGGGCATAAAATAACGTGAGTTGTTCAGAGTCTTCTAGAGAGGAATGTATTGGATGAATCGTAACAACAGTCAATGGACATACAGAGTGGAACATGCAGTTTCGATTTCTGAAGAAAAAAAAATAGGAATAAAAGTCGCCAGGAGGGGAAAATGTGGCGCTGCAAAAGTTGTAGTACGTAAAATATTGAATGAGTAATTGCCAAATGAGATAGCACACATTAAGTTTTCGTAACAATATTCCCAAAGTTTACTGGTAATTACAAATAGGGTTCCATATGAACGCCATTGTGATGTTCCACGAACTGCATGTGGTGGACGACCTGTTGTACGACGACTCGCGAAATATTGGAATAGATTTGTCACACCTGTAATACAATGCGATCTTTCAACGTCGGGATATCTTTCATATACGTGTGGATTAGACGCAGCCCAAATGCAACCGTTGTGTGTGTTAATATTTCTACCGGGCAGTTGGTCGGTGAGTCGAAAGAAGGAGAGCTGGTGTGGCTTCTAACTTGTCGTCCCACAAATTGCCGCTTGCTTGGGATTCTTACTTCACCATAGAAACGTCTTCACCACAGTGAACGTTAGATTCACCAGAGTCTGACTTAGTCTTTATTACCTTTATTATCAATGAAAAGTACTGCAACTTATAACAATTGTGCTAGCCTTCACACTAAAACATCCACAGCGTACTCCTCAGCTTAAGTAAGTCCTTAACGGCTATGGATAACTTCTCCGTAGACGGTCTTCTTATCTCGAACGTCTCTGAAACGCTGCGGCCTCAAGTAAGTTCTCAGCAGCTATGGATAACTTCTCCGTAGTCGCTCTTCTTATCACGAACGTCTCTGGAACGCTGCGGCCTCAGGTTAATCAAGATTCACTGCTTCACTCCCACTGACCATGTCAACTGGTGGGTGGCCAAGTCAACTGGTAACAATATGACCGTTGAAATAAAAGTGCGCTTCGTCACTCTATAGAATCCGCCACGGCCATGCTTAGTGCTTTTACAGCGCCACATTTTTTGAGCTGCTTCTTCCCTGGGCTCCTGCATCAAAACGATCTGCCTAAACTTCGCTCTGTCGCTGAATGATATGTATTCTCCAAGCCTTTCTTTTTATCATGATCTACACGTAACGCGGTTATGGAAATTAGTGCGTTTACAGTCTCCCGTTGGCGACTATTGGTACTAAATTTTTTCTTTAGAAATCGAAACCGCATGTTCCACTCTATATGTCCACCGACTGTTGTTACGATTCGTCCAAGACATTCCTCGCTAGAGGACTCGGAACACCTCATGTTATTTTATGTCCATCCGGTATATATATACATGTCTAGGAGACCTCAGGTATAAAGGCAAGTCACGTTATTTCCGGTTGATCAACGTAGAAAAAAATGAAAATCTTAGCATTTGAGAGAACGTCTCAGAGACTGAGAATATCTATACACGTCCCGGAAGTCACCCACGTACATAAAAATGAAAGTTTGAGGATCCTCAATAATATAACTAATATTTGACACCTTATATATATTTCAGTGTCGTGTGGTTTCGGTGGATATAGGCCCGAAAAAAAAATCCACTTTTCTTTTATATATCTAGATACAGATACATATCACAACGTGATAATAATTAAACTTTCCCTACTCAACGCATTCTGTAGTTGTTACCAATAAACGTATTAACACCAAAATTTGTATTCAGGTTGTATGCAGGACAATTCAAAGGTTGCAAAACATAGCAGTCAAAAAGCATGTATTCGTTTCATAGGAGACACAACAGCTGCGCTGACTATTTAGCGATATAAGGAATATTGCTAGATTCGTTACACAATGCTAGTTTTAAAATTTCTAAGCGATGAACACGGCTGATCCCTTTTGGTGATTCTCACATGTAATATTTAATATGGCTCCTTAAGTCTAGGAAATTCACAACATTTACACGTTAAAACATTTTCTTTAAATGGACCCACAACTGGATTCACATGGATTCTGATCCGGAGAACATAATGGACAGGCAATGGGTAATGATCATCTAATCACACTACGGTCGGTGAAATATTGGCGCCAACAATGCTATACGGTGAGTTCAATATTTGGGGGAGCACCATCTTCCATAAAAGTTGTAGATGTAAGTCATTGTCGCTGTTGAAGTTGTAGGTAGGACAAAATTCTGGAGCATGTTATGATAGGGCCGTTACACCAGGGAATATCAGTGAAATTAGAACTATGGTACGGTACCAGTAACCAACGTATTCTATGGCAACGGCAAGGTGGTGCTATCGTTAAGAGAACGATAGAAATGTGTAGTTACTGCTGAATGTACGAATCCTGATTAGAAGGACGGCAGATTGGCGCATTCCAGCTAAGCCTCCTCTCAAGAAGCCAGGTGAGTATGGTCAACCATGGTATGGTAGGTTGTAGGGGTGTCCCGCCCCATGGTCATTTGGCAGCGGCTGAGAGGCCATACGTGGAAGGAGTTACATGTTCAGTGTTTTATGTGAGTGGCGTCTAATGGTAAATCTTCCGCCATTGTACACTATCCTTCCCTGCTATACCTTCTCTGTGCTTCAACGGTCTCCTTTCCCTGGTTGGGGATTCTCGCCTTAATGGTGTCCTTTGTTACCTGTTTTGCCCTAACGGGTAATGCAATATCAGACTTCTGTAGGAGAATTTCATTTCAGAACATGACACATGGCCATTATGAATAACTTCTTCGAAGAAAAATGGTCCGGATAAATATGAAAGTGAGTCCACATAAGACGGTCGCTCTAGAAAATACTTTGATTTTCCATTGCCCAAATATGACATTTCTGGGTGTAAAGAATAAGAACTGTTCATATAAGTTAAAAATGTGCCTCTTCGCTCTACAGGATGTTGTACGACCACATCAACTTCCAATCTTTCTACAGCGGTCAATATAATGGTCAGTCGATACTCCTTATCAGCAGCAAACAGCTGGTGTTTAGGGCTAATCTTGAATGGAAAATAATGCAGTACTTCCAAAATGGACCATACTTTAAACCTGCCGTGGCAGTTTAAGTTTACTACTGGATCCAGATACACGCGTCGTTAACTTTTCGTCAACAGGAGTCGCGTGATCTTCAATAAGGTCTTCAGTGACAGAGTTGTGCCCTCTGCCATGTTGAAGCTGGAAAAGTAAATGTTGGAGTTGTCACTGCTTTGTTTTAACTTTTAATTTTTTTTCTTTCGTGACCAGTTTGCCGCCTTTAGCCCATGTTTTAGCCTAATTTTTTCTGTCCCCTCACCCCTTGTTTTGTTCTGTAAAATACTTGCTTATTGTAAAAGAAATCAATATTTGTATTTATAAATCCATTTATTTTAGTTTTTAATTTTCATGTTATTCCCCCCGTTTTTCTGGAGTTTCGATTTTCATCTGTTCCCGTGAGAATTTTATTTATTCATATTCTCATAAACTAGTGTTTTGCTATTTCTCACGGCGGTCAACATGACATAAATAATTAGAATCACACCCCCATATTTAATGATTGAAATAGCCGTGTCTAAATGTTAGTCGTATCATCGCCCGCGGACCTTCCAATAGATATGCCTCTATACGTGGTGGCATGTCAACGATTGTGTGAACCAGCGAAAAATCAAAGAAAAGAAAAGAATCAGTGCTTCGTTTCCCTGCTCAAGGAGTCGTTCTGATTCCAGAGAACGCATATGATGACCCGGACAGTAATCTTGGTGCACCAAAATTTCTGTAAGTACCCTTTCTTACGATATATTTATCGTGAGGCTAAGAAATGTGCTTTCCGAAAAAAACTAAGGATGTTAGTTTTGCTACATCAATCAATCTGAAATGACATTTAAACTTAGCTCAGAAAATAGTCTACTTTTTTGTGTGAAATTGATCGAAAAGAAATTTGTTTTCAAAACAATCATTTTCAAATTATAAATGTAGATATAAAAGACTGTACTAGTTTCATTCAGAATAACTTCCAGTATTATTTATCTGCTGAAATGTCTGTAATTTATCCATTTAAATTAGGAAAGCTAAAACAATTACTTTAATCCTTAATTTTTCGTAAATTAAAAAATGATAAATTAAAGATTAGTCCTTCTCTTCTTGCTAGGCTCTATTTTTTTTTTCATTTGTTTTAATTCGTTGCTTGCTTTTTTTTAAAAAAACGGATTTTTTTTTCTTTTCTTGCCAACACAATTCTTGTGATAAAATTTCCATTTGCAAAACAGCTCCATTTTATATACATATTTATATATTTTTATTTATAAATTGTTATTTATATTTATATGTTTATGTATTTTTATAATATAAAGAAAACATAGTGTAAGAAAAACTTTCAAATAGTCAACATAAATAAAAGGTTTTTTTTAATTTGACTTCGTGCGTATTTTTTACTTATTTTTATAGCTAAATATTTAATTCTCAAATGTGAGATTTTCAAGGTGGCGGTTTCTTGAAGTGTAATTCATTTAAACCATTACCTCCTTTAATCCTAACACACAATGATAGAAACCAAATCTCAGATTTCTACTATAACCAGTTTTTACCCATCATCACTTATACGAGTTAAAATATTATTACCTTTTATTATTATCGTTACAGTAATTAAGCAAACCCTTTATTAAAAAGGTACATTATGATTATAACATTATAATAACGCCGTGGTGGTATTATAGTAATAGAAAAGATTATTATTAAGAATGGCAGGAGTCACCAGTTAAAAATTCTTTGAATTTTGCTAAAAAATCCATTAGATCACTCACCCACTATTGATATGGTAATGCAAAGACACAACAAAATTATGAGTTTCATCTTTGATTATTGCGTAGATATTTCATCACAGTTTCATTCTTTAGAATAGAATGTGCGGATCTATCTAGTCTTGACACTTGGGTATAGGTAATCCTACAGACAATGAAAAATGAAAACCAAAAAAAAAAAACTCAATGAGAGAATTGAAATTAGAAATACACTATTCAATTTAGCATAATCATCTTCCTTATTTCAAAAATAGATATATTATTTTACTTCGAAGTTCCTGATCGATGTGAAAATGATTGTAGATTAAGAGAAATTGTCACATTATCCTTAAAACTGCATATTATGACGTAGTGTCTTCTAACTAATGTCTAATGAACTAATGTCTTCCATAAGTGAAGGATACTGCAATACATAATCGACGATCAAAGCGAATGTACAGAAATAACTATTCTTTAAGGATGTATACGAAAACCTGCGTAACGGCTAACAATGGAATTTAAGCAAGAGACCAATGGATATACTTTCTAATAAAGAATGGAAGAATCTTTCTATGTGGGATTGTTAAAATACAGATGTTATTTATTTAACCACTGGTGATAATCTCAGCAATATTCATCATGCACTATTTTAAATTCGAAAAAATGTTCCATTTTTACAGTGAATTGTCGTTTTTGGCTAATCTGATTAGACAATAGTTTAAATGCAACTAAATACGCAGTTTCAACGAATTCGATATACAAATGTAACATTTCAAGGTTGTTCAAAACGCTATGTCTTTTAATAGCTATACCGATATAAATACGTTTGGGATAGAGGAATGTCTGTGATGGCGTGTTGTATCAGAAACAGATAGGGACTTTTTTATAAAGGAATGACATTATAGTTCTGATATAGGAATATATCGTTATGATTTTCTCTCTGCAAAAGTTTAAGTTTTGATATTCTTAAATTGTACTTTGAATAATATAAAATACATAAGCATTGCGGCGAATGAGGATATCCCTCTTCTAATTTTTGTGCAGATCACTACAGGTGTGTTCCAGCAATGAATTGTATCGGACTTAGTTTGGGGTATTGTTGTATAGGGGTCGTCCATTAATTACGTGAGGTCGAAGGGGGCGGGGGGGGGTCCGGCAAAATCTCACCAATTCTCACCAAGGGGGAGGGGGAGTCCAAATTTTTGAAAAAAACCCTCACGTAATTAATGGACAGCCCCATATGCAGGAAAATAAAGTCGTCTTCCCGATTGATACCAAATCCAGAAGTTATCAAATTCGGAAGATGGTTATAGAATTCTTAGAACTTTTAATTGTATTTATCTATTAATCCTCGAGATAATATCGAAATCATGCATTGAAATCCAAAATTACGATTTGAGATCTATGGTAAGCTATATTATCGATGTCAATGTGTTCTGGAATCTTTAACGATCCTTATATCACTCCATAAAGGGGTAAGTTATAGAAGTAACAGACACTTCGAATAGTACGACGTTGATCATATCATAATTTTGTGACTGACCAAGTTATGTAACATTATAAAAAATTTTACACCAGGACAAGAAATTTCAATGCGTTAGTATGGTAACTATATCAACAAAAGAATGATATCATTTATATTTTTGATAACCTACAGTGTAATATTGTTATTCTTGCACTACATTTAAAAGTAAACGCCAATCCAAGTCACAAAGTTGTTGCGGGATACTGAATAGATCTATCATTGAACAATAATTTCGCAATGATTTTCTTTAATCACATGTGGACTGAAAATAAAAACCGGGGTAAGTGCCAAAATATACGTTCTGAGAAAAAGAGCCAAAACCTTTGTGAAATCTAAAGCTGGCTATAGTGAAAGTCTAACAATTGGCTAAAGTTTGGAATACTTGCAGACAGAATATAATATAGCTGGGTTTTTACCTACACTGGCCTAGACACACAGACCATATTTTAGCAATAAAATGGAAATCGACTGGCACTTAGCCCGGATTTTATTTACAGTCTACACATGACTTCACTTAATCAGGAAAATTGAAATAGGCAATAAAAAAATGTCACGATTCCTTCTTGTCTAAAGGCCGCTTTACATGTACGATTTCACACACCATAAGCTCGCCTTAATGGTCGCCATCAGATCGCCATGAGAGATGGCGAGCATATTGCCACATATAGACCCTGCCCTATTTTCGAAGAGATGGCTAGCAATGAGATGGCTGGCTATCTGACACTAGCGCTCCTGGTGACGAATTCTAGAACTTTAAGTCCAATCGATTTGTATCTATTTATTCGAAATTAACTATTAAAAAAATGACTTTCACGATCAGAGGTCATCTTTTCCGTATGTTTTCGTGGATGCTTTCATAAAATGTTACATTAATAATCAAAATCATTTCAGAATTTCGGCTTGAAAATTTGAATCGATGAGCGAGCGGAATCTCGAGAACATATCGTCGTTGATCGAGATTTACCGAGATTGCATTATTTACCGAAACTGAAAACAAAGAAATACAAAACGATGAAAAAAAAACATGAATATTTCCTATTCTAATTAATTAAAAACTGTTCTTTCACCTATTCGATGCATTGAGTAAATGATTTTTATATAAATCAATGCTATTTTATTCGTAGATAAAACGTAGGAATGATGACAACTGAGAAGTGTAAATTTTCCGTGTGATGGAAGGCAATATGGTACGTGTAAGACGGTACACAAAATGCTTCCACTTCCCTGGCAATCTAACCTGACCTTGCCTGCGTTATGGCCTGCGTTATGACGTGTGAAATGGTAAATGTGAAACGGCCTTAAGGATGACAGACTAAATAGCCAGCCCTAGCCCACGTAGGACACATGTAGATTGTCTGTTAATTGCTTATTCTTCCTTGGTTTTCCTAGATTCCAACATTAAGAACTGAGATCTATGGTAAGCTATTTTCGATATCGTATCTTTTGCAACCTTTAACGGTCTTTCTGTCACTCCGTGCAAGGGTAAGCTATAGAAGTAACACAGACTTCGAATAGTGGCATGTTGATCATATAATAATATTGTGTCTGAACAATTAATGTAAGATTCTAAAAATATTACTTCAGGACAAGATGTTTCTATTCGTTACTGTTGTAACTATGGCAACAAAAGAATGATAGCATATATACTTCTTAATAACCTACTTCAATGAATATTACTAGTCTTTCACAACATTTAAAACTAAAAACTGTAGGGATAATAAATGCAGAGCTATTTTTATTTTTTTATTGTGAGGAATAAAACTATTTACACACTGAAATTTCTCCTTACTGGTTTTGATGAAATGGAATGATAATATAGTTCAAAGTTCTTCTTGAGAAACATAACATAAACTCAGTTCTAGTAATACTTAAAAATTAGCTATAATAGCCAGTTCTATAATCATCAATCTCTGATGCACTGAAAATTCACTCTTTTAGTTTCTTGTGATTACACATTAATAATTGCACTGGTAGGAATAAATATGCCCTATAGTTTAATAATTCCTTAATCTGATATGCCCTTATAATTTCGAAGCGCAATAAATAATAATTGTTATTTAAAGTATCTCTTAAAATATTTATTTTACTCGAGGCACTAAAGTTCACAAAATAAATAATAAAGTTAAAATAATACCGTAACTTGATTCACTCTTTGAATCTAAAATATAACTATTCACTAATAAAGTTTTGAATTTCTTTACTTAAGAAATTTATTATTTTAGTAATCTTCGAATTAATTTCTTCACTTTAGAAATTAATGTATCACAGTTATATTTAATTCTCCTCACGGGATTCTCTTTCTTGATAAATTTTACTTTAACTGAAATATTCCTTTTCCGTTGTCTTCTAATTCCTCTATGTGAAATTATAATATAATAAGTTTACTCACAGTTTGTTGTTCACTTTCTATCGGTGACTTTCCATCTGCTAATGAAGCTTTACTTGGTTTTTACGTTAATTTCGATCCTCCCTCTCATGCAATGGTTCCGTCTTCGGATTCTTCTGAATTATCGTTGTGAATTGGCTTTTCGTGTTTGTCTTGTCGGGGAAACTATGGCTCTTCACAATTTTCTTCTTACTTCCTTCAACATGACAATTTCTGTCTTTACTATAATTTATTTCTTTTCGTTGAAGCTTATTCTTTACTGCCATGTGTCGTCACTCCCCTTGAATTTCCCGGTCCTCGCACGCATTCTCGCTGTGCCTCGTAACCGTCACAAACCGTGGTGTTCTGCGTCTTAGTCCATCTCATACTCTGGAACATATCCACTTCGACTAAGTCATACTGTCATACTCTCAAACTCATACTTCCACAAAAGCTTTACTGATACTCGGAAACGAGGCGCTTGCTCGTTCTTTAATGCATTTCGTCATCTCACGTAATGTTAAAATATTTATTAATTATTTCACTTTTAAAATCTTACTATGTAAATTACGTCTGAAGCATATATAAAATAATTCCAATATATTGTAAATATAAAATTGTCCACAAAAACTAATTTGAGAAACAAAGTTGTTACAGGGTACAGAATTGATCTTTCATTGAAATATAATTTCACAATGATTTCTGTAAATTAGACGATTAGACTGAATCAGGAAAGAACGAAATGTTACAATGGACAGTAAAAAAATGTCACGATTCCTACTATTCAAAGGAAAACAGACTGAATAGCCAGCCCTTGAGTGCAATATGGGCCAAGCGCTTTATCTGTTAATTATTTATTGTTCCTTGGTATTCCTAAAGATTGCTGTTTATTGTGATAAATTTGCTCCCTTCTTTAATTTGAAGGCAGCGAATTTGTCACAATATTTGAATTTGTTCCTATCAAATAGCTCAAATGAGAGAACAGATAACAAGCAGAGGTTTAAGTAAAAATGTAGATTTTATGAACTAGAATAAAAAAGTTTATTAATACAGTTTTTAATAATTCACGTTGGTCTTCAGGACGGGAAAACAGGGAAGTAAGCCAAGTCCGGTGATGCCTGCTCGATTCGTCCTTGGCGGCTAGGATCCTCGTACTCTGGAAAGAGCTGAAATCTGGTTTCCCGAAGGGAATCTTACTTCAGTGGGGCTTCAATATGCACAATGCCGTTCCATGTCGTGTAACTCTCGAAAAAGGGCAATAGATTGTTCCCGGGCCAGGTTCCTTAAGTGCGGTTAACTTTCACGGTTTCTTCATATCTGGGCTGTACATCTGCCGTAGGCATCTAATGAGATGTCCATACTAATCTTGACAACCTGGTTAGATCCTCGGGTTGGTAGGAATCTGCTTCTTCCATGCGTTTTGCGAAGGGGAACTGCTTCTTCCAAGTTGCAATGACGAACTGCTCACTGCTAACTTCGGAGGCGAACTAACTTGCTGGAGCTCTGTATCCCATTGTATGGACAAGTCTGACTAATGAGAAAGACACATGCTGATTCTGAAGTAGGGGGAACCGGCCGTGAAGGGGTAAAGCTAATGAACATCGATCCTTACCCCCTACAAATTTATCGCCATATTTTCTGACTATGTCCATCATTGAAGAAGCTAGTAGCAGAAATAGAACCTATAATTAAAGATGTTATTCGTATAGGCCTAGCTTTTAAAACGCAACACTTCTCTTGGGAGTTTTTATAGAATTATAAAATAAAGTAAAAATTAAAAAAAGTAAAATTATAATGGATAGTAGCAACGAAAAAGAAATCATCAATCAACGATTCAAGATTGCATGTTATTTAGTAAACATACGAATTTCGAATTCCTGTATTTGAAAAATGTCTGAACTATAAAATATTTTTTTAATAGTTTTCTAATGAAGGTTGACACTAGAAATATAAATTAGCAGGTGTTGCTGCATTTTATAATATCTATTGTACCTTTTGATTTTCGGAGACAAAAAATACCAAGGAAATATTTTAATACCTAAAATAAGTTCAAACTGAAATACGTTAAACTACAATGTAATACTGTGAAGTAGTTTTTTTTAAATGTTTTTACTGTTAATTTTCAACGAATACTCAGAAAACATTTTACCTTTTTAAGTTATTTGGCAATCCCAAAATGAGCTGTAAAGATTGAAAGATAACACGAACAAAATATAACTTTAAATAGTTTCTTTTGATCTTCCATTCTACGTCACTGTTTCATTCAATAAATCTTAGTTAATTCTATATAATAGAATAATAATAATCACAATAATAAGAACATTTTCAATTTCATTACCATTGTTTCCATAATTAGCAGAAAAATTTATATAAATTCACGAGAAATTTTTTTGTTTCGTTTCTGAAATTTTTTTCGCTACTCATTCACGAAATTTCCAGTTGTTAAAACAATGAAGAATACAATCGAATACAATTGTTTACATTATTCAACATCAGAGTTCAAATTTCAGCTAGTTTTCTTATTATGTTAGTACAAAACCAGTAAAATTAGCTAATCGAGAATATCATATCATATCATGCCATATAGGTGTTTACTGTCCTATGACTATGCTTTTTTTTATAAATTTAGAATAAAATAATTTCAAGACTTTGATAGGTAAGCTTCTGAAAACTAAAAATTTCGATGCCAATTTAATTTTTTATTTTCCCCTCTGTTAACTCAATTTTTAAGAGATGAGGCCAAAAACATTGATGTTATAGAATGATTAACCCGGACATAGTCTATTATGGTTAAGCACCTCTATCTTGGCATTTGGATTAGCAGAGAAGGACCAAAAGCTTGCCCTGCACGCTCACACGACCTAAATCTGTTTCTTTGGGACTACCAGAAAACTCTAGTGAACGCTACACCAGTTCCAAATGTATAAACATAGTGATCGAATTGTGGATGGTTGTACAACGATTTAGAATATTCCTGGAATGTTCTCCAATAGAGATGTAGAGACTTCGAACACCTCATCTAGCAGTGGCTACAGCGTAGCTTGTAACGTGTCATGCCTAATAATGTATAACGTGGCATGCACAATAATGCACTGTGTTAATTGTTGTATATCCAGTGTGTTATAAAGGATCTAGTTCTCATGCATTCCTGATGTTTGTATGTCAATGTTATTTAACTTTAATATATCTAATATTATTACAAGGTGTCAGAAGCGGGATGAGAAGAAGATCTACTTTAATGTATAATGAAACGAGAAATATGATCTGATCTTTGGAAAATATTCGAAAGAATGTCAGATTTAATGGTGACAGGCTTAAAACCGCCGCAGCCGCTCATAGTAACGCAAGATAACATGGCAACCAAATGGAAGCTTTGGAAACAACAGTTCAATTGGTATTCCGTAGCAGCCAAATTGGAAACACAGTCAGAAGCTATCCAAACTGGGACGTTTTTATGAGGTATTGGTCCAGATTGTGCAGTGATCTTCAATACGTTCGGATTAACAGAAGCTGAATCATCGAACCTATAAAAAAAATAGTTACAATGATGACAAAGTTTGAAGAACATTTTGCTCCACCGCCAAATGAATCGTATCTTAGGTATGTTTTCTTTTCTACAACGCAAAATTCGCAAGAGTATTTCAATGATTTTTTAACGAAACTAAGAGTTAGGGTTAATGATTGTGCGTTTGAAAAAAAAGAAGATAGCTTAGTGAGAGATATGATCGTTAAGTGCATACAGTCAGATACGATGAGAGAGAAACTTTTGGCTGAGAAAATGTTAACGTTAGAATTAGCAATTAATTTATTCAGGGCAAGTGAGCGAGCTATTAAGCAGTCAAAGGACATGGAAAGATTGAAACAACCTTTAGAGAATCAAGTCGATGTCGTTGGTAAAACTGTAAATAGACTTCTTAGAAGATCAAATAAATTTCGTAGACAACAAAACCCGTGTGGTAGATGTGGACAACAACATCAGCAGAATGAATGCAAAGCAATTGATCGTGTTTGTAATAAATGTAAAAAGAAAGGACATTATAGGAAAAAGTGCCCATCAAAGGTTAAGTTTCCGAAAACAGTAAATGAAGAAACGGAAGACAGTGTTAATGCAGAAGATAGTGTTAATGCAGATTCACTTTATATATCAGTGGTAAATAATTTGACTGTTGAGGACACTAGTGATTGGTATACAGTTATTGTATTTCCTAATAATGTATCTGTGAAGCTTAAATTAGATACAGGGGCACAATGTAATGTAATAACTAGTGATTTAGTTAAAAAGCTGAAATTACAGATAAAGCGGTTGACAGTGAAATATCTACGGTCATGGAATGAACAACATACTACCGTGATTAGAATAGTTACTGCAAGATGTAAAGTGGCTAAAAAACTAGCTAATATAATGTTTCATGTAGTTAGTGACTCATTCAAGCCTATTTTAGGAAAATAAACGAGTGTTGAACTAAATCTAGTGCATTATTGTGCATGCCACGTTATATATTATTAGGCATGACACGTTATATCTCTTTTTTTTTTTCTTTTTTTTTAATAATAAGTTAAACGATCTGGCGGTTTACTTATTCGGCCTGATCTTGTTTTAAGTGGAACTGTTCTTGGATCACTTAAAATCTGCTGACCTCTTTGTACATTAGTTACTGGGGTTTGATTTGCTAAAAGTCATCGATCTTGGACTGCTGAAAATTCCAGTCAAGTTTTTTTTTTTTTTTCAAATGAATCAACTTTTCAGGAATTTGCATTACATCAAACACATGTTCGACGACCAAAAGGTAAAAAGTTTGATGAAAAATATACCGTTGGCACCGTGAGATGTTACATTTATAATCTTATGTTTATATCATCTACATATCGTCAAAGACAGTTGCAAATTGAAAAAGTTAGTAATGAACCTTAACAACAAAAAAGTAAAAAGCCACTAATAATTCAAAGGAACTAAAACAGAATGATTGTATTCATAACTTATTGGTTATATGAAAAAAATTTGCAAATGAATATGTTTCGCCAATCAATTTGGAGACAGATTTCTGGGTAGTTGACAGGTAAATACAGAATTTTTTGAATTTGTTTGCTAATAACCAACTTCCAAAATAATCGATTTCTTTGAAAAACACATCATTTGTTTATTATTTCTGTAAAAAATTTTAATCCTACGATATTTAAAAAACGTACAAAACTTGCAAAAATATTATTAAAAAAATTAAATACTATCAAATTTTCAACAGTAAAATTTTCTTTCAAATTTACGCCACTGGTTAATTTTTGGTTCTTAATTATGGAGGTTTTCTATTTGTTAATTAAAAAGCGTTAACTTCAATTCCTTCCATTGATGGAGTCAATATTATATTTAGATATAATAATGTTTTGCAAAATTGTAATGCTGTCTCCAGTCTTTGGACTGAAGGACTAAATGACGATATTTAATTTTTAATGGTTTAATTTTGATTACAAAATCATCTTTAGAGGCTTACTGAAAATATTCCAACAACTCGAGAAATAATTAAAACAGAAATAATAATAAAAAATCTAAACAAAAAAAAATAACAAAGGTTTCTCGAAACTATTTTAAGATAAATGTTAAAAAACGATGTTATTTATGTGAAGAAATTTTCACACGCCTTTTTAAACATCATGTTTTTTTTGTTTTTTTTTTAACCTATATTTTTTCGTTATGAGCATGCGAGTCTTGGCAACCCTTTATTCTACACGAAGTGTTTTGGGTGGGATTTCATTTCTTTTTGTAGGATGAGATCTGATAACTTTTTAACAGTGAAAGCGTTATGAGCATGCGAGTCTTGGCAACCCTTTATTTTACATGAAATATTTTGGGTGGGATTTCATTTCTTTTTGTAAGATGAGATCTGATAACTTTTTAACAGTGAAAGCGTTATGAGCATGTGAGTCTTGGCAACTTATTTTACATGAAATGTTTTGGGTGGGATTATCTATTACAACTAAATTTCGTTTTAAGATTATTTAGAAAATGGATTTTTTTTCTATACCCTACTTTTCTGTTTTTCTATTGGTCAACTTGTATATACAAGCTGCTTGCACTTTTATAAGAAATCACATTATTACACAGTATTATTTAAGCCGAAGCATTGAGGGTACGACGTATTTCAGATCTTAATAAAATCCAAAGTATAAAAGCTAGATAAATGAAACTTAGCGTACTTCATTAGTATGGTAACTGCATCTTATCCTGAAAATTTGAGCTCTCTAGTATTATCCAGGCCGAAGCTATGAGAGTTCGATAATACATAACCAGACCCCCTCTTTAAGAGGGGTTGGAATGTGAAAGTTACGGATTTCTTAATTTTGTTGTTGTTTGTGTGCTAATCCTAACCTGCATACCAAATTTCATCTTTCTAGGACTTCAGGAAGTACCCTAGAGGTTTTGATGATCATGAGTCAGTCAGTCAGTCAGTGAGTGAGTGAGTGACGGAATCGACGTATTTTAGGTATTAATAAAATCTAAAGTATAAAAGCTAAATAAATGAAACTTAGCGTATTTCATTAGTCTGGTAACTGCATCATATCCTGAAAATTTCCAGAAAAGGTACGTAGTGCCCTTCCTGCCTTCGGCTCGTCTTGGCGGGGGCACTGCCGTGCCCCCAGATTTATGAAAAAGGAACTCTTGTATTTTATAAGTGAAATGAATGTAAACACTAATTCTAGTAAAAGTGTAAGTTCAAATACAAACTGTAATTTTTCAGGTATAAATTTTACTTATTAATTACTGTGTTTTATTTTTTTTTTATTTTGACTAATTTCTGACATGTTAACTTCTCAGCATGATTAAGAATTAGTCATTTCTTTATAAAAATAAAGACAATATATCTGTAATTAAATCGTTCAGACTTTGGTAACAAGAAAGCAAAATTTTACATCGAGATAAAGATTATCGCTTACTTTCTACTTATTATTCTGAAATAATAATTTTCAGTTTTGTTAATTGCCCAAACAATCTTTGCTTAATTTTGTTATTAAGACCATTAATTTTATTGCTTATTGCAAAATAAATTTGTAAGTTTTATACAGATAATATATATATTTATTAAAATCATAGGGTAGATTTTACAAGTTTAAACCTTGTGTACAATTTCAAGTATTTTTATTACATTTTTTTTTAAAATATGACCACAACTATAGAATACGAAGGGAGATATATAAAGAAATGATTACAAAAAGAGCGCATGACTTAGAAATATAATGATTAGATCTGGGTGTTGTAGTAGTTGTTTCCTCTCCTTTGATTACCAATTGTTCGACTTCGCATTTAGGTAGGTAGTGGCTTTTTAATGTCATTAAATGGGTGTCGACAAAGACCTTAAATGCTGGTTTTGTTACTTTGCAAGAACCTACTTCATCCATGTGAAATTGAACACAATCCCGAAGTTGGAAGAGAAATCTGCAATTTAAAAATAAATAAAAGGAAAAGTATCAATATATTATATTTGTTCTACACCTGCATTTCTTTCTTAAAATTAATATTATGTTGAGTAAAATGCTTTATATTTGTTCCACAGTGAAGACTTTAAATTGTTTTTATCAGAATGGGTTTATCATTATTATTTATACATTGTTAACTGAAGTCTTAAAGTGAGGTGTCAAGACATTTTTAATAAATTTGTGGTTTCACAGATTTATTCCTATATTCTTAATAAAACAATGTTGAAATTCAAGAATTCCTGAAAGGTACAAATTAAAATTTGCTTTTTTAGTGACCACGTACACAAAGTGGTAAAGGAAGAGCTTTTAAGAAGGTTTAAGTATTTTGAATTGGGTCGAATATGTATTAAAACAAACGAAAACGTTATGAGTGACATGGAATATTAGAACAACGTTCAGTGTCATTCCTAATTTTCGCAAATACTATGATTGCCGTGAAGCAAAAAAGATTGAGAAACACTGGTATATAATACGAAAGCAGGGTTTCTTTGTTTTCTTTAATTTTTCTTTTCTTTGTTTTAAAACCTACAAAGAAAAACTTTCAACTTATATATATCCTTATTTAAATTACGTAAATCGAATTAATTTTACCTATATCAAATGTTACCCCCAACGAGCATTAATAAATTAAGAAACATTATAAAACATCGAAACAAATTCTCCTCAAAGTTTTCTTGTCATCTTGTCCTTTTTACGAGCAAATAAAGCATTAATTAAAAGTCTTCAAATGCAAACGTCTCACGATATCTTAAATTTCAAGATGATCTTGTTAACAAGTTCAATGTTATATACACTTATATATACACAACTAACGTTCGGATAGTAGGATAAAAACAAATTACGAATTAAACCGAATTAAAAAGAATTCCGTATTATTTTATTAGATTACTGACAGAAAGCCTGTGGGACGACAGGCATAAAAAAATCTGAAAAATCATTTTATTAATAACTATCAAATTGGTGTGGATTGGAAAGAGAGAAGGCTAATAACTAATCTTTATATGAAACAACGAGTCAAAGTCAGGATAGGAGAAAAATTGTCAGAGGGAAGTGGAATAGGGAGAGGGGTGCGCCAAGAATGCTCTCTATCACCTACGCTGTTCAACATCTACTTAGAGGAGTTAGTGAAGAATTGTTTTCAGAACATGGGAGGGGTGACAGTAGGAGGAAGAAGAATAAAATGCATAAGATTTGCTGATGATATGGCATTGTTAGCAGAAGAGGAGATGATACTAAGGGATATGCTACTGCAGCTGAATGACAGCTGTGAACAATATGGAATGAAGATAAGTATAAACAAGACAAAGACTAGGGTTATCGGAAGAAAGACAAAGAAGATAAACATAAGTATTCGGAAGGAGACATTGGAACAAGTGAACAACTTTAAATACTTAGGGTGTACTATAAGAAGTGATATGAGCTGCTGCCAAGAAGTCAAGAGGAGGATAGCAATAGCAAAGGAGGCTTTTAATAGGAAAAGGAGCATCTTCTGCGGACCTCTGGAAAAAGAACTAAGGAAGAGACTAGTGAAGTGCTTTGTGTGGAGTGTGGCATTGTATGGGGCAGAAACATGGACATTACGACGCAGTGAAGAGAAACGACTAGAAGCATTTGAAATGTGGATATGGAGAAGAATGGAGCGTGTGAAATGGACAGACAAAATAAGAAATGAAGCAGTGCTAGAAAGAGTGGGTGAAGAAAGAATAATGCTGAAACTGATCAGGAAGAGAAAAAGAAACTGGTTGGGTCACTGGCTGAGAAGAAACTCTCTAATGAAGGATGCACTGGAAGGAATGGTGAACGGTAAAAAAGTTCGAGGCACAAGAAGATTTCAGATGATCGACAACATTATGGTAAATGGATCTTATGTGAAGACGAAGAGGAAGGCAGAAAATAGGAAAGATTGGAGAATGCTGGGTTTGCAGTGAAGGACCTGCCCTTGGCAGAGAACTATGTATGTATGTATGTATGTATGTATGTATCAAATATAAAGTAAATGTAATCTAAATACTGTGTTGACTTGTCAACGAAGCTTCTACGGCAAAAATGGTTTTGAGTTTAGAAATCACCGTAAACAACTGAGTAAGTATGTTAAATTTCATTAAAATGGATGCTCTTGTAACAAAATTATTTGGTTTTGAACGTATGTTTTGTTAGAATTTCAGTTGTAGAGGTCAGTTCCAAGAATAACAATATGGAATGACTCAATGAACTAATATATTCATTCAATCTGAGTACTTTTGATTCAATAGTACGACTGAGAACCGTTGGATCTATCTTAATAGCTTAATTATATCGAGTTACAGACAGACAGACAGACGAACTTAGCCAATTTATATATATATATTTGATTCGATTGATGATTTGATTTGAATTTTTTTTTAATGTTTATCAGACCTATTTAGCTGTACTTCTTACCTGTACACCTTTAATATAGGTTCTGATAGTTTAAACTAAAGGATCATTTTCCACCCAAAAAGAAAACGAAATACCAACCATATCTAAAGTTTAATTTAACTAAAGAATAATTATTATTTTTGACTTATAACGCCGAAAGGCATTTAAAACTCACCTTTGTATAATCTAAATACTGCGCTAACTTGTGAACGAAGCTTCTATGGCAAAAATGGTTTTGAGTTTCGAAATCAGCGTAAAAACTAAGTAAGCCAAATTTCATTAAAATCGGTGCAGTGGTAACGAAATTATTTGGTTTTGAACGTATGTTTTGTTAGAATTTCAGGTAAAATTTCATGGAACCAACATGGAATGACAAAATGAACTAATATTTCATCCAATTTGAGTACCCTTCAAATTTCAGATTCAAAGGTACCATTCAGAACCTTGGATCTATATTAATAGCTTAATTATATCGAGTTACAGACAGACAGACAGACGAAATTAGCAAATTATAAAAGTTGATTGTTAGTTCAATGCGTATAATAGAAACAGATATAATTATATTTTGTAACATTTATGTATCTTATCGATATACTGTAACATCAAGACACAGCAAGATCAATTTCCAGGTCTTAATTTATGCATATCATACACTAATATCGAGACATCATGCTTAGTGTATCGGATATTGAACAGTTCTAGTGAGATGAAAGAAATGAAAAGAACTACGAAATTAAGATTTAATTATCCTCAAATATAAGTATTTTAAGGAATAAACAAAGTTCATTAAAAAATTAAAGTTTACTTTCCCTGAAACATTGCTTTATGTTTATATTTTTATTTACTTAAAGTTGTGAAACTTTCAAACATTTAGGATGAAATAAAATTATATATTGTGGCCTTTAAAATTACATGCACTAAGAAGAATAAACTTGAATAAACCTATAAGCTTTTCTGTGTATGTAAAGTTATGCAAATCGAAATAAAAAAAAATTACCTTTATCTTGACTATTGTGTTCACTAAGATACTGGAAGGAATTAAATTTTACACCACTATTAACTACGTCTACGAAATCCTTCCAGACTTTAAATGTAATGTTCGATTCTTGAACATTCAAAATTCACTTTATACAAGAAGAATCGTTTTATTTGATGTTGTTACTATTTAAACCTTTAACACCAAGAAAACACTTAATTCTTTCTCCTGTTGTAAATCAGATAGCATCTAATTTATCTAGAGATCTTTGAATTTCTTTTGGTCAAAGATATACTTTGATCCGGTTACTATCTCAATATTTGTTTCCTCATCTTTTCTTTAAAATCCTTTTTGTTTTTTTCGTAACTTCTTTTCACTGCATTGCTTTCGAGAACACTATGACACTATGCTGTTTTTCACTTCACATTTTATACTGTAGTATTTGATTGCCAGATAATAAAGCGCTTCACTTTTCTTTAATAATAAAAATTGTTACTACATTTGTTCTTTTGCTATTTATCGCTTTAATTGTTCACACCATAAATAATAACTTACGTTTGCTTTATAATTTAACTTAGTTATTAGATTATTGTTCATGCTTACAACTCACAATATGCTTAGTAACTCATTTAACGTCTCACAATTCAAAATTCATAGTTTACAGTTCACAGCTTACAATTCACAATTTTTTAATAGGTCACGCATACAAGCAATAGATTTAATTAAACACAGAGATCATAATGCATCTTTTACACATACATTAGCAATTAAAATTAAAACAACGCGACGTTTCAAAGTTTCAGGCAAAGAAAAAGTTTGGAAAACGGAAAGTTGAAACATTGCGTTGTTTAATTTTAATTGTTTATATATAAAAGGTGCATTGTAGTCTCTAGGTTTAACTAGTTGTTACCTGCATTTTAAATCTGTTTAATTAGGCAATAGATTTTTTTTCCATTTTCTGATAAAAATAATGATATGTGCAAATACTTATTTAAGTTATATGAATCCCATTAATTTGAATCGTATTAAAAACAGGTAAATGTTAAAAAGGATTAGTAAATCTGATAATTTCCTGTGATTAAGACATGATTAAAAATTAATATTTTAGTTCGAATTCTATAGGAATATTTGTTATCTTCTCGCTCTAAATTCTCGATAACAATGAATTTGAAAAGGATTTCATATTTGAAAATAAGAATAACTCTCGTGCTTGAATATTAAAGAGATTCATCCAAAAACTCAAGTTTTCAAAGTTTTGCGGAACAGAAGCAAAGCTATTTGATGAGCCTCTTTTTCCTACAAGAGAAGTAAAAGAAAAAAAGTAAACCATTTTATGTCCTTCCTTCAAAAGTGAAAAGTTTTAAAATTAGTATTTAGGCCAAACGCCGGTGAATCCTTTTTGTGAATGGGAATTCGTACAATATCTACTAAATGATAAAGCATTGTTTGAATATATCCTGTTTTGTGTTCAGTACAACTCTATCATGATACAGATATCTGTACTTATCACCTCCATTTTTTAATGCTAGAAAGTTACTAGAAAGTTGATCATCTACTATTTCTAAATGTTTTCCGTGGATGATTCTCAATTTCAAATTTTTGTGGAACTTTGTTTAAGTGTAAAAAAGTGATTTTGATGCATGCTTGGTTGCTTTCAAACGATTGCATTCACATTTTAATTATTACTAATTAGTGTTACAGAGACTAATAGAAAAAAAGCATACATCATTCACTGTTAGCAGTCTCACAAAAATCACAGAAACGGATAGAAACGAGAATTATAAATGATTGTAAAACAGTGGGTAAAAATCCTTTTAATTAATCCCCTAATTCCGCTTGCTCTGATATAATATAATCAGATTTTAACAACCTCGAAGAAAAATTTTTTATCAACTTCAACTTATTAGAAGAAAGTAATAAATATTTATTTAATTTTTAGTAAAAAATTCCTATTCTTTGTAGTCATCAAATATTTTAATTTAAAATCAAATATAGATTTCTCATTTCTAGTTTTTATGACTTAAAAAACAAGCAAACAGGAAATAGTATGGACTGTATTTCAAGAAAAATCAGCCTTAAGTTTTGTCAAGGTCTTATTGTTTATATCGAAAGGATGCTAGTAGCTTCTTGTTATGAGTTACCTTTATAAAGCAAAACGTCTATAAAGCTTTACAAAACTCGTTTTATAAATATGGAATTTTATGACTTTTAGTACCGTAAGTGCTGGAAGATTATATTTTGTTAATGGAACTTACTCGCAAAGCTGACCATTCATCAAAATTCTTTTTAAGTAGTCGAGTTGACAGTTTCTATAAAATTTGAAGAAATGAATTGCGCAGTTCATGTGGTTGATATCTATTAAAACTTAAAAAAAATAAATAATTAGTAATAAGATCATTACGAAATAATTTTTAGAAATTTAAGTAATAAGTATGACAATAAAATCGTGTAAACTCAAACTGAAATCAACAGGATTAAAATCAACTGTCATTGAGATCTTCCGTTATTAGTTAAGATTGCGAATTGATTGGGAAATTTCTGTTAATTTTATTCAAAAGAGAAGATATCTTTGACGATTTTTTGCTTAATTGCTGTGAGAAGAATTTTTAACTATTACAATAACTTTAAAGTAACTGTTTCAGCCTTTGTAAAGATGAGCTTAAACTGATACAACACAAAAATACACTTTTTATGGTTACTTTACCAATTCCATTGAGTCTCATCTACTGTTGATCCACGAACAGTTGATCCCTAGCCACGCCTATGTCACATGGTAGGCGAAGAGTTCAAGAAGTCATTTGAGGGGTCAGTGTGATAGTTTTCCATTTTCAGGGGAAATGCACAGATTTTGTTTCTTGGTTATAACAGAGGAATTGATGATATAAAATACGACATTATATATCTATTTTTCTTACATATAATAATAACTAGGTTACATTTTAACTGTAACGATATATAAAACTGATTTGCTAATTAAGAACTGTTATATTTATACTGTTTCTTATTCATTTAAATTATGAAAAATCGTAATTATATATAAATTATATTAATTAATGTAAGTAATAAATATATACACGTCAAGGTAATAATGTTTTATTTAACAATTAATTGCTGACAGTTAAAAAAAAAGCAAAACTTGTTTAAAAACAATTCCGTAAAGTTCCACAGAACATTTCAAATATACAAATTAAGACCATTGGCAATACAGTTAAATATACTCAATACTCTCAAATTATAAATGTTATTCATAATTATTTTATAAATAATTTTTTTCTTTAATAGTAAATATTTTTAAAAAAATTTCCTAATCTTGTTTTTTTTTTTTCCCAAATTTTTCTTTTACAACCGATCACCCCTATTGTGAAATGTCTTCTCCATTTGAAGAGGCGTGGTTAAGGCTCAAGTAGCGATGGACAAACAGTAATGTGTATTATGTGTGTGGGTGTAAGAGAGATATAGATCGAGTCATTTGTTTTCTTATTTATTAGAAAGCGAAGACAATGTCTATTGTATCGAGATTTATCCACATTCAATTTGGTAACATCAATCTGACAACTTTACTTTGTAAATGGCCTTTTCGGTCTTTACGAATGTAACACAGAATAAAAGAATGCTTCCTATTTGGTAATATATCTACAGTTAGAAAGAATGAGTTTTTTTCAATTCTGCCATCGGAAGATATTTGAAGCTCATTGTGATTTTACGTTGAATTCCCACACTGCTATTCAAACATATATCATCGTTGAAATCATCTTTTCGTTCTCATGCCGTAGTCTTCTCCTTAAGTCAAAAACTGAATGTAGCGTCGTTCTGTGAGTGACAAAGTAAAAAGATTGTCCCAAAACAGCACTAAAACTATCGGCATGGATTTCCATCATGTACTATGATTTTTAGTATTACAACAAAACTGTAAAAAAATGCAGTGTTTTTTCAATTAAGATACATTTAGAATGAAAAAAAATCACCGTTCAAAAGGAGAATGGGCAAACTCTATGTGAATATGCCCCACCATGTATAGTGATAAGATATATACCTACAGGAAGATCTCCTTTCATCGAACACATGTTATTATTATGACTCGTCACAATTATTAGTATCCGTTCGGAGTTAGATATGTCTAGATATGACGTTTGATTCATTTATTGTAATGAGTGTGAGTGAAGCGCAGGCATCCACCCATAGTCAAGCATCCCCTTCCTGTAGGTGGTTGACTTCTCCGTTACTCACACTCATTGATTGTAATGACTCTAACATCGTATATAGATGTATATAACTCCGAACGGACTAATAATGGAGACTAGTCGTAATGATAAAAAATGTTCTATTGATGGAGATCTTTCCTTACGTATATATCTTATCGCTGTACAGTGGTGGGGCAGATCTGCCCATTCTCCTTAGATTTATGTGTAAATACTAAAGAAAACAATTTAATAAAACAACAAATGCCGTATAGTGAGTGAGCGGGATTTTCATTTCCAAATAACATTTTTCATTAAGAATTCTTTATTGATTCCTTTCCGGCATTCCAATCTTTGATGATTGAGAATTTATTTGTTTAGACATTTTTTAGTTTTTCTTAATTATTTGAATCATTATTTTATTTTCTGATCAAATGTCTTTTGTGTTGAGCGTTTAGCTACCCAAGGATTCGATTTCCACATTTTTATCTTTTTATTGTCTTCCTTTTTTTGAGGCCTCACTTTAGTTATGAATATTTTTCCTCTCGTATGTCTTTTGAGTCTTAGCTTACAGTGTAGCACTGCTGAAAGAAGTCTAAAAAATCAGCTGTCGAAGATCTCAACTTCTCTCCCAAAACTTCCATTTGTAATTTTTACTCAATTCTTGATAAAACTGTTTCTGTTTTAACCTCATTGTGTAGGAAATATCAGACTTTTGTTTCTTTCACTTGTTAAATTTTCATGGGAGAAAATGAATCACACATTATTATTACTCCTGAATTTATATTTTATGTATTTGCCTAATTATAAATTTTGGAAATAGAAAATTCGAAATCGTTTAATTATAGGGAGTGAGCAGGAACAAGGTGTATCCGGTAGTAAGTGGTTTACATCAGTGATTTAGGTGATTTATTTCTAGTTAGATTCCCCGTAGCCAAGATGATTGGAGAAAAATCCGACTTCCGGTTTTAGGAAAATACTGTTATTTGAGTAAAATTGATGTCTATAATAAATCGATTATGCTAAGAACGAATATGATATCTTCTTTGTACGGGATAGTTTGGTTTTGTATTTAGTCTAAAACTATAATACTTTGAATTTACTGGTTTTTGCATTTACTTGTTAAAATAATTCAAGTAAATTTGCAGATTAATTCAGCTGGTTTAACCACTCTTCACAATCACACAACATCTTACATTCTAGAAGGTTGAGGGAATAATACATATTTCCTTGGATTAAGAATGTTGTACGGTTGTTGTGTGTCGGGATGTATAAATAGGCATGGTGCTCCTTTGTATAATTATTAGTATATTAAACCAGAATATTAAATAGGGAACTCACCTTTCAATGATTCATAATTTGATGTTACATTACACGTGGTATTCATGGAAATTTCGTAGATTTCCAAATAGGTCATTACAGCTTTTAGAGCAGTGTCATTTTTACAGAACGTATTTTCAAATAAATTGTCATAACAGCTTTTGGCAGGACTCCTAGAACTGAAATTATAAGATAATCCTAATGTAATTAAATGAATGTGTTGCGATATTACTACACCAGAAACAATAATTCTTACCATTCTTCTTCTTCAATTCCCATCTGCTTCTTAACATATTTGCAAAATAAATATTTCTTCTACTCCTCTTACTATATTAAAACATATTTTTAATCTTGAATTTTCTGAAGATCTTTTTTCTTTCTTCCTTTTTCACGTTTGTTGGTAATAATATTACATTTCCAGGTGATATCATTCACATATACATCTTAGACATGTTGTTAACAAACATTTTTCTCCCTTAAATGCTACAAACATTGTTTCAATTCACTATAATCATAATTGTTTAAACTCTTCAATTATTACGCCTTTTTAGCTTTTGTTCATACAATTCCTTACCATTTCTTAGCCAAATATACAAAAACATCCTCTACCTCTAATGCTTTACTTCTATTAAAATTTATATTTCTGGAGTTTCTTTTAATAATCCCTTATTTAAATAATAATAGTTGGGTTCTAAAAAAATTTGTAAGAAATTTGAGATACAGATAGCACTTGAATATAACAATAAATTGATGAATATCTTGTGCCATGAAGTAAATGTGAATGAAAATAAAGCTAATATGGGATGAATTTATGACTTGGAATGCCAAAATTATAGTAAAATTTATATTGGAGAAAGCAAAAGAACGACCCGGAAAGGTCCCTTGAGCATATATACAGCATTAAAAATAAATTGAGAGAAAAATCAGACGTAGCTGATCATTGTTGTAAAACAGGACATTGGATTACGGATGAAGTAAAAATTATAATGTTAGAAAAATATGGAAAAACAAGGAAGTTACTGGAAAGTCTGATTATAAGAAACACCAGAAATATAAATTTTAATAGAAGTAAAGGATTAGAGGTAGAGGATGTTTTTGTATATTTGGCTAATGAAATGGTAAGGAATTGTATGAACAAAAGCTAAAAAGGCGTAATAATTGAAGAGTTTCAACAATTATGATTATAGTTAATTGAAACAGTAAATGTTTGTAGTATTTAAGGAAGAAAAATGTTAACAACCATGTCTAATCTGTGTATGTGAATGATATTGCTACCGGCGTTTGGGGCAATGGGTTTACTGTCCACAGTACTCCGGTGGCAAGAGGGGTAGGGATAGATCTTTGATACGATAGGAGATAGATCCTTCACCTAAGTGTATCTTTATTAACTAAACTAAGAGTCTTTATTGTCTAAACGTAAACTAAAGTTCATGTGAGCTGCAACGTCTTCATCCCGTATTGCACGAGTGTCACTGGGGCTTTAACGTAACTTCGCTGCAGTCTTCTCACGTACTGGCTCTTCGTACTACCCAGGGCTTCGGATCCGGCGGCAACTGCTGCATTGGAAACGGCTAGAGATGGTTTCTCTCGTCGTCGTTCCCCCTGGAGTACGAACGTCCCTGTCGTCTGCGGCGAATGGAGTGTCTGCAACGGCCTAAAGTTGACTTCTTCCGGCGATATGCCTTCCAATGTGATCGCCTCTGCCTTCTTCGGTACACGAGATGCTTTCTCCCGGACTAGGGTAGTCTTCGTTGCCGTAAGCTACTCGCTATCTTCGGCTACGCCTTCTCTGAGCTCCGGCCCCAAACTGAGCTCCGCTGTCCTCTCAGGCTGAAGGTACCCTTCTTGGATCCGTGCGGCCGACTAGACTCAACTTCTCGCGGGCTTGGGAGTATCTCTCGCGGCTCCTTGCCACTAAAACGGATTCGGCAGTCTCGGGGTAAAGACCCTCTTCTGGCGGCTGGCTGCCACCAAACGAAATGCTTGGCTCCGGATGGAGACCCTACTCGCGGCTGCACGCCGCCCAAACGACTTCGGCTGTCTCCGGGTGGAGACCCTACTCTCGCGGCTGGCTGCCCCCCAAACGATTTGCCTGGCTCCGGGTGGAGACCCTACTCGCGGCTGCAGACCGCCCAAACCAACTGCTTGAACACTGCTCTGCAGCTCTATAAATAGCAAAATGATGCCTCGCTCTCAGTCCCGGACGGTCAACTTCTTCCAGGGATGATAGGTTGGGCGAGTCGATTCAGCAGATGGGCGGGTGGGCAAATCGAGTGGTAATAGTATCACCTGGAAATGTATTATTATAACCAACAAACTTGAAAAAGGAAGAAAGAAAAAAGATCTTCAGAAAATTCAGGATTAAAAATATGTTTTAATATAGTAAGAGTAGAAGAAGAAGTATTTATTTTGCAAATAATATTCCTACTTTACACTAACGTTATACATTACAAACCTCTATTATTTAAGAAATAACAAAGAACTTAGAATCTTTTGTATTTAATCCCTGTTACTTGATTTATATTGCTGAGATGATAAGCTCAACTGTCAAATTTGCTGTCATTTGCTTAGAATTCAGTTAATGTCAGTTTAATTCATAAAACCCAATGTTTAACAGCTATTATCAGCCTACATTCACTTAACACCACTGGAAATCCACCAATAATCTAACAAACCTAAACAAAACTTATTTTCACGCGTCAAAAAATTAATACGATTCGCTGAAATTATATCGAAAACTTTCGATAAGATTTGGTCATTTTGTAGAAAAGTTTACAATTGAAAGAAAACAAAGGGTATAGCCTTTAGTCCAAGTTTACCGCATAGCTCTTAGACCTTTTCAAATCATTAACTCCAGCTCTTGAGTAAATCTCATGAACTGTTAAGAAATATAAAACAAGGAACAAGATCAGCACAAGCTTAAACAAATTGCATTTCTCATTCAATTATTGGGAAGGAATCGGGAACGGCCGTTTTGTCCTACACGAAATATAGCAAAAATGTTATAAATATACCCGAAAATGTTAATAAATATAGCAATATTAAAATTAATTATTTTAACTACTTCCTACCGGCATTTACAAAAAGTAAGTAGACTAGAAGAGGCCTAGATATTAAGATCAGATTCGAAGGTTTAACGTTGCCGACAGAGCCAGGTAGAGACTGCTCTGGAAGAGTATCTGAAAACTTTTTCTCTACTTCTATATATATATATATATATATATATATATTGTGACGGAAAGCGGGTTCTCGCGCAAGGAATGTGGAGTATCTGCAAAGGGGTTGGGCGCCAACCGAATTGTTACTCGATAAGTTCTTGTAATTTTCCCTTGATGCCGCTGGATGCCTCGCAATTTCTGTCACACCTCCCGGTTAAATAGCTGAATACACCCCGAGTCGTAGTGGTCATGCCTTACCGACGGTTGAATAAGAAAGGCTTACACGTGGTTAACAGTAAAATTAACTTCATTGGTCTTTTTTACTGCAAACAAAATTCATTCTGTTCCTGACTTGGAAGGTGGCAAATGTTAAATAGCGAAAACTTGCTACTCACTAACTTATTCAACTTAACTTTTCCTAAAACACGAACTGAATTAAATAAATGATGTCTGAAGCACTTTACTAATTTGCAATGGTGCACAAATTTCACTACCTCGACGTACTACGATCACTCCACTGGTTTAAATAAATTTATAATTTGAGGCAGTAAAGTCACTGACTTAAGTAAACTCACTATTCGAAGCACAAAAATTGCGTCACAGCGCTGATCGTCCAATGAGAGAACGAGACAGCGAGCATTGCCTAATATCGCAAATGTTACATCATACCATAAGAAACTCTGATAAACCAATAAAATTCAATAACGCTTAACATTCCCTTATTTGAGCATGACCGTGTCATGGAAAGATCCACGAGCGGTCGGAAAATTCCAAGGTGCGCATGAGTCACCTGCAAAAAAAGCTAAAGCTAATTCTAATTTAAGAAAATTAATTCCTTAAAACTAAAACTTTACAGTCCTATCTTAACTTTCCTAAATTAATCTGAAATTCAGTTTAAATTAATCTAAATTTCTAAAATTCGCAAAACTAACCTAAATTTCCTAAATTAATTAAATTAACTAAATTTTTGAAATTACTCTAAATTTACTAAAATATCCTAAATTAGCATGAATTCAACTAAACTTAGCTTAAATTCCTAGAATTAAATCTCTTAAAAAATTCACTAAATTTACTAACGTATCCTAAATTCAAAAATCCACTAAATTAACTAAGCCTAAAAAGTTTCGCATTTAATAACAATCATAAATAAAAAAAAATTATTATTAGAACTTTTTTGTTTCTTTTTAACAACAATATTAAACTACTTATATTTAATGACGAAAATATGAGTATCGTCACAATATATAGAAGATTTGGTGTACATAGTCGCCTTCAGAAATCATTTCAAAAAGAATATCAAAAAAATCTGATAAAAAATTTTAACAAGCCGATATATTAATAATGAAAAGCCAACTAAAAGGGTAATTAAAAGTTAAAACAATGCGTAATAAAAACGACGTACGTTTCGAAACTCCTTCTTATTAGTTTCCTTATTTATAAAATTTTTGTTCCACCACTCCCGTCAAGGATGATCTTTTTAAGGTAGAGGGGCCTTTTTAATTACTTGATAAGGAAACTCATAAGAAGGAGTTTTGAAACGTACGTCGTTTTTATAACGCATTGTTTTAACCTATTGATTAGTGCCGTTTTAATTGGCTTCTTATTATCAAAAAAATCTTTCCTCTGCTTCCACATTTGATACTTTAATTTCAGATTATATATTGAACCATAAAAGTTGGTATTTATTGCTTAAATATTAAAGATGTTACCAGTATAAACTACAGGACAAGTATATAATGATAAAAAGCTTGTAAGTATTTTACCTGACTCAAAGCAGTTCACATTACTTGGTTCTTGGCTCCGTTGCTCAAGAAAAAATATATATATATATATTCGTTTGATAAGATTTTGTGATTATTAATGTGTGATTGTTATATTGTAGATTATGATCTTTTATTATTATTGTATTGACGTTTTTTAACTGTTAATGTCAATATTTTAAGGTCATTGTTGTAATAGAATCTCGTCAATTTATTATTATTGTAAAAAAGGCTTGAAAAAGAGGAGACGGTTAATTTTTTTATCTCCTTGAAAATTCTTTTTTTCAGTTAATAAATGTAGTTTGACATTTATTTTCTGGTGTTATGATGTTTAATAATATTTATTATAAAAGAGAAGATTTAAGGAAGAAGTATGGTTTGTTTATATATATTTCATTATTATTTTGACTTTTTGTTTTCTTTCAAATGTATAGATATTTATGAACCATCTTTGTTCTTCAATTCAATGTTGAGCTTGTCTTGTTCCAACATACTGTTTACAAGTTCCGCGATTCAGCAATGGGTAACTTTAGGTGAGGAAAGATAATGCCATTCAAAATAGCTGTACTAGAGTCAGAAACATGCCTTTTCTTCTAGAATAAAATACGGAAAGAAGCGGTTAGAAAGTACTTACATACACATAAGTTGATACAACGGCATATCAGGGTGTTCCTCAACTATTGCAATCATACATGAATTGAGTTTCCTGAACTCAACAGATGCTGGCGAATTACACATAGCCGGCATAAAAGGTCCCAAAAACTTTATAAATTGTTTTACGAAGTTTTGACCCCAGTTTATATTCAAATCAGCTATTCCCGCTGATTCTGAAAAGATAATTCAACAACATTGTAATTAACAGTTTTCAATTTCAGAAAATTTTGGAAATTGATAACACTTTGTCAATTGAAGAAACTATTGTAAATGAGGGTGAAAGGAAACATCTTATAAAAATACATATAATAAACTACTAAATTGTCTAAAATACAAAATAATTCTTTTTTTGTTTTAAAGTTAAGCAGTATAACAATATATTTAAAACATGAAGTTTATTGATTTGTGGCTTTGTTTGTTTGTTTGTTCGCTATACATTCCTTGACCCATTGATTGATCTGGACCAAACTTTGCAGAATTACTCTTTAGAACCCTGCAGAAATAACAGGCTACAAATGAAACCTGGACACAATTCCCCTTCCCCCTAATTTAACTCCCTCACACTTTTGGATAATCTTCAATTAATGGCTTATTGCATCAATTCTGTGTTTGTAATAAAGATGTTGCTTTTTTTTGGAGGGAGAGGGAGATTCAGACATTTCCTTTTTTTTTGTTCCTTTTTTCCAGTTTTTTATTTTACTTCTTTTTTTATGATACTGAATTTTCTTTTCTTTGTTTTCTATTTTTTTTAATTAAATGGTCTTAATTTAAGAACAAAGAAAACTCGGATCCAGATAAAGGGATGTAAACAGGGGGGGCAAACTTTCTTGAAGGGCACACACACCTATGAAACCACTTTCTTTGGTAACACATGCGTGTTCTTTGTCAATAACGAAAAGTTACATATTCAACGATTGTCAGGGCCTAAAGGGTTTAAACCGAGAGGGCAAGGGGTTAAACTTTCTTTAAAGTATGCAATTCTCCGAAACCGCTTCAATGAATTTTCTTTTCTTTTCTATTATTATTTAGATATTAACAAATAACCAAATAAGCCTCGCAAACTGAGCCAACATCAACGGGAATTCTGAATAGGAGCTTCATCCTTATTTGGAATCATCAGCAGAATTTACCCTTGATGTTCGGGTCAGTTGAGCGTTAGCTTTACATAAAAGTATTTTCGATCCATGGAATGGGCCGCCGAGAAAAAAAACAAATAAAAAATAATCCTGTGAAATCCACAGTATTTATCCCTTGTCCTTTCACTGAAACGTGCTAAGGAATTTAATTGGAAAAGAGAAACATCCTAAGTTCAATGAAAGCAATTTAACGTCCAGAATAATTCCTAAATAGAGTAGAAATCCTAAATGGACAGCAATATGTCTTTGCACACTGAACCAACATCATCGGGTATTCTGAACAGTTGTGATTTCTGAACGGGAATTCTCAAAATTTGCTGTTCATTTGTGCTTTCTTCTGTTTTAATGTGTTGTTATGGACGTTAAATTTGCTTTTCATTATTGTATTCTTTTTTGTAATTAAATTTCTAAGTGCCTTTCAGTGAAAGGATAAGGGATATACTGTGGATTTCACAGGAATTTTTTTTCATTCGTGTAAATAGGGGGACAAACTTTCTTGAGGGTTACGGAAATCTCCGCTTTAGTTGGAAATACGAAATTTCACAAGAGCGTTCTTTGTCAAAATCTAAAACATACCTATCCATGAATTTTGAATATTTGCATCCTAATTGGTGTAAACGTGGGACGGGGATACAAACTATAGTGAAGAGTACATTATTGGGTTTTCAGGTTACAAAATAGAATATAATATTATTTTATAATTCTCAAGTGATTTTTTATCAACTGCGGAAGATCTGAAGTGACAGAGATGTAGAGAAGGGCAAGAACGGTTGGGAAGTCTAATATATTCCAATCTCCATTTTATTTTCTTATCTATGTCTTATCGAGTTACAAAATAAGAATAAAACATTAATTTTAAACTACCATTTGACTTTTTTACCAACTGGAAAATTTTCAAGTGATCACATATTTACAATTTATTCGTTATCCATTTCAGAAATCTTTTTTGTAACCCGAGCGAAGCACGGGTATTTTCGCTAGTATATACATATGTACCAGGTGGGCATAACGCTTCACCAACACTTGGAAAGGGCTTACTGATTTGTATAAAAATTATCCACCGTACATACGAGGTGGGCATAAAATAAGTGAGGTGTTTAGAGCCTTCTAGCGAGTAATGTATTGAACGAATCGTAACAACAATCGGTGGACATATAGAGTGGAAATACAGTTTCGATTTCTAAAGAAAAAAAATAGATATAAAAGTCACCAAGAGAGGAAAATGTGGCGCCGCAAAGGTTGTAGTAAAATAATGAATGAGTAATTGCCAAATGAGACAGCACTCATTAAGTTTCGTAACAATATTGGCAAAGTTTATTGGTAATTACAAATAGGGTTCTATATGAACCCCATTGTGATGTTCCACGAACTACATGTGGTGGACGACCTGTTGCACGACGGCTTGCAAAATATCGCAATAGATTTTACCTGTAATGTAATGCGATCTTTCAACGTCGGGATATCCTTCATGTACAATGTTAGAAATTTCCACAGCCAAAAGTCACAAGGATTGAGATCAGGCAATCTCGGTGGCCAGGCTGTGGGAAATGCACGATTAATGATTCTGGTGTCAGAGGAATGATGCCACAAGACACGCTGTACCTAACATCCGATGTGGGGTGGTGCACTATTCTCCATGAAGATGGTCGAATCGAGACATCCTCTTTGATGAATTTCAGGAGCCACAAAGTTCTTTAGCATATCGGAATATCGTGCAGCATTGACGGAACAGGTCATTGGTCCACTTCGGTGAGTTTGCTTGTAAAAATAACACCTATAATAAACGATGACGTAAAGCCGCACCTCACTGTGACTTTCGGCGAGTGCATAGGCATGCTGTGGGAAATGCACGACTAACATGTGGATTAGACGCAGCCCAAATGTAGCAGTTGTGTGTGTTAATATTGCTACCGGGCAGTGTGTCGGTGAGTCGAAAGAAGGCGAGCTGGTGTGGCTTCGAACTTGTCGTTCCACAAATTGCCGCTTGCTTGGGGTTTTTACTTCACCATTGAAACGTCTTCACCACAGTGAACGTTAGATTCACCAGAGTCTGACTGAGTCTTTATTTCCTTTATTATGAATGAAAAGTAATGCAACATCCACAGCATCCTTTAGAGGGGTGGGTGGCCAAGTCAACTGGTAACAATATCACCGTTGAAATAAAAGTGCGCTTCGTCACTCTATAGAATCCGCCACGGCCATGTTTTTCCCCTTCCATGTGCGCTACGAATCTTAAAGCAAACTTAATGCCAGTGGTCGCATACCCAAATCTTGAACAGGGCAGATTTTATAGGGTAAAACATCAACATCTGATGCAGGATTTCCACACCGTTGAGTCTGGGATATCCGTTTGCTGGAATATTTCCCGAGCACTGCTGGTACCATGCAAATTCGTCATCTCCTGTTCCCCAACAGCAGTTTCAACTTCTTCAACGTGTTGGTGACTGATCGCTTTGCGTTCCCGGTCTGGTTGCACTGCCAGAGTTCCAGTTGTTTCATAGCGTTGAATCATTTTTAGTAGATTTGTTATGCTCATTGGCTCTCTTCGTAGCGCCTTCAATCGCCGAAATTCCCGAAGGGCAGTAATAGCATTCTCATCCCGCTGATAATAGTTTCCCCAACAAAGCACGGTCACGTAAGGTAAGAGCCATAGAAAGGCAATTCGTCGCCGAATGATGTGTATTCTCCAACCTTTCTTTTTATCATGATCGCTCTACACGTAACGCGGTTATGGAAATAGTGCTTTTACAGCGCCACATTTTCTCCTGTTGGTGACTTTTAATACTAAATTTTTTCTGTAGAAATCGAAACCGCATGTTTCCCTCTATATGTCCACCGACTGTTGTTACGATTTGTCCAAGACATTCCTCGCTACAGGGCTCTGAACACCTCACGTTATTTTATGCCCATCCGGTATATATACACATGTCTAGGAGACCTCAGGTTTAAAGGCAAGTCACGTTACTTCCAGTTGATCAACGTAGATAAAAATGAAAATGTTAGCATTTGAGAGAACGTCTCAAGAGACTCAGAATATCTGGACATGTCCCGGAAGTCACCCAAGTAAATAAAAATGAAAAATTGAGCATCCTAAATAGTTGACACCTTATTTGTATTTCAGTGTCTTATAGTTTCGTTGGATATATGCCCGAAAAAAAAATCAAACTTTTCTTTTACATATCTATATACACATACCTATCACAAGGTGATATTAATTAAACTTGCCCTACTCAATCCACTCTGTAGTTGTTACCAATAGATGTATTAACACCAAAATTTGTATACAGATTCTATACAGGACAATTCAAAGGTTGCAAAAAAAAAAGCCAACAAAAAGCATGTATTCGTTCCATAGGAGACATGACTGCTGCGCAGACTGTTTAGCGATATAAGAAATATTGCTAGATTCGTTACACAAGGCTAGTTTTAAAATTTCTAAGGGATGAATATGGTGTACAACGTCTGACCGGAACTGATCCCATTTGGTGATTCTCACAAATATTTAATATGGCTTTTTAAGTCTGGGAAATTCGCAACATTTACACATTAAAACATTTTCTTTAAATGGACTGGATTCACATGGATTCTGATCCGGAGAACATAATGGACAGGCAATGGGTAATGATCATCTAATCACACTACGGTCGGTGAAATATTGGCGCGAACAATGCTGTACGGTGAGTTCAATATTTGGGGAGCACCATCTTCCATAAAAGTTGTAGATGTAAGGCATTGTCGCTGTTGAAGTTGTAGGTAGAACAAAATTCAGGAGTATGTTATGATAGGGCCGTTACATCATGGTATATCAGTGAAATTAGAACTACCGTACGGTACCAGTAACCAACGTATTCTATGGCAACGGCAAGGTGGTCCTATCGTTAAGACAACGAAAGCGTTTGTCGTAACTGTTGAATGTACGAATCCTGCTGCCGCTCGGCTGTGGCATTAGAACGACCTATGATGGGAGTATTCCAGCTAAGCCTCCTCCCTAGGAAGCAAGGTAAGTATGGTCAACTATGATATAGGGTAAAGTGACCAATTACTGGCACCAACTTTTCAATTTTTACTGTTAGCTTATGTTATGAAGTGAACTTTGAGGGTTATTTGCTTTAATCCACTATATCTGGGTTAGTTGTCACAGCTTTGTTAAGTTTAAGTTTTTTTTTTCTTTCGTGACCTAATTTTTTCTGTCCCCTCGCCCCTTGTTTTGTTCTGTAAATATTTGCTTATTGTAAAAGAAATCATTTTTTGTATTTATAAATGCATTTATTTTATTTTTTAATTTTCATGTTGTCACCCGTTTTTCTGAAGTTTCGATTTTTATCTGTTCCCGTGAGAATTTTATTTATTCTTATTCTCAAACTATTGTGTGGCTATTTCTCACGGCGGTCAACATGACATAACTAAATAGAATCACATATTTAATGATTGAAATAGCCGTGTCTAAAAGTTAGTCATATCATCGCCCGCGGACCTTCCAATATATCATCGCTATTAAATCAAACCGGCAGAAGTGCAAAAATTAAGTTTTTGAGTTGTTGGTGTCAAAAAATTTCTTTTTTTTTTTTTCGTCTATTTTTATGTCGTATCGGCGTATCGTATAGTTGAATAAAATTCCGTCAGATGGCATTGGGCCGATATGCATTTACGCGCGAATAGCCATTTTGTTTAGCAGAAGACAGATCTATTGCGCAATACGCCAGTCCCTTCAAAACCTTCAAGGAGGAAGGGCGTCTATCATGTAAGTAAAACTGAATTATCTAATTAAAAATAGAACATTTTTATTATTGCCCCAGATATTTCTTATTGGCAGATAATCCGGTTTGCACTTAACATTAATGTGTTTATAGCAGCCTCAACTAAAACAAACCGGCATATAAGCCAAAACGTCGGTTTCCGCGTAAATTTTCTCCCGGAAAATAAAGCAAAATGTTAATTAAAACGGAAATATGTTTCAATAATTCAGTTTGAATTGTATCAAAACAAAGTTTCATGTGATGTTTTTTTAAGATATGCCGGTTTATTTTATTATGACGTATCGTTTTGCATGATATTTTACGGCTTACAAGGCTCAAAATCGACGCTTGTAGGTAGATACTTAAACTACCACATAGCTTTAGTATTTTCCGTCAGGTTACAATATTGTTGTTAGTTGAAGCAAAAAGCGGACAGTTTTGATATTAAAACTTGCGGCAAAAAGTAAAAGGCGGTGGCAAGTGATTGCGCCAGATGTTTTGTCTCCGACACTAGTCAATTGAAACGCAGTACTGAAGATGTTCCTAAAACTAGCAAGACTGATATACAATTAGAGACTGAAAAGCACGTTTCCCCTCCTGCTGGTAAGTTCAGGTTTCGTCGTTTGATTTAAATGAATCAATATTGTTGGTCACTTGCATAAGCATTGGTGTAGTGAATACTAATAAAGGAAGAACCCACTCACTCATTTCTCATCATTTTCAAACTTTTCCCCATAATTTAATAATATTTCATACCTATAATATATTTTTTAGGATGTGAAGTTACTGCATCAACGAACACGGACCTGACTACTATAAATCCAGTAGACGTTCCTATAGGGCTAATGGAAAGGGAAACTAACAAGACTGATTTCACAGATCTCATGCCACCCGTTAATGAAGAAAGGCAGGAAAGAACCAACGATGTACAAGCTAGGGTTAATAAGCTGCCTGATCCGTTGCTTCCAACATTATTTATGGATACAGAAAGCTCTACTAAAAATGTTCCTAAAACTAGCAAGACTGATTTAACTGAACTACAAGCACTCCATTTTGAAGAATGGATGGAATGTAAACCTATACAAGAAGAGACTGAAAACCACATTTCCCCTTCTACTGGTAAGTTCAGGCTTTTGTCATTTTAATTTATAGAAATCAATACTGTTCGTCGTTTGCATGAGCATTGGTGGCTTATATATATATATATATATATATATATTTAATTTTAGAATGTGAAGTTACTGCAGCAAAGATGACTGACTTGACTGCGGTAGATCCGGTAGAAGTTTCAATAGAGCAAATGGCACGGAAAGCTCAGAAGTCTGGTTTGGCCGACGATATTGTTACGGGTCAATTATTTTGGACTGAAAGCTACAGTGATGAACCGGCGACTGGGATTGAAATCGAAAATGCAAACGAACCAATTACAAGAAAGAGGAAAAGAGGCAAATTTAATAAAAGAGCTTTAGCAAAGAGGAAGAGTGAACAAACAAAACATAAAGTCTCCTTGCCACAACTGTAAACTCAAGTGTTCTGAAAAAATTGATGAGAACTATCGGACAGAGATTTTTGCAATTTTTAGGGGGAATGGGAGACTTGCAAAGACAAAGAAAGTTCATAAAAGATTGTACACAGGCACTTGTTCTCAAGTATCAGTGGATTACATTGAATCGTAAAAGGGAAAGTGGCTCTAATCAATCATACTCGATAACGTAAGAAGGAGAAAAAATACGGGTATGCAAATATTTTTTTAAAAACACTTTTGATCTATCGGACAGAGCTATTAGTACAACCTTTGAAAAAACAAACAAAAGCACAGGTGTGCTTTATTGGAAATGAGAGGCAATCATGGAAAGGATCGAAAGTTGGATGAAGAATTCGTGAAGAGTGCAAAGGTTCATAGAAAATATTCCCAGAATTCCTAGTCATTACTGCAGATCTCAAAGTTCTCGGGAGTATATCGATGGTGGAAAATCTATCGCCGAACTTCACAGAGATTATCTAAAAGAAAGAAAAGAGTCAAACCTTGCAGGAATCAGCTACTGCAAGTACAGAGCTATTTTCAAGTCATACAACCTCTCTTTTTTCACACCGAAGAAAGATCAGTGTGATGTTTGTCTCATTTACCAAAACACGAAACAAATTACGTCAGAATATGAGAATCATATTATAGAAAAGGACTTGTGCAGACTGGAAGTTGAGAATGATAAGAAAACCACAGATTCTACCGTCGTACCAGTGTACGACCCAGAGGCAGTGATGTCATGTCCGCAGGGGACAGCGTCATCCTACTACTACATTTCAAAGCTCGCCGTTTACAATTTAACAATTGCTGAACTGAAGGGCGACAAAAGGGTGAACTGTTACACCTGGGATGAGACCCAGGGAAAAAGAGGCGTGATTGAGATTGGGAGCTGTGTGCTGAAATAACTGTAACGTTTCAATGGCAAAGTTTAATGTCTAATAGACATCGTCTTTTACAGCGATAATTGTTGTGGACAACAAAACAAATAACTTTATGATGGCAATGTACAAATATGCTGATAAAAACATTAAAAAACATAAAATCTATCACACACAAATTTTTAGTAAAGGGCCACACGCAAAACGAGGACGATTTGGCTCACTCGATCATTGAAAAAGAAGTTAAAAGAGCACTCCGAAGCCGACCGATATACTTACCTTCCCAATATGCCATGGCCATGAAAATGGCAAAGAAAATTGGCAAGCCTCACCTGGTTCATGAGTTGAGTCATGAGGACTTTTTTGACATAAAAGCACTGAAGGACTCCCAAGTAATTTTACCAATGTTGGACATTCGAATGCTTAAAGTAATTAAAGACGACGGCAACTTTTACTTCAAAACATCCTACGGATCACATGCCTGGGAGGATGCGAAGAAAAGGAATACACGGGACAATGGGAGCGTGAATCCTGTGCTGATGCAAGCTTATTCCAAGAGACTTACCAATGATGAGAAAAAGAAAAAGGGTATAAAAAAGGTAGTTACAGACGGGATAATAACGTCAGTATATTCTGATTTCTATAAAAATTTGTGAAACAGCTTAGTTATCAGCAAAGGGAAGAGCAATCCATGTTAATTGTTGTTAAAAATAATTTTTGAAGTAATAAATTATTTTTTGATTGACAACATTATCTTTTTTTCTTACCTAAAACATGTTCCTAAAGAAGAAGCCACTGTGACACAAAATATTACACTGATTTTAAAGTCATACTAGCATATCTGCATATCTCTCTCAATTTAAGAAATTTTTGATTTATTTGCAACTACTACTTCAATAAGCAGTATTCGTCTAAATTTCATTCATGCATAAGGTGGCTTCAAGGTGAACCAAACGGACGTTAAAAGGAAAATATCACAAGCGAAAACTTTCAAGCCCTCTGGTGAAAAATTATGCTTTTATCAGATATGCCGGTTTGATTTCACAGCGACGATATAAGCCACTATACGTGGTAACATGTCAACGATTGTGTGAACCAGCGAAAAATCAAAGAAAAGAAAGGAGTCACTGCTTCGTTTCCCTGCTCAAGGAGTCTTTCTGATTCCAGAGAGGACATATGAGGACCCGAACAGTAATCTTGGTGCACCAAAATTTCTGTAAGTACCCTTTCTAACGTTATATTTATCGTGAGGATAAGAAATGTGCTATCCGAAAACAACTAAGTGCACCAAAGTTCAATTGACTTTGATGGCTGCATTGTGGACGTAGCTAAAATTAGTGGGGGGTGTTTCTCTACAAAAATTTTAGCCTATGTTTTAAAATTGTACGAAAGGAAACAAACATCTATAAAAAGAAATTTATCAGGTTGTTTTTTTTTTTAAAAAAACGGATTTTTTTTCTTGTCTTGCCAACACAATTCTTGTGATTAAATTTCCATTTACAAAACAGCTCCATTTTATATACGTATTTATATATTTTTATTTATATTTATATCTGGTTATTTATATTTACATATTTATGTATTTTTATGATATAAAGAAAACATCAGTGTAAGAAAAACTTTCAAATACTCAAAAGTATATAGAAGTTTTTTAATTTGGCTTTGTGCGTATTTTCTACTTATTTTGATAGCTAAATATTTAATTCTCTCATGTGGGATTCGTGATGGTGGTGGTTTCTTGATGTGTAATTCAATGAAACTATTATCTCTTTTAATCCAAACACACAATGATAGAAACAAAATCTCAGATTTCTACTATAACCAGTTTTTACCCATCATCACTTATACGAGTTAAAATATTATTATCTTTTATTATTATCGTTACAGTAATTACGGCAAAACCTTTACTAAAACTGTAGATTATGATTATAACATTATAATAACGCCATGGTGGTATTACAGCAATAGAAAAGATTATTATTAAGAATGTCGGGAGTCACCAATTTAAAATTCTTTGAATTTTGCTAAAAATCCATTAGATCACTCACCTACTACTGATATGGTAATGCAAAGACACAACAAAATTACGAGTTTCATCTTTGATTATTGAGTAGATATTTCATCACAGTTTCACTCTTAAGAATAGAATGTGCGGATCTCTCTAATCTTGACACTTGGGTATAGGTAATCCTACAGACAATGAAGAATAAAAACAAAAAAAGAAACTCAATGAGAGAATTGAAATTAGAAATACTCTATTCAATTAAGTATAATCATCTTCCAGTACCGTAGCTAGAGGATTGGGTGCCCCGGGGCAACAAGTGATTATGGTTTCGTAAAAAAAAAAAAAAAAAAAAAAACATTCGTTCGGGGCCCCCCTTTGCTCGGGGGCCCCGGGGCACTGCCCGGCTGCCCCGATGGTAGCTACGGCCCTGTCATCTTCCTTATTTCAAAAATAGATACATTATTCTCCTTCGAAGTTGCTGATCAACATGGAAATGATTGTAGATTAAGAGAAGTTGTGACATTATCCTTCAAATGTCATTATTATGACATAGTGTCTTCTATGTAATGTCTAATGTCTAATGAACTAATGTCTTCCAAAAGTGAAGGATACTGCTATACATAATCGATGATCAAAGCGAATGTACAGAAATAACTATTCTGAAAGGATGTATACGAAAGCCTGCGTAATGGCTGACCATGGAATTTAACCAATGGACCAATGGATGTACGTCCTAATAAAGAATGAAAGATTCTTCCTATATGGAATTGCTAAAATACAGATGCTATTTATTTAATCACTGGTGGTAATCTGAGTAATATTCAACTGAGATCTCACATCATGCACTATTTTAAATTCGAAAAAATGTTCCATTTTTACAGTGAATTGTCGTTTTTGGCTAATCTGATTGGACAATAGTTTAAATGCAACTAAATATGCAGTTTCCACGAATACCTACCAATATGCATAATGATATACAAATGTAACATTTCAAGGTTTTTCATAACGCAATGTCTTTTATAAGGTATAGCGATATAAAAAACATTTGGAATACAGGAATGTCTGCAAGGTCATGGTGTATCAGAAAGAGATAGGGACTTTTTTTTTAAAAAGGAGCGACATTATAGTTCTGATGTAGGAGTATATCATTATAGTTTTCTATCGCCAATAGCTTAAGTTTTGATATTCTTAAATTGTACTTTGAGTATTATAAAATACATAAGCATTGCGGAGAATGAGGATAGCCCTTTCTAATTTTTCTGCAGATGATTACAGGTGTGTTCTAGCAGTGAATTGTATCGGTCTTAGTTTCCAGTATTGTTGTATATGCCGGAAAATGAAGTTGGCTTCCCGATTGATACCAAATCCAGAAGTTATCAAATCCGGAAGATGGTTAAAAAAATTCTTAAAACTTTTAATCGTATTTCTGTATGAATCTTCGAGATAATATCGAAATCATGCATTGGAATCAAAAATTACGAACTGCGATAAACTAAATATAATAATTAAACTGAAGTAAATTATACTATCAATATTGTGTATTCTGGAATCTTTAAGGATCCTTATATTTCCGTATAAGGGTATCTTATAGAAGTAACAGAAACTTCGAATAGTACGATGTTGATCATATCAGAATTTTGCGATTTTGATTATATCATTATATCATAAGCTATGTAAGATTATAAAAAATTTTACATCAGGACAAGAAATTTGAATGCGTTAGTATGGTAACTATATCAACAAAAGAATGATATCATTTATATTTTTGATAACCTACAGTGTAATATTGTTATTCTTGCACTACTTTTAAAAATAAACGCCAACCCAAGTCACAAAGACTTTAGCGGGATACTGAATAGATCTTTTATTGAACTATAATTTCGCAATGATTTTCTTTAATCACATAATTTCACTTAATCAGGAAAATTGAAATAGGCTATAGAAAATGTCACGATTCCTTCTTGTCTAAAGGCCGTTTTACATGTACCATTTCACACGCCATAAGTTCGCCATAATGATCGCCATCAGCACGCCATGAGAGATGGCGAGCAATGAGATGGCTGGCTATCTGACACTAGCGCTCCTGGTGACGTATTGTAGAACTTTAAGTCCAATCGATTTGTATCTATTTATTCGAATTTACCTATTACAAAAATGATTTTATGATCATGTTAAGGAGGTCATGTTGTCCTTACGTTTTCGTGGATGCTTTCATAAAATGTTACATTAGTAATCAAAATCATTTGAGAATCGTCGAACGATGAGCGATCTGAATCTCAAAACATATCGTCGTTGATCGAGATACAACGAGATTGAATTATTTATCGCAACTGATTTATCGAAACTGAAAACAAAGAAATACAAAACGATGAAAAAAAAACATGAATATTTCATATTTTAATTAATTACAAATATTCTTTCACCTATTCGATGCATGAGTAAATGATTTTTATGTAAATCTATGCTATTTTATTCGTAAATAAAACGTAGGCATGATAACAATTGAGAAGTGTAAATTTTCCGTGGAAGGCGATTATGGTACATGTAAGACGGTACACAAAATGCTTCCACTTCACTGGCAATCTACCCTGACCTTGCCTGCATTATGGCGTGTGAAATGGTACATGTGAAACGGCCTTAAGGATGACAGACTGAATAGCCAGCCCTAGCCCACAGTAGAACACATGCCTCATTGTCTGTTAATGATTTATTGTTCGCTGGTATTCCTAATGATTGCTGTTTATTGAGATAAATTCGCTACCTTCTTTGATTTGAAACCAGCGAATTGATCTCAACATTTGAATTTATCGCCTTATTTTTTGACATACTGTGTTCAGCATTGAAGAAGCTTCTGAAACCAGAGATGGAGCCTACAATTAAATATTTTATTTGTTTAGCTTTTACAACGCTTCACCTCTCTTGGGGTTTTTACAATTAATTTTCATGACTCCATTTTATTCAGTAAACTCAATTTCCAATTTAAAAATAAATTAACTATAAAGTATTTTTGAGAATAAAATTCTTTGCTTCTCAAGGAATCTACAACAAGTATAAATTAGCAGCTTATGTTAAAGTTATTATACAGGGTGGCCTATAAAAACGGCCCCCAATAGGTTTCAATGTGTATGTTGTATGATCGCTGTACATAGCATTCAACGCTAATGATGATATACCCTCTGGATATTATTCGCCACAATCGCTCATACGCTGCTGAGTGTTTAGTGTTTTCCGGCCTAAATGTGACTAATCATGTATTTAATTCCACAAACAGGGCGGAGACATGTATCGAGTGAAATGGTAGCCACTTCCAACATCTACTCTAAACATGACAAGCAAAATATACAAACAATAATGTACAGATAACATGAACATGAGCGATAGCGTTAAATAGTGTCCAGTTTCAGAACCAAACTATTCCTGGAAACTATTTTGGACCCGTTTTCTGTGCGCCGCCCTGAAATATCTGATATATCTTTGGATTTTCGAAGGCAAAAACAAAGGAAAGATTTTAATATGTTCAATAAATTCATATTGGAATATGTTAGTATCTCAAATTATGAAGTAATTTTTAAAAAAAAATGTTTTCACTGTTACTTATTGAGAGGATATTCTGAAAACCTTTTAGCTCTTTTAATTTATCGGGCAATCGCAAAATAGGATTTAAAGATTCCAATATAACGCAAACTATAACTTTAAATTGCTTCTTCTTATCTTCCATTCTATGTCACAGATTCATTAAGTAAATCTTAAACAATTGTACATAATGAATACGAATAATCCCAATAATAAGAAAATTTTAAATTTTATTTTCATTGCGTCCATTATTTGTAGAAAAATCGATACTAACACACGAGAAAGTTTGTTAATTCGTTTTTGAATTTGAAGAGCTACTCATCCACCTCATTTATAGTTATTAAAACAATTGAGTCACAGAATGGATTCTTTTAAGTTACTCAACATCAGATTTCAGATATTCTTTTTATTTTTATATTACAAAACCAGTAATAGTATCTAATCTAGAAAATCATGTCCTTGTAATAAGCTTATTAGTATAAGTTTTCCATATGACTGCATTGATTAAGACTAAAGTAATGTTATAAATGAATGCCACAGCGGAATAGTATGAAGATACTTGCTGAATTTTTTTTGTAGTTTTGATTCACTATTCTTAAATATCTAATTACCCTATAGTTCTAGGCTGTTTTATATATGACGACATAGTAAATAATGTCCTGGAAAAGTGAAGGATATTGCAGTACATAATCTATGATCAAAGCGAATGTTCAGAATTACGCATTCTGGAAGTATGTTTACGAAAACCTGCGTTATGGCTCCCCACGGAATTTAACCTAGGGTAATGAAAGAATGAAAGAATTTTCCTCATGAGGACTTCCAAATTAGGCAAGCACCTACTTAAAATATAGATATTTTGTAAATAACCATTGACGATAATCTCGGCAATGTCCACCTGAGACATCACATCGTGGACTATTCTAAATTCAAAAACGTCCCATTTCCTTAATCGTCGTCCCTGGCTGTGTTGATTAGACCATAGTTTAAATATAAATGGATAGGCACTTCCGAGAAATGCTGACCCCCTATAATTAACTGGTATACAAAAAATAAATTTAGGATTGTTCTTAACGCAATTTCTTTTAAAAGCTATATCGATATAAAAACATTTAAGATAAAAGAAATGTCTCCGTGCAAGGGTAAGCTATAGAAGTAACAGAGACTTCGAATAGTAGGATGTTGATCATACATTAATTGTTCAGGCACAATATTATGATAAGATTACAAAAATATTATTTCAGGACAAGATGTTTCTATGCGTTACTGTTGTAACTATGGCAACGAAAGAATGATAGCACATATACTCTTTGGTAACCGACTTCAATGAATATTAATAGTCTTCCACAACATTTAAAAATAAAAACTAACTTGAGAAACAAAGTTGTTAGAGGGTACAGAATTGATTTTTCATTGAAATATAATTTCACAATGATTTCTGTTAATCAGACGATTAGATTGAATCAGGAAAGAAAGAAATGTTACAATGGACAGTGAAAAAATGTCACGATTCCTACTATTCTAAGGATAACAGACTGAATGGCCAGCCCTTGAGTGCAATATGGGCTAAGCGCTTTATCTGTTAATTATTTATTGTTCCTTGGTATTCCTTAAGATTGCTGTATATTGTAATAAATTCGCTTCCTTCTTTAATTTGAAGGCAGCGAATTTGTAACAATATTTGAATTTGATCCCCCCAAACAGTTCAAATGAGAGAACAAATAACAACCAGAGGTTTAACTAAAAATGTAGATTTTACCAACTAGAATAAAAATGTTTATTATTTTAATAATTCACTTTGATCTTCAGGTCTGAAACACATGGTAGTAAGTCAAGTCAGGTGATGCCTACTCGATTCGTCCTCGGCGGCAAGGATGTTGATCCCGGTACTCTGGAAAGTGCTGAAATATGGTTTCCCGAAGGGAATCTTACTTCAATGGGGCTTCAATATGCACAATGCCATTCCATTTCGAGCAACACTCGAAAAAGGGGAATAGATTGTTCACGGGCCATGTTCCTTAAGTGCGGTTAACGGTGACGGTTTCCCCGTATCTGGGCTATCCACCTGCCGTAGGCGTCTAATGAGATATCCGTACTAATCTTGACAACCTGGTTAGATCCTCTGGTTGGTAGGGGTCTGCTTCTTCCATGCGGTTTGGGAACTGCTTGTTCCAAGTTGCAATGACGAACTGCTCACTGCTAACTTCGGAGGCGAACTAACTTGTTGGAGCTCTGTATCCCGTTATATGGACAAGTCTGACCAATCAGAAAGACACATGCCGATTCTGAAGTAGGGAGAACCGGCCGTGAAGGGGTAAAGCTAATGAACATCGATCCTTACCCACTACAAATTTATTGCCATATTTTCTGACCTAATGTGTCCAGCATAGACGAAGCTAGGATCAGAAATAGAACCTATAATTAAAGATATTATTCGTATAGGCCTAGCTTTTAAAACGCATCACTTCTCTTGGGAGTTTTTATAGAATTATAAAATAAAGTAAAAATTAAAAAAAATAAAATTATAATGGATAGTAGCAACGAAAAAGAAATCATCAATCTACTATTCAAGATTGCATATTATTTATTAAACATACGAATTTCGAATTCCTCTATTTGAAAAAAGTCTGAACTATAAAATATTTTTTTAATAGTTTTCTTCTGAAAGAAGATACTAGAAGTATAAATTAGCAGCTGATGCTGCATGTTATAATAATATCTGTTGTATCTTTTGATTTTCGGAGACAAAAAAATACCAAGGAAATATTTTAATACTTAAAATAAGTTCAAACTGAAATATGTTAAACTACAATGTAATACTGTGAAGTAGTTTTTTTTAAAATGTGTTTACTGTTAATTTTCAACGAATACTCAGAAAACGTTTTACCTCTTTAGGTTATTTGGCAATCCCAAAATGGGCTGTAAAGATTGAAAGATAACACGAACAAAATATAACTGTAAATAGTTTCTTCTGATCTTCCATTCTATGTCACTGTTTCATTCAGTAAATCTTAGTTAATTCTATATAATAGAATATTAATAATCACAATAATAAGAACATTTTCAATTTCATTTCCATTGTTTCCATTATTAGCTGAAAAATTCATATAAATTCACGAGAAATTTTTTTGTTTCGCTTTTGAGTTTTTTCGCTATTCATCCACGAAATTTCCAGTTATTAAAATAATAAAGAATACAACAGAATATTGTTTACATTATTTATCATCAGAGTTCAAATTTCAGCTAGTTTTCTTATTATGTTAGTATAAAATTAGGCAATCGAGAATATCATGTGCTTATTAGTGTTTTCTGCCTTATGACCAACTGTTTTTTTTTTATGAATTTAGAATAAAATAATTTCAAAACTTTGATATACTCTTCTTAAAATGGAAAATTTCGATGCAAATGTAATATTTTATTTTCCCCTCTGTTAACTCAATTTTTAACAGATGGGGCCAAAAACATTGATGTTACAGAATGATTAACCTGGACATAGTCTATTATGGTTAAGCACCTCTATCTTGGCATTTGGATTGGCAGAGATGGACCAAAAGCTTGCCCTGCACGCTCACCCGACATAAATCCTCCGGACTGTTTCTTAGGGACTACCTGAAAACTCTAATGAACGCTAAACTAGTCCCAAATGTATAAACAAAGAGTGACCGAATTGTGGATGGTTGTACAACGATTCAGAGTATTCCTGGAATGTTCTCCAACAGAGCAGTAGAGACTTCGAACACCTCATCTAACAGTGGCTACAGCACAGCCTGGGACTTGCTAATTATTCTGCACCCTCGTTCATATTATACTTTTTTTATATTATTTTGTAACGTTGCATCGGACATTGTAGTTTGGTTAATAATTTCAGAACTATCCTATATATAAGATTCCCCAGTTCTCTGTAAAACAGAGATAGGGGTTTTTTGAAAGGGAAAGTTGGGCGAGAAGTAGCCTGATATGCCACTACGCTAAAACTTTTCTGATAAGCATTTATATATTTCCTTCCTCATTATATCGTAGTGTATTAAGCAGGTAAAATATATAATCCACAAATTATGGAAAATGAAATAAGGTACCACAGCCAAGTAACGCCATGTATACCTTTTGATGCCACCTATCTAATTCTTCACAAATATAAAAGATGGCGGTTCTGCACTAAAGTAGTTTGCATTGATATGCCATCTAGTGTTGAAGTGAGTTACTAGCAGACCGCCAACATTTTCGAGTGAAATTTAATTTCCACCTTTTCGTGTCGAGGACTGTTTCTGATTGGCTGCTACTATATCAACGTAAGATAAAATATAGATTTTTTTAATGTTCAGCAAAGATTAACTATATAAAACTATATATTTTATTGATTCTTGAAGATTCTTCTACGTAGATAAGTTAACTGTTATTTTTAAAATTCGGAAATTGTAGACAAACAAGTGTATCATGTGATCCATGTGCTCAGTAGCGCTTTAACGCCATGGTGGTGTAAATGGTCTACATATACGATTTTAGGTTGCGTACGACATTTATAAATTACTAATATGATCCATGAAAATATAGATTTTTATCTTGTTAATTATTTTGCTTTTAGAATCGGAAAATGCCGAAATTAATTAATTTTTACATTTCTTCTTTTGTTTTAGCTACAGATTAGAAAGACTGTGTTAATTTCCAGTGATTTTTAATTATTTTTTTACAGAAAGTCAAATTTAGTTGCTTTTTACTGTAATTTTGTACAAATAATGCTTACAGTGATGGAATAATTCTTAATTTTAAATAAGTTAAGTTACTAGAAAGTAGGTAGCGTTAATTGGACCAGGTGCTCCTAATAACGCCAGTTTGCATAGTTTTATTATTTGAGTTCTTATACTTCTCCAGTAAAAGTTATCATATGTTTCATTATTGTATGCTTCAAACAGAAGATTAAACTTTCTTGGTCATAATTTTCGTGTTTCGATACACCTTATTTCCAGACTTAGTAATTTAAATGTTAAGGTGGCGTTATTTGGGCCGGGTACCTTAATGGTTGTACTATTTTGTAATTGTTTTAATTACAACACGAGTTTTTCGAAAACAATAACTCTAATATTTGTGATAAATCATTTCATGCGATGCGTCTTTTCTAGCTAATTACTTTATTTGAATAAATTTGTTACAAGAGTATATATATTGCAAAAAGTATGAATCATTCTAATGATAACTCAACAAATTTAATATATAGGAGAATAGTGGTAATGTTTAAACTAAACCCTTGACGGGTACAACATTTTAAAACATTACAAATTTGAAATCAGATAAGCAAAGAGATTTAAGGAACAAAAGGTTAATTGTGAGAAATGTTATTGAACTTACCTCTTCTTAGCTTCCAGCCAATAAAATAAGTCAAAAAAGAAACTAAAAAACTGCACTAGACAGCAATTTAATTTAGAAATGAAATAATAACTTTTTTTACTATTTTTTCTAGCCACACCAAAAGAAGGAACTTCTTCTTCTGAATGTATCAGCCCAAACCGTGAGACCGAGATCCATAAGTCATAAATCACGGGACTGGCGATGACCTTAAAGTTTGGAGGAAAATAATTTCAGTACAGGCCATTTCAGGCTTTCGTTGGTTGATAGAATCTAGAAAATAACAATAATTGAACAAAATTCTGGTCTTTCTATAGTGAATCAACTATACTGAGAACAATCATCATATCCTCCACCCTTTTTGGCCTCTTTCAGTTCAAGATGACCACTGGCGACTTACTCAGAGTCGCGTAAATGGGTGAAAATGTGGTCTAGATATACTAAATGAACTCTATATGGGCATTGGTTTAAACTGTACTTGACCCTTGAATAAACTGGCATGAATAAATTAGTTTTCAGCGCCAATCAATATTAGTGTCATTTTTAATAAGAGAAAGCGTTTGACTGATTACAACTTGTACGGGGTCTCCTGGTTTTGTGTTTACTGCAAGATAGTAAATTGTCGTTGAAAAATGCATGTACAATACTTTGCCAATAATTCCCTTAATTAAAAGTAGATAATTGCTGTGAAAATTTCCAATGGCTTTATTATTGTTTTCATTTTTCCTATGTGATTGCTGATGCTACAAAGGACTATTTTGTAAAAATTAAATCAATTTGAAAAGGCTTAAACAAGTTTTAATATTTTTGTTCTGCCATCAACAATGATAATGAAAGGCGGTGGGTGCTTTGTGATTGTACTTCATAAGATTCTTCAGTGAACAAATTTGTTGTTTTTGTTCAAGGGAAAGTGTGGAGAAGAGAATCGAAGATTTCAAGTTTTTTGAAATTATATTTCTGTGATATCATGCAACATTTGGAAAAAAAAGCTTAATTTAAATTTTATAGCTATTTCCAAAAGATTAAGACTACATGTTGTTATTATGTGTTTTGTGCTAATTCTGCTAAATTTGTGCTCAATTCTACGAGTCTCAGTTTTCTTCCGGTTATCATGATGTGCGCTTTGCACTTATAATCTTTGTAGTGATAAATGGGAAAAAACACTATCTGTAATTATTGTATGTAGGTATATGGTGAATTATGGGAGAAGCCAAGCACTGCGACCGGAGGTCTGCTGCACTACCCCACGGAAATAAGAAACGACGGAAGGAAAGATTGAGAATGTATGGTGGGAGAACTGCAAGGGAAGTGGGGGAACCACGAGAAAACCTGCCCAGAGCAGATCAACCTCAATCATGAAACCCACATGAGAACCGAACCCCTGTACTCAAGAGGAGCGAGGCCAATGTATTAGTGACAACGCCAACCGAGCGGCCATCTCTCAAGTGTTATTCTGAGGTCAGAAATCATGACTTTATATCGGGAAGAGAATCTGAAAGTGAATTAAGCAAAAAGATCAATATTTAATATGATGAAGAAATTTCGAGATATTGGTGAATTCAGGGAACGTCCCAAGAGAACAACCTCACGGGATGACAATACCATAAGGGGAATTGATAGGCGATCTCCGAAGAGTTGTTGCAAGAACGTGAAGGTCGTTCTACAATCCAAAGGGACTGATGTTAGTATCAGCAGTGTTTCCCGACGTCTTAGCACAGAATTTGGATTAAAATCGTATAAATCTTCCATAAAGCTACAGTAACCACTTTAGTGAAAAAGAAACGACTTTAATTTGCTAAGAGTCATCGATCTTGGACTGCTGAAAATTCCAAAGTTTTTGTTTTTCAGACTTTGCAGAAATTTGCATTAAACAACACATGTTCGACGGCGAAAAGGTAAAATGTTTGATGAAAAATATTCCGTTAGCACCGTGAGTTGTTACATTTATAATCTTATGTTAATATCATCTATATATCGTCAAAGACAGTTGCAAATTGAAAAAGTTAGTAATGAATCTTAACAAAAAAAAGTAACAAACCACTAATAATGGGGATGTTTAAGGTCTCTGGGTCGAGGCTGGAAAAGTCACGTGATGTGGATGTGTTACTTCTAAAAACAAGGCTAAGATTACCGAAAAACCTCTGTATATTAAAGATTTCTCAACGTTAAATATATTGAATTATCGGCATACAATTAAGGAGGCGTACGGAAATAATGTAGATACGTTATTTCTAGATGAAAGGAATAAATATATTTAAAGAGAAATTTGTTCTAGTCCTTTCATCTAGAAATAACGTATCTACATTATTTCCATACGCCTCCTTAATTGTATACCGGTAATTCAATATATTTAAAGTTGAGAAATCTTTAATTTACAGAGGTTTTTCGGTAATCTCAGCCTTGTTTTTAGATGTAACATATCCACATCACGTGACTTTTCCAGCCTCGACCCAGAGACCTTAAACATCCCCATTCAAAAGAACAAAAACAGAATGACTGTATTCATAACTTATTGGTTATATGAAAAAAAATTTGCAAATGAATATGTTTCGCCAATGAATTTGGAGACAGCGTTCTAGGTAGTTGACCAGTAAATACAGAATTTTTTTAAATTTCTTTGATAATAACCAACTTCCAAAACCATCGATTTCTTGGAAAAACACAGCATTTCTAAATTATTTCTGTAAAACATTTTAATGCTACATTATTTAAAAAACATACTAAACATCAGTTTTTTTCAAAATTTGCAAAAAAAAAAAAATTAAAAAAAAAGGAAAATACTGTCAAAATTTCAATAACAAATTTTTCTTTTAAATTCTCATTAAATTTTTGGTTATCATTTTTATTTTTAGTATTTCATTTGTATATTATTTCTGCAAAAAATTTCAATCCTGTGATATTTAAAAAACATACAAAACTTGCAGAAATATTATTAAAAAAATTAAATACTTTCAAATTTTCAACAGTAAAATTTTCTTTCAAATTGACGCTACTGGTTAATTTTTGGTTCTTAATTATGGAGGTTTTCTATTTGTTAATTAAAAAGCGTTTAATTCAAATCCTTCCATTGATGGAGTCAATATTATATGTAGATATAATAATGTTTTGCAAAAAGGTAATGCTGTCTCCGGTCTTTGGACTGAAGTACTAAATGACGATATTTAATTTTTAATGGTTTAATTTTGATTACAAAATCATCTTTAGAGGCTTACTGAAAATATTCCAACAACTCGAGAAATAGTTAAAACAGAAATATTTATAAAAAATATAAAAAAAAAACAATAACAAAGGTTTCTCGAAACTATTTTAAGATACATGTTAAATTTATTTAATTTATAGGTTATTTATGTGAATAAATAGTTCACACGCCTTTTTAAACATCATACTGAATGTAGAAAATAATGTTTTTTTTAACCGATTTTGATATTTCTTCTTAGATTTACAGATGGCAAGAGATGAACACCAAAAAGGCGGTAAAATAACTAAGTGCCTCATCACTCCATCTTTTTCAGTAACATCGATTGACGAAAAATGAACTCTTGTATTCTATAAGTGAAATGAATGTAAACACTAATTCCTTATATCTTGGACGTTCTAGTAAAAGTGTAAGTTTAAATATAAACTGTATTTTTTTAGATATAAATTTTACTTTTTTTTTATTTTGACTAATTTCTGACATGTGGACTTCGCAGCATGATTAAGAATTCGAGTCATTTCTTTATGAAGTAAATTTTCTTTTTTTAAAGACAATATATCTGTACTTAAATCGTTCAGACTTTGGAAACAAGAAAGCAAAATTTTACATCGAGATAAAGATTATCGCTTACTTTCTAGATATTTAAACAAAATTCTGAAATAATAATTTTAAGTTTAGTTAATTGCCCAAACAATCTTTGCCTAATTTTGTTAGTAATACCATTAATTTTATTGCTTATTGCAAAATAAATTTAAAACTTTTATACAGATAATATATATATATTTATTTAAATCATATAAAAATCTCCCCTATATCTAAAAATATTTCACAAGTTTAAATCTTGTGTACAACTTCAAGCATTTCTATTATTATTTTTTTGTAAAAATATGACTACAACTACATAATACGGAGGGAGATATATAAAGAAATGATTACAAAAAGAGCGCATGACTTTGAATTATAATGATTAGAACTGGACGGTGTTGTAGTAGATGTTTCCTCTCCTTCGATTACCAATAGTTCGACTTCGCAGTTAGGTAGGTAGTGGCTTTTTAATGTCATTAAATGGGCATCGACAAAGACTTTAAATGCTGGTTTTGTTACTTTGCAAGACCCTACTTGATCCATGTGAAATTGAACACAATCCCGAAGTTGGATGAGAAATCTGCAATTTAAAAATAAATAGAATGAAAAGTATCAATACTTTATACAGTATTCGTTCTACACCTCATTTCTTTTTTAAAATTAAGATAATGTTGACTAAAATGCTTTATGTCTGTTTAACCAACTTGTTTGAAAGTGAATCTACCTCAGCAATAAAATATAAGTCAATAATATAACATTTCCACAGTGATGACTTTAAATTGTTTTTAATCACAATGGGATTATCATTATTATTTTTACATTGTTAACTGAAGTCTTAAAGTGAATAGTCAAAACATTTTAAGTACATTTGTGATTTCACAGATTTATTCCTACATTCTTAATAAAACAATGTTGAAATTCAAAGAATTTTTTGAAAGGTACAAAATAAAATTTGCTTATTTATTGACCACGTACACAAAGTGGTAAAGGAAGAGCGTTTAAGTAATTTGTATTGGGTCGAATATGTGCTAAAACAAGCGAAAACGTTTTGAGTGACATGGAATATTAGAACAACGTTCAGTGTCATTCCGCATTTTTGCAAATACCAATGTTAGCCGTGAAGATAAAAAGATTGAGAAAAACTGGTGTACAATATGAAAACAGCGTTTCTTTGTTTTCTTTAATTTTTCTTTTCTTTGTTTTGAAACCTACAGTCACGGTATATTTTGTTTACTTTTATATTTTCCCCGTGACATGTTTTATCCTTTTTCACTATTTTCCTTTCCTTAGTTGATTAGAACTAGAGTTGGGATGATTGTATATATATGTATATATGTATTTTGCACAAACCATGATATCTTTTGTATAAACATATATTCTTTTGTATTTAAGACTTATTATACTATATATTCAGCATCGACCACCATTCAAAGAAAAAACCTTCAAATACCTTTGTTATTCTATTTGCTGGTTAATCTGAAATGTTTGGAAATATCAATGTTTGCTGATTGATCTGAGAAGAAATCTCATTGACGAAAAATGATTATTCTACAGATATAGTCGAAAAAGACTTCGAAAGCCTATCTTTTCTCAATATGTACGTCGCCATTTTTTTGGGGGGGAGAGAGTCTTCTTCGCGTTTGTTGTAGACATGACGTCAGGAACAGTTTCGTGTGTTATCTTCTGGAGGGCTCTCTGATTGGCTAAGACACCCATACGTAAGGCTACCTATAAATACAGCCCCAAGAGACTCTTTGACTCAGAATCGACTTGGGTGATGAACTGAGATGACGGTTAGTGTTAGTCAGGAAAGACATTACTTACACTGATGTTTTCCTTTCGATGTTCTTCGACCACCCTCATCTCTCAACGAATGTACTCAGCTCCATTCGACGTAATCGTTAGCCCAGGCTCTGGACACTTCAGTCGAATATCCCAAGAGTACATCTGTTGATTCAAGAACAATGTCGGACTCCGGATAACTGAGTCTAAAAGCAAAGAGTGAGTAGCTAATACATCGAATAATATGAAGGATTTAAAATACTTGATCTACTAGTGGGAAATCTGTGTTTTGTTAGCGAAGTGAAAATTTAGAGCTAGCTGAGTGTGAACAGTGTGACGCTGAACGGACCAAAAGAACATTCAGTGCAGTTTCAAGGGAGTTGACCTTTGGAATGAGGTGTCTCAACCCTGAATTCCCCGTGTTTTGCGTGGAACAATCAGACGAATCCAAACATATTGAGATAAGCTGTAAGTAACCTTATTTTCTTTATACGATGCTGATTTTAACTTTCCCCAAGGATACCACGAAACTTTATTATCGGTTGGTTTTACAACATATAGGACATTGAAGATGCCTCCATGAAAATAAAACTAATCTGGATTTGTTAGCGAGTAATCTAAACTTATAGATTAAGAAGTTGAAGGATTAATTTTGTAGTGAAGTTTTATGATATCGCTTTCTTTTCATTTGAACTAACTATCTTTGACTTTTAAAACTACTATTCATTAGATGTATTATTATTATTCCAATTTATTAATTATTTTGTTTGCTGGCCGGCTGCCAAGTTAAACACCCTGCATGAGTAATACCTCATAAGTTTCATTAATTTCTTTGACGTTATTTACGCAACTTTTTAAGTACTTCTATTATTTTTGTCCCGTTAGAAGACATTGTTTAAAAGATATTTTAGCCACTGTAAATTTTTTTTGCTTAAGTGTGAAATAGACTCTATCAGCGAGTGATGCTTGGCAAGATTCCTTCTACTTAATATTGAACTTATTGTATTTTGCTGCTTATTATAAGAGTGTTTTTTTTTATCTTTGATACACTGCAATAAGCAAATGTAGCGTAAATATATTCTATTTTATCTTTTGTCAGTGTATTTGCGATTCTTTTAATTTGTTTATGGATACAGTTTATGGATAGAGAATGGGGGTACAGTTTCACCGGGCCCAGCAGCTTCACCCCCTCAGACCTTTTGAGAAGTTATAGCTTCCCTGAAACTCTGTTGTTAGCGATTAAACTAGTACATACTTCAGATGGAGTACTTGACTCTTATCCACTATGATGGCTTGAGCGACTAAATCTAGTCCTTATTGTCTATTATTTTATTAATTATTGGAAGAATCCTGTATAAACCGTGACACTACAAAGAAAAATTTTCAACTTGAAAAATAGTTGAAAATAGTTATATAAAAATGTCCTTATTTAAATTACCTAAATCGAATTAATTTTACTTATATCAAATGTTAACCGCACGAGGATTTATAAATTTCGAAGCATTATGAAACATCCAAACATATTCTCCGAAAACTTTTCTTGTCATCTTGTCATTTTTACGAGCAAATAAAGCATACTTAAAAATCTTCAAATCCAAACGTCTCACGATATCTTAAATTTCAAGATTAACTTGTTAAAACGTTCAATATTATATACACCTATATACACACAACTAACCTTCGGATAGTAGGTTAAAAAAAAATTACGAATTAAATCGAATTAAAAAAAATCCATATTACTATCTTATTAGATTTATAGTTCAATGCGTATAATAGACTGCCTGACAAAAAAAGTGATGACCCAGAAGGAGTGGTTGGAAGTGAATGAAACCACATATGCTGAAAGATCATGTGACTTTATTGAACTGATTACAATATGGGATGAAAGAGACAAGGCTGTTGGCAGTTACAGGTGGAAAGTTGGCACCAGGTCAGTAGGGTGTCGCACCTCCTCTGGTCGCAATGGATGTCCTTACGCGGTTCGGAATGGTGTCAAACAGCCTTTAGATCCTCTCTTGAGGCAAGGTCATCCACAGTTGTTGCAGCTGTTCCTCCAGATCCTGCAGGTTGGTACTGTGACGGAGTCCCCTTCCAATGTCATCCCACAAGTGTTCAATGTTGGAGAGGTTCAGGGATCTTGCTGGCCACGGGAGGACCTCAACATGCTGTAGGCAGTCCGTAGACACACGTGCTGTGTGTGGGCGTGCATTAACTTGTTGGAACACTGTCCCAGGGGGCTATGCCATAAGGGTAGGACGTGCGGACTGTGCCGTCAAAGTGCCGAAGCACTATTAGAGGTGATTTGAACGCATATCCGATTGCTCCCCACACCATGATGCCCGGGGTTACGCCTGTGTGTCTCTCCACAATATGGGCAGGATGTGCCCTCTGCCCTTGACGCCACCATACTCGAACACAATGGTGATCGGAGGTTATGGCGAAGCGGGACTCATCATTGAACATGATGCGAAACCATTCATCCTCTGTCAATGCCTCCCGGGCACGGCACCAATCCAAACGTCGACGTCGGTGTTCTGATATCAATGCCAACCAATGCATGGGGCGGTGGGACCCCAATCCGGCGGATGTGAGTCGTCGAGCAACCGTGCGGGAACTCACAGGATGTTGCAGAGTCGCCAGTACATGTTTGCGTATGGCGGGTGCCGACGTCATGGTATTCCACCCTGCTTAGCACATCATAAGACGGTCCTCCCTGAGGGCAGTGGCAAGCAAGGGGGGTGGAACGGGCCCCCGCCTGAGAGGGGCCCCACCAGCCAGCCTCGGGGCCCCATCCACCCAAGTATCCCGACCAGCCCCTTTACAAGGTTTTTTTTTTTTTTTTTTGATTGTTGAATTGGAGATCCCTTTTTTTCCATCACTTTTTCTGTCTGGCTGTGTAGAAACACAGATATATATTTTGTAACATTTATGTATCTTATCGATATACTCAGGGCCGGACTTAAACACCCAGGGCCCCTAGGCACTTGATATTTGCGCCCCCCACCATCCCGAAAATCGACAACCAAAAAAAAAGAAAAACGGAATCTCCAATTCAACAACCAAAAAAAAAAGGACAATCCTATTTTAATAACCAAAAAAAAAAACACTCGAATAAGGCGGGGCCCCTCGGCTGGCTGGGGCCCCTAGGTGCGGGCCTTCTAGGCCTAGGCGGAAATCCGGATCTGGATATACTGTAACATCAAGACACAGCAAGATCAACTTCCAGGTCATAATTGAAGCATATCATACACTAATATCGAGACATCCTGCTTAGTGTATCAGCTATTGAATAGTTCTAGGGAGATGAAAGAAATGAAAAGAATTACGAAATTAGGATGTAATTATCCTCAAATTTAAGGATTTTAAGGAATAAATAAAGTTCCTTAAAAAATTTAAGTTTACTTTCCCTGAAACATTGCGTTATTAGTCCAGTCGACAGGTAGTTTCAGATAGAAAAAGGTGGGAAATTAATGAAACTTTGGGATGTTGTTCAGGGATGGTTAATTAACATTTTTTCAAGTTTTGGACCTCAAGGACCCTGTGCGAAAACAGGAGGGGGAAGGAGGGAAACTGCAAAAGTTTCGACCTTCCTCCGGCTTTTCCTCAATGACTTTTTTCCCTTAGGTCCTACGGTAGAAGCATCCCTATACTTTTTTGTAGAACGCCAAATTTCCTAGAATTTTAATCAAAATCAAACATGTTTGTATGTCAATTCGTTACCGATATATGGCGCTTCGAAAAAACTTTCATTTTTCCAAATTCGCTAAAAAATGCTCAAAAATGCAGAATTCCACCTTATTTCTTCTGTTATACCCGAAGTATGATGAAATGTTGTTGTAATTATGGTTTCTGGTTACCTAGCATTTGTGAATTGGTTTGGGTGGGAGAAAAGGGGGCAGGGTGTTCAAAGTTGGTGAATGTAACCTGGAACCATAATTACTACAACATTTCATTATTAATTCAGATATAATAGAAGAAATAAGGTGGAATTCTGCATTTTTGGGCCTTTTTTAGCGAATTTGGAAAAATGACAGTCAAAATAGTAGGAACTTTAACGCTCTCCAAAAACGTATAGGGACTAGCAGCAAAGCCTGTCGGACGACAGGCATAAAATAATCACAAAAATCATTTTATTATTAACTATCAAATATAAAGTAAATGTAATCTAAATACTGCACTAACTTGTGAACGAAGCTTCTACGGCAAAAATGGTTTTGAGTTTCGAAATCAGCGTAAACAACTGAGTAAGTATGCCAAATTTCATTAAAATGGATGCAGTGGTAACAAAATTTTGTTTTTAAACGTATGTTTTGTTAGAAATTCAGTTGTCGAAGTCAGTTCCCAAGAATAAATTTTCATGGAAACAACATGGAATGACACAATGAACTAATATTTTCATCCAATTTCAGTACTTTTGATTCAATGGTACCATTGACAACCGTTGGATCTATCTTAATAGGTTAATTTTATCGAGTTACAGACAGACAGACAGACGAACTTAGCCAATTTATATCAACATCTTTATTTGATTTGATTGATTATTTGATTTGAAAATTGTTTTTTGTTTTTTTTAATGTTTATCAGACCTATTTAGGTGTACTTCTTACCTGTACACCTGTAATATAGGTTCTGAGAGTTTAATCTAAAGGATCATTTTCCACCCAAAAAGAAAAACGAAATACCAACCATATCTAAAGTTTAATTTATCTAAAGAATAATTATTATTTTTGATTCATAACGCCGAAACGCATTTGAAACTCACCTTTGTATAGTCTAAATACTGCGCTACCTTGTGAACGAAGCTTCTACAGCAAAAATGGTTTTTGAGTTTCAAAATCAGCGTAAAAAACTAAATAAGTATGCCAAATTTCATTAAACTTGGTGCTGTGATAACAAAATTATTTGGTTTTGAACGTATGTTTTGTTAGAATTTCAGGTAAAATTTCATGGAAACAACATGGAATTACAAAATGAACTAATATTTCATCCAATTTGAGTACCCTTCAAATTTCAGATTCAATGGTACCATTGAGAACCTTCGATCTATCCTAATAGCTTAATTACATCGAGTTACAGACAGACGGACAGACAGACAAACAGACTGACAGACGAAATTAGCAATTATATAAGTTGATGCTTTTGCCATAGGACGTAAGGGAAAAAAGTTATTGAGGAAAAAACGGAGTAAGGTCGAAACTTTGGCAGTTTTCTCCCCCCCCATCCCCTTTTCGCACAGGGTCCTCGAGGTCCAAAACTTGAGAAAATGTTAATTAACCATCCCTGATCAACATCCCAAAGTTTCATTAACTTCCGGTCTTTTTCCACCTAACCCCACTTTTTCCAACCTGTCGACTGGACTATATGTTTGTATTTTTTTTTTACTTAAAGTTGTGAAACTTTCAAACATTTAGGATGAAATAAAATTGTATATATATATATATATATATATATATATATATTGTGGCCTTTAAATTACATTCACTAATGAAGAATAAACTTTGAATAAACCTATAAACTTTTCTGTGTATGTAAAGTTATTTAAATTAAAAAAAAAACGTTTAAAAATAATGACACACAAACTTATAAAGATTAAAAATACTTTAACACATTAAAAATACAGAACCGGTTTCGTCATGCTGAAACGACGTTTTCAACTAAAAAAGTGAGGCAAATCATGTGATCTTATACAAAATAAATTTACAATAATTTCGAAAGATTATTTTACACCAATGAAAATTTTTTTAACAATTTTAACCAATGAAAAGTTGGTGAGGTCATGGAAAATTTGGCAGTTTGATGGAAGGCAGGTTATGATGTCATCTTTGTTGATCTTAGAAACTGAACGGAAGTTGTTCCTTGACTGAAGTAGGAAGTGATGACTTCTTGGTGATTGGTTGGAACGTGGTTGAGCTTTAATGGTGGATTGGCTTTTCTGTAAATTCTGAGTTTATCTTGAACAGGATTCGAAAGTATGCGTCAACTGCTTGAATCTGAAAATACATATAAAAACAAAAAAAAAAAAAAAAAAAAGGGGGGGGGGGGAAGATAATAATTATATTAATATATTAAGAAATAAAAATAAAAATAAATGAAAATGAATGATTAAAATATATGGAAAGGGAAAGGTATTGATGATATTGATAATAAAAAAAAAAATAAAAGAAAAATTTATATGAATATTTGATGTAATGAGTGATATATTTGCGGGCTGTGGGGATTAAGGACCGTATCATGCTGTGCTATACGGTCTTTGAGCTATTGCAAAGTTTCCCCAATATAAAAACAATCATGATTAATGCATGGAACCCCGTAAACTACATCTCTACGGAGGAGGAAATTACTGTCAATAATGGCTTTTCTTTTTAATGTGCGGTCTATAGTATTATTACTACGTGACGTAATGGAAATATTTAATGGTTTGAACAAGTTTTTACACAAAACAATGATCTATGGAAAGGTATGGAAATATATTTGTTGACTTTTGTCTTCTTAACATCGTTGTGGTAGTAAGCTTGCAAAGTGCTTGCAATTTGTTTATTTATGAAGTTTAGTGGATAATCATTGTTGGAAAATAAAAGAGATTTTGGAGTCAATTTCGTTGTTGAATCCTTCAATGCTTCTGGAAAGGTTAATTGCTCTTTGAACAGCCATGTGGATGTTATTAATTTTGAAGGATGTGGGGCAATGTGAAAAATAGTTCAATGTTATTCCTCTATCAGTTGGTTTTCTGTAAACTGTTGTATTGAAGCTATTATTTATTCTTGTTATCCAGACGTCTAAGAAAGGGATAGATAAGTCTGTTTCTTTTCAAGTTGAAAATTTATGTTAGGGTGAATTTCGGTTATAATGTCCATAAGACCTTCTTGGATACTGGTTTCACAATATAAAAGTAAGTCATCGACATAACGACAGTATAATGGGATGTTTAGATTACTTTCATCATAAATGAGGAACGCTGAATCTTCAATAAATATCATGACAAGCTCGGCTAATAAGGCGGAAGTAGACAGGCCCATGAATAAACCGGTACTTTGTCGGAAGTATTGTCCGTCAAAAGAGAAAATTTGTTGCTTAAACATTCCTTCAATAAGGTGACAGCATTGTTCAATTAACTTTTTATTTTGAAAATTTCGACAATTCTTATGTATGAAATGGTCGAATGCTTTACAAATCAATTCGTATGAAATTGATGTAAATAAAGCTTCTACATCAAAAGAACAGAAAGAGAAATTAGGAATGAATTCCAATTCCTTAATCTTTTTAACAAGAGTTGTACTATTGGGTACTGCGTGTGTTGAAACAATTTGAAGGGGGCTTAGTTTGTTGTATATGAATTGAGATAGTTCTTTAATGGCTGCATTATTGCAGTTAACAATTGGTCTCACTTGAAATACATTGTTATGTAATCTTTCTTTATGAATTTTCGGTAATATCCGAAATTGCGGAATATCAAAGGAATTATCTTTTAGTTTCCTAGCTAAAGTGTGAGTAATGTATCCGTTGAGGGCCATTTATCTGTATATCTTTTTATTGTAATTTACAACTTTTTTACTATCAGTTGAAAAGAAACTAATTCCAGGATTCGATTCCAAAAACACAGAACCCATGTTTGTGTCTTGGTGACTATTCATGACAACAACTGCTCCTCCTTTATCAGCATTAATAATCTTTAAATCTTCCTGTTTTAATTTCTTTAGACATATTTTTCAAGTGGATTTAAGTTATCAAAATCAGGGGTTCTTAAAGTACTTCTAATGACACTACCGATGGATGAACGGAAATTAGGTGAAACCATTTTTTTAGGAAGGGAGGATATGGCATTCTCGATAGGTGCCAAAATTTGATGTAATCTCGGTTTATCTGGGAGATTAAACTTTAATCCTTTACTAAGGAGTTGAAATTGAAATATAGATAATTCATAATCACTTTCGTTTATAACTCTGGAATCTGCTTTATAAGTAAGAGGCTATTTTTTCTGACTGAGGGATGTAAGCTTCTTTAAATGAGTTGCAACTATTTTTTGATAAGACTTCTGGTATGCATTTGCGGCCTTTGCTAGGATAGCTACAAATTGGTCCGGGGATAGGATAGATTTAAGCTGTGATGATAGATATTGAATGTAATCTAAACATCTCATTATATCCATTAAATGGAAGGTAATCTAAACATCCCATTATAATGTCGTTATGTCGATGACTTACTTTTATATTGTGAAACCAGTATCCAAGAAGGTCTTATGGACATTATAACCGAAATTCACCCTAACATAAATTTTCAACTTGAAAAAGAAACAGACTTATCCATCCCTTTCTTAGACGTCAGGATAACAAGAATAAATAATAGCTTCAATACAACAGTTTACAGAAAACAAACTAATAGAGGAATAACATTGAACTATTTTTCACATTGCCCCACATCCTTCAAAGTTAATAACATCCACATGGCTGTTGAAAGAGCAATTAACCTTTCCAGCAGCATTGAAAGATTCAACAACGAAATTGACTCCATAATCTTTTTATTTTCCAACAATGATTATCCACTAAACTTCATACATAAACAAATAGCAAGCACCTTGCAAGCTTACTATCACAACGATGTTAAGAAGACAAAAGTCAACAAATATATTTCCATACCTTTCCATAGATCATTGTTTTGTGCTCTTAAAAACTTGTTCAAACCATTAAATATTTCCATTTCGTCACCAAGTAATAATACTATAGACCACACATTAAAAAGAAAAGCAATTATTGACAGTAATTTCCTCCTCCGTAGAGATGTAGTTTACGGGTTCCATGCATTAATCATGATTGTTTTTATATTGGAGAAATTTTGCAACAGCTCAAAGACCGTATAGCACAGCATGATACAGCCATCAGAACTAATAATCTTAATTACGGTACTGCACACCACGCCCAACAATCTGGACATCAAATCGATTGTGAAAAACCGTTCATCCTTTGCAATGAATCGTTCTTGCGGAAATGTAAGGAGTCAGTCCTCATCATAATTTCTAAATGTTACAATGATTCTCTTTCCGTACAATCCATCTCCGACTATGGCTTTACAAAAACTTAATCCTTAATCCCCACAGCCCGCAAATACATCACTCATTACATTCAATATTCATATATTTTTTATTTATTTATTTATTTATTTTTTTATTGTCAATATGATCAATGCCTTTCCCTTTCCATATATTTTACTCATTCATTTTCATTTATTTTTATTTTTATTTTATTTGTATTTCTTATTTATATTAATATCATTATTAACTTCCCCTCCAATTTTTTTTCTTTTTATTGTTTTATATGTATTTTCAGATTCAAGCAGTTGATGCATAGTTTCGAATCCTGTTCAAGATAAACTCAGAATTTACAAAAAAGCATTGGCTTTTACCATTAAACCACCATTAAAGCTCAACCACGTTCCAACCAATCACCAAGAAGTCATCACCTCCTACTTCAGTCAAGCAACAACTTCCGTTCAGTTTCTAAGAACAACAAAGATGATATCAGAACCAGCCTTCCATCCACCTGCCAAATTTTCACTACATTGCTAGAACACTATGACACTATGCTGTTTTTCACTTCACGTTTTATACTGTGGTATTTGAATTGCGAGATAATAAAGCGCTTCACTTTCTTTAATAATAAATATTGTTACTACAGTTGTTCTTTGCTATTTACCGCTTGATTGGTTTCACACCATAAACAATAACTTACTTTTGCTTTATTATTTAACTTAGATTATAGTTTATTGTTCATGCTAAGAACTCACAAAATGCTTAGTAACTCATTTAATGTCTTACAATTCACAATTCATAGTTTACAGGTCCCGCTTACAAGCAATAGATTTAATTAAACACAGAGACCATAATGCATCTTTTACACATCTATTAGGAATTAAAATTAAAACAACGCGACGTTTCAAAGTTTCAGGCAAAGAAAAAGCTCGAAAACTGGAACTTTGAAACATCGCGTTGTTTTAATTTTAAGTGTTAATATATGTGTAAAAGGAGCATTACAGTCTCTAGGTTTAATTAGTTTTTACTTGCATGTTAAAACTGTTTAATTAGGCAATAGATTTTTTTTCCATTTTCTGATAACAATAAAGATATGTGCAGATACTTATTTATCAGAATCCAATTAATTTGAATCGTAGTAAAAACATGTACATGTTAAGAGGATTAGTAAATCTAATTAAAGAAAATTATTGAAGACATGAAAAAAAAATTATATTTCAGTTCGAATCCAATAGGAATATTTGTTATCTTCTCGCTCTAAATTCTCGATAATAACTGATTTGAAAAAGATTTCATATTTGAAAGTTAGAATAACGCTCGTCCTTGAATATTAAAGAACATTCATCCAAAAACTTAAGTTTTTAAAATTGAGCGGTACAGAAGCAGAGCTATTTGATGAGCCTCATTTTCTTAAAATTAAAAGAAAAAAAAAAGTAAAACATTTTATGTCCGTCCTTCAAAAGTTAAAAGTTGTAAAATTAGTATTTTAAGCCAAACGCCGGTGAAATGCTTTTTGTGAATTGGAATTCGTACGATCAACTTATATAAATGGGCAACTTCGTCTTTCTGCCTGTCCGTCTTTCTGTAACTCGATTTAATTAAGCATTAAGATAGATCCAAGGTTCTCAATATTACCATTGAATCAAGGCTACTCAAATTGGATAAAATATTAGTTCATTTTGTCATTCCATTTTGTTTCCATGAAATTTTACCTGAAATTCTAACAAAACATATGTTCAAAACCAAATAATTTTGTTACCACTGCACCGATTTTAATGAAATTTGGCATACTTATTTAGTTTTTAACGCTGAGTTTGAAACTCAAAACCATTTTTGCCGTGGAAGCTTCGTTCACAAGTTAGCGCAGTTTTTAGATTAAACAAAAGGAGAGTTTTAAATGCCTTTCGACGTTATGAGTCAAAAATAATAATTATTCTTTAGATAAATTAAACTTTAGATATGGTTGGTATTTCGTTTTTCTTTTTGGGTGGAAAATGATCCTTTAGATTAAACTCTCAGAACCTATATTAAAGGTGTACAGCTAAGAAGTACACTTAAAATTTCAAATCAAATCATCAATCTAATATACCAAACTTGAAGCCGATGCCTCTTCAAGTTTCGTAATGCAAAGATTTCAATCAATCATTTGCAATTTTGAATTCAGAAAGCATAGGGTATAAGAATAAAAATTAACTTATATTACTGAACCTATAAATTGCCGGACAGTGATCTGTGATTTGAAAATTCCAATATCAAAAAAACAAATCACTGCTTTCGAAATGCCAATCAAAAAACAAATCACTGTTCGTCTGTCTGTCTGTAACTCGATATAATTAATCTATTAAGATAGATCCAACGGTTCTCAATGGTACCACTGAATGAAAAGTACTGAAATTGGATAAAAATATTAGTTCATTGTGTCATTCCATGTTGTTTCCATGAAAATTTATTCTTGAGAACTGACCTTGACAACTGAAATTCTAACAAAACATACGTTCAAAACCAAATAATTTTGCTACCACTGCATCCATTTTAATGAAATTTGGCATACTTACTCAGTTGTTTACGCTGATTTCGAAACTCAAAACCATTTTTGACGTAGAAGCTTCGTTCACAATTTAGCACAGTATTTAGATTACATTTACTTTATAATTGATAGTTGATAATAAAAATGATTTTTCAGATTTTTTTTATGCCTGTCAGCCGACAGGCTTTGCTGCTAGTATCTACTAAATGATAAAGCATTGTTTTGTGTTCAGTACAACTCTATCATGATACCGACCTTATCACCATTTTTTAATGCTAGAAAGTTACTAGAAAGTTGATCATCTACTATTTCTAAATGCTTTCCGTGCATGATTCTCAATTTCAAATTTTTGTGGAGCGTTTTTTAATCGGAAAAAAAGTGATTTTTTCATATAATATAATCGGATTTTAACAACGTCGAAGAAGAAAATTTTAACTACTTCAACCTAATCAAAGAAAGTAATGAAGATTTATTTAATTTTTAGCAAAAAATTTCTATTCTTTGTATTCGTCAAATACTTTAATTTAAAATGAAATGTAGATTTTTCATTTCTAGTTTTTATGACTTAAAAACCAACCAAACAGGAAATTGTATTGACTGTATTTCGCTAAAAGCCAGCCTTAAATTTTATCAAGGTCTTATTGTTTATATCTAAAGGATGCTAATAGCTTCTTGTTATGAGTTACCCTTTATAAAGCAAAATGTCTCTATAGCTATACAAAACTTATTTTATAAATACGTAATTTTATGACGTTTACTACCGTAAGTGCAGGAAGATTATATTTTGTAGTGGAACTTACTCGCAAAGGTGACCAATCTTCAAAATTCTCCATAAGTAGTCGAGTTGACAGTTTCTATAAAATTCGAAGAAATGGATTACGCAGTTCATGTGGTTGATATCTATTAAAACTTAAAAAAAGATAAACATATAGTAATTAGATCATTACAAAATAATTTTTTTAGAAATTTAAGTAATTAGTATGACAATAAAATCGCGTAAAATCAAACTCAAACTGAAATCAACATGCATAGAAACAACTACGTCATTGAGATCTTCCGTTATTAGTTAAGATTGCGAATTGATTGGGAAATTTCTGTTAATTTTATTCAAATGAGAAGACATCTTTGACGACTTTTTGCTTAATTGCGATGAGAACAATTTTTAACTATTGCAAAAACTCTAAAGTAACTGTTTCAGCCTTTGTAAAGATGAGCTTAAACTGATGCAACACAAAAGTACTCTTTTTATAGTTACTTTACCAATTCCATTGAATCTCATCTAATCTGTATTATGTGAACTGTGTGTGGGTGTAAGAGAAATATAGATCGAGTCCTTTGTTTTCTTGTTTATTAGAAAGCGAAGACAGTGTCTATTGTATCTAGATTTATCCACATTC
>JAFIDM010006943.1:40077508-40163822 GCA_023159025.1 Thereuonema tuberculata | reverse complement strand
AATTTGGTAACATCAATCTCACAACTTTACTTTGTAAATGGCCTTTTCATTCTTTACGAATCCAACACAGAATAACAGAACGCTTCCTATTTGATAATGTATCTGCAGTTAGAAAGAATGAGTTTTTTTCAATTCTGCCATCGGAAGATATTTAAAGCTCATTGTGATTTCACATTGAATTCCAACACTGCTTTTCAAACATATATCATCGTTGAAATCAACTTTTCGTTCTTTTGCCATAGTCTTCTGTTTAAGTCAAAAACTAAATGTAGCGACTTTCTGTGACTGCCAAGGTAAAAAGATTGTCCCAAAACAGCACGAAAACTATCGTGTTCAATGATTGTAGCATTACAACAAAACTGTAAAAAAATGCAGTATTTTTTCAATTAAGATACATTTTGAATGAAAAAAAAAATCACCGTTCAAAAGGAGAATGGGCTAACTCACCCCACCATGTATAGTGATAAGATATATACCTATAGAAAGATCTCATTACATCGAGCATATGTTATTATTACGACTCATCGCCGTTGTTAGTCCGTTCGGAGTGATATACTTCTAGATATGTCTTTTGACTCATTGATTGTAATGAGTGTGAGTGCAGCGAAACCACCCACCCACAGTCAAACATCACTGCCTGTAGGTGGTTGGCTTCTCTGTCACTCACACGCATTGATTGTAATGACTCAAACGTCATATCTAGACATAATATAACAATAACGGACTAATAATGGAGACTAGTCGTATGATAACAAATGTTCTATTGATGGAGATCTTTCCTTACGTATATATCTTATCGCTTTATAGGGGTGGGGCAGATCTGCCCATTCTCCTTTGATTTTTGTATAATTTCTAAAGAAAACAATTTAATAAAACAACAAATGCCATATAGTGAGTGAACGGGATTTTCATTTCCAAATAACATTTTGCATTAAGAATCCTTTTTTTTTTTTTTTTTTGTACGCGGATTGGCCAACTACGGACCACGCGCCAGCCTGACCCGACAACGTCAGTAGGAGGCTAGAACAGTCAAGGGAGGCCGAGATTCTCATCTCGACCAGAATAACCCTGAAATAGTAAGTTCCAGGGAGAAACGGACGAAACACAGAAGAAAGAAACAGCCATGCCCTCGCCGGGATTCGAACCCAGGTGTCCGGCATGTAGGCCACACGGTAGACCGCCGCGCCGTCTAGACCGCTCGGCCACGCCGGCACGGCTATTAAGAATCCTTTATTGATTCCTTTTCTGAATTCCAATATTTCATGATTGAGAATTTATTTATTTAGGCATTTCATAGGTTTTTTTTAAAATTAATTGAATCATTATTTTCTTTTCTGATAAAATGTCTTTTATGTTGAGCGTTCAGCTATCCAAGGATTCGATTTCCACATTTTTATCTTTTTATTGTCTTACTTTTTTGAGGCCTCACTTTAGTTATGAATATTTTTCCTCTCATATGACTTTTGACTCATTGCCTACAGTGTAGCACTGCTGAAAGAAGCCTAAAAGAACTCGAAACAGCTATCGAAGATCTCAACTTAACTCCAAGTACTTCCATTTGTAAGTTTTACTCTATTCTTAATAAAACCGTTTCTGTCTTATCCTCATTGTGTAGGAAACATCGGACTTTTGTTTCTTTCACTTGTTAAATTTTCATGTGAGAAAATGAATCATATATTATTGTTACTGTTGAATGTATATTTTATGTATTTGCCTAATTCTAAATTTTGGAAATAGAAAATTCGAAAATGTTCAAATACAGTCAGTGAGCAGGAACAAGGTGTATCAGGTAGTAATTGCTTAACATCAGTGGTTTAGGCGAGTAATTTCTCGTTAGATTCCCCATAGCCAAGATGGTTGGAAAAAAATCCGACTTCTGGTATTAGGAAAATACTGTTAATTGAGCAAAATTGATGTCTATGCTAAATCGATTATGCTAAGAACAAATATGATAGTTTGGTGATGTATTTAGCCTTAAACTATAAAACTTTGAATTTACTTGTTTTTGCTTTACATAAAATATTTCAAGTAAATTCACAGATTAATTCAGCTGGTTTAACCACTCTTCACAATCACAGAAACAGCTTTTATTCTAGAAGTTTGAGGGAATAATATATATTTCCTTTGTATTAAGAATGTTATACGCTCGGTGTATTCAGGATGTATAAATAGGCACGTCTTTCTTTCTATGATTATTATTATATTAAACCAGCGTATTAAATAGGAACTCACCTTTCAAAGATTCATAATTCGATGTTACATTACACGTGGTATTCATGCAAAGTTTATAGATTTCCAAATAGGTCATTACAGCTTTTACATATGTGTAATGTTTACAATACATATTTTCTAATAAATTGTCATAACAGCTTTTGGCATGACTGCTAGAACTGAAATTATAAGATAATCCTTGATTCAATTCAATGATTTTATTATTGAATTCAATAATTCAATTCAATGATTTTATTCAATGATTTTATTATATCAAAAATAATAATCCTACTTTACACTAATGTTATGTATTACAGAGCTGTATTATTTAAGAAATAACAAAGAACTTAGAATCTTTTGTCTTTAATCCCTGTTCCTAGATTTATATTGCTGAGATTGCTCAACTGTCAAAATTGCTGTCATTTGCTTAGAATTTAGTTAATGTCAGTTTAATTCATGAAGTCCAATGTTTAACAGCTATAATCAGCCTACATTCACTTAACATCACTGGAAATCCACCAATATCCTAACAAGCCTAAATAAAACTTATTTTCTCGCGTCAAAAAATTAATACGATTCACTTAAATTACATTGAAAACTTTCGATAAGATTTGATCATTTCGTAGAAAAGTTTTCAATTGTAAGAAAACATATGGTATAGCCTTTAGTCAGTGTCGGAGCTAGACCAAATGTAGGCGTCGGCGACATCAGCTTTGCGAGGCCTCATCTATTTCCCAGTCAGAAAGAAAGCGATAAATATTGTAGATTGCGATTGATGTATGAATATGTGAGTTTTATTGCTAATCAAATGTTGACAAAAATTACATAAACAACAACAAATTTAAATTAAAAAAATTTTCGGCTTTTAGCCTCACTGAATTTTTTCAAGTTTATGTCATAGTTAACACCAGCCGCTATTTCCGCTTCAATTGACAGAACTGATAACGCAGATAGTATTTCTTGGCTCATCGTGCTTCTCAAGTAGGTCTTAACTTAATTTTAACTTCTCTCAGCGGAAGCTGTACTGACTGGAACTGTGAACATTATTCTGATTGTTATGTAAACTTTTGGATACACTTCTTCCAAATTATTTTCTAAAATTTACTGGATAAGTTGTTTTGCATCGTCGACAGAGTTTAGTGAATTGTATTTTAAAAGCTGGAGTTCTTCATACAGTTCATAAGGTTGCATGTCGCTGTTTTCACCGTCTCGAAGTATTCTACATAAATCATTACAAAGCTTGAGAAAGTCCTCTTTTGGTATAGATTTCAAATAATTGATATCATAAATAAAACCAAATCGTTCATAGTATTCATTGAGCGCTTTGAATCGACATTCGGTGTCAATTACGATAGCATCTATCATTGTGTTAAAAAAGTTAACTCTACACTGCATTTCAACAGATTGTATGGATTCATCAATATGTTCATAACCGAACATTCGTTTTTTCTTTGCTATTCTTTTTGCTTTAAATTGTGACTCAATTTCGTAACTACTTTTTTTCTATAAACAATCGAGCTTCTGCAACGCTTTTCTTAAAATCCTTCATTACGGAATTCTTGAATCCAGCTACAGAATGAATGTAATGTGTCAATAGCGACTTTCAAGTTCACTTGAACCGATTGCCGTAGTTTACCTATATTGTTCACACGTAGTAAAATCTCGTACCACACGTGTATTGCAACAATAAACTCAACAGTTAACATTTCGTTTAAGACTACTTCACAGTCACTTAGAGTTTCGGAATTATCAGTTTTATTTTTCAAGTCATTAACGCATTCGATAACATCATCAAATTGTAAAAATAACGCTTTGACTGCTCCGATTCTACTCTACCATCGTGTTTCAGACAGAGATTTTAGAGTCCTTTTTAATTTAGTTTTTACAAGATCCCAACGCTTGCTTGACTTTGAAAAGAGCACATAGATTTAATTGATAAAGCCGAAAAATGTTTTGGCTATTGTAGAAGAGTTAGCTGCATCTATCGAAAGCAAATTCTAACTGTGGCGTGAAGAATGCTCTTGTATTAATATTGAGTATGCTAGTTCTGACACTTTTATTATGGCCGACTATATTGGCGCCGTTATCCTATCCCTGTCCTCGACTGTTTTGGATATCTAGACCATTTCTTTCTAGTTCTTGTAATATTATATTTGTTAAATACTCTCACGTTGTTTCTGCGTCGCTAATAAACCCAACAAAATGTTCCTCTAAGGCTCCAGTTGAGAAATTGCAAAATCTTATTATTGACATTTGTTCAACACGGCTCACATCCCTGGTGCAATCGAGCAAGAAGACGTAGTATTTTGCTTGTTTAACTCTGTTTATAATTTCGTCAATAACGGATTTAGACATTAATGCAATTAATTCATTTTGGATGTCATACATCCAGATAATGTTGATTAAGTTTTTTTTCATTAATACGTTGCAGGTGCTCACGTAGTGTCAGATCATATTTGGATAATAATTTAAAAAGGTCTATAAAATTGCCAGATCATATAAAATCATTAAGGTTAAGGGATTCGCGATGAGCTCTAAATGCCAGATTGTGTGAGGCTAGGCAGTTTATTATATCTATCAATCTTTCAAACAAGTTATACCAATACTTTTGCAATTCCCTCATCAATCTCTCGTTTTCTTGATCTATTGTTTTTCCGTGTTTGATTCCTTTATAGAATTCCATCCATTTAATCATGCACTCCACGTGTCCTTGACTTTGTTCATGTCTTTGCAATATCCGACTCAGATCTTTCCAGTCACAACATCCTTCTTTTACAATTTGTGTCTGCAAATGTGAAAAAAGTCACCATGGAAAGCAATAAACTTTGTCTTGAGATATGGAGTAAGCCAACCATCTACGATGTTGTGTTTCACAGTTACTCAATTTTCGAGTAAAATGAAATTTTGAAAAATGTCTTTTATTTGCGTCTTTGGGATAACTTTCCTCAGATTTCTCTACGTTTTGATCAGGAGTTATTTGAAGTAAGTCATGACGCTGTGAATCTGTTACTGGAAATACCCACTTCCCCGGATCTAGGCCTATAAATGACTCTCTTAATTGATCTGCTTGCTCTTGATTTTCTGAATCGCAAATCTTCTCACTTTCTAACTCTTCATTTGATTCAGAATCTTGGATCAGTTGATTCACCCGATTCGGAAACTGTGTCAGAAATTTGTGTAACAGATTCCTTCGATCCTGAAGCTGGTTCTGTTTCAGAAACTAAAGAAACTTGGATAAGTGACTCATCAGAGGATTCTGCCGCACACAACAATCCCGTAACTCCGGACAAGATAGGCCTAACTCCGGACTTTGACAATAAACACAAAACCACTCTTGATTTTTAAAACCAGTAGTCCAAAAATTACAATAATTAAAGAGAGAAAACAGAATATAACTTTAAAAGGTGTTAGCCGAGTAAAACATTATTTACAATAACAGAAACCATTGCCTTGAAAAGTCAAATCCAGTTCAGCAAAATACTTAATAAAGCTGCTGAAGCTAACGTTCGGCGCCGGCCGCACAAAAGCTTAACTAGCAAATCTCGTACACCGCTGCTGATCTCTGGTAGCAAGTTTTTTATGACGTTTTACACACAATATGAAATATATGCTACGAAAAGTATTTGGATACTTACTTATCTTACAGATATGAAATAAGTCACAAAACTTCTTTAAAATAAACAAATAACTAGTTTTTCACTCACTTAGTAATAAAAACGGTAAGATAATGAGTATTACGTTGTTGTCTGTGAAAGTAAGCAGGAGAGTGCGAATTTTGTGAACGACGAATAAACAGAAAGAACTCGGAGTTTCCCCCTAGTCTCGCGCGCGGTATCGCCTAACTTTCATAGTGTTGCCAGACCACTCTCCGACTCTGGATAAATACTACTCACGCATACGGAAATATATACGAATAATTAAATATTTAATAATGTTGTTAAACTTTTTTGCGAGGCCCCCTCAGGTGCGAGGCCGTCGGCGATCGCCGACGTCGCCGACGCCTAGCGCCGCCACTGCCATTAGTCCAGGTTTACCGCACAGTTCTTGGACCTTTTCAAATCGTTAACTCCAGCTCTCGTTGAGTAAATCTCATGAACTGTTAAGAAATATAAAACAAGAAACAAGATTAAGCATAAGCTTAAACAAATTGCCTTTCTGATTCGATTATCGGGAAGGAATCGGGAACGGCAGTTTCGTCCTACACGAAATATAGCAAAAATGTTATAAATATACACGAAAATGTTAATAAATTTAACAATTTAATATTTTAAATACTTCGTACCGGCATTTACAAAAAGTAAGTAGACTAGAATAGACCTAGATATTAAGATAAGATTCGAGGGTTTAACGTTGCCGACAGAATCACGTAGAGACTGCTCTGGAAGAGTATCTGAAAACTTTTTTTCTACTTATACATATATATATATATATTGTGACAAAACACACATATGTCAGTTATTGTAATAATCGAAATATTAGAATTTTAATATCATATTTGTAAAGCCAAAAAAAAGTCATGTAAGAAAAATAATTTTCGAATCATTGTTTTGTAAATCTAATGGCGGAAAGACTTCGTTAGCGTTAGTTCTTAGTCATTGTCAGTAATTTTATTTTATTTTAGACTTTAATTTAGTTTGTCAGAATTTTAGGAAGAAAATCTTTAATTTTAAAATGCTGGAATTTAATATGATAGATTTAGGAATTTAGGTTAATTTAAAGATATTTAAGGATTTAAGCTTAATTTAACTTAGGTTAGATTTATTTAAGGATTTAATTTTAAAATAAGAATTAATTTTCTTTTCGCTTAGAATTAAGGTAAGGTAGTTAGTTGGAAGAATTACTTCGTTGAAATTTCGATGAGTCAGCATTCCATATTTGGAATTATTTGGGGAATTTGAATATCATTGGATAATTGACCTTCTCATCTCGCATGACGTAATCTTCCTTATTAGGTTAGATAGGTGATTATGGTATGTGATAGGACGAGGAACGAGTGACGTCGTATCGGCGGTTCACTTTAGTTTATTTAACGTCATGTTTACAGAGAATCTGTCTCTTGCTGTCTTGTCATCTCGCTCCAGCTGTCAAAATGTACCCGAGCTGTGTGCGGGAGTTCGAAGCTACATTCCTGGTTCGACCCGGTGACCGTGGAAACGTTAGACCCGGCCCATATTGTCAGTGTAGGATGTGTTGAAATTCAATTGTTATAGATAGATAGGCAACTTGGATAGCCTTCAAACCCCATGGTTTATTTGTGAATGGAATTTCTCGCAATTAAGCTTAAAGTAATTTACCAAAGAAAAATCTTGTAAATTATATGTGTGTGTTTTAATGCACATGTATACCCGTGCAGGATTCCAGTGCCACTGAGTAAATCCTTCATTTAGTGAATTCATTAGTGCTATGCAACCTATCAGTGATGTAACCGTTAGAGATTAGTCCAAAGTAAGCTACTTAACAAATTAGTGCTACGCCACCGTTAGTGCAGTGCGACTTATAAAGAATAGTATTAAATTTAAGTGAAGATAATTTAATTAGTGATTCAACTATTTAGTTAATTTCAGTTCAGTCGAAGTTATAAGCCATAAGCTTCGCTCATAAGTTATTGACTTCGAACCAAGGAATCTGTTCTTTTCTAGTTTTGAATAAAAATTTAAGTTTATTGTGCAGTGAAGTGTTTTCGCCTCTTTATACGTGGACGCGAAGTGTGGACCCCTACTCCCACGGTAACTGAGCTAGTTTAATCGGGGTGTAACGACTTTGGAGGGTGTAGAAGGAACTCTACCGACGAACTATCGGTTGGCGCCCAACGAACATCAAACATTACCCAAAATATTACCTACCCCATAGTGCCGTTACAATATATATATATATATATATATATATACATACATATATTATGACGGAACGGGGGTGCTTGCGCAAGGAATGCTGGAGTAACTGCAAGGGTTGGGCGCCAACCGAATTGTTACTCGATAAGTTCTTGTAATTTTCTCTTGAAACCGCCAGAGTTTCTGTCACACCTCCTGGTTAACTACCTGAATACACCCCGAGTCGTAGTATTCACGCCTTACCGACGGTTGAATAAGAAAGGCTCACACGTGGTTAACAGTAAAATTAACTTCATTGGTCTTTATTACTACAAACAAAAATCATCCTGGTCCTGACTTGGAAGGTGGTAAATGTCAAATTGCGAAAACTTGCTACTCGCTAACTTATTCAACTTAACTTTTCCTAAAACACGAACTGAATTAAATAAATGATGTCTGAAGCACTTTACTAATTTGCAAAGGTGCACAAATTTCACTACTTCGACACACTACGATAACTCCACTGGTTTAAATAAATTCACAATTTGAAGCATAAAAATTATATCACGGCGCTGATCGTCCAATGAGAAAAGGAGACAGCGAACATTGCCTAATATCGCAAATGTAACATCATACCATATGAAACTTTGATAAACCAATAAAATTCAATAATGCTTAACATTCCCTTGTTTGAGCATGACCGTGTCATGGAAAGATCCACGAGCGGTCGGAAAACTACAAGGTGCGCATTAGTCACCTGTAAAAAGCTAAAGCTAATTCTAATTTAACAAAATTAATTCCTTAAAACTAAAATTTTACATTCCTATCTTAAATTTCCTAAATTAATCTGAAATTCTAATCTAAATTTCTTAAATTCGCAAAACTACCATAAATTTCCTAAATTAATTAAATTAACTAAATTTTTGAAATTATTTTAAATTTAATAAATTATCCTAAATTAGCATGAGTTCATCTGAACTTAGCTTAAATTCCTAGAATTAAATCTTTCTTAAAATTCACTAAATTTACTAACATAGCCTAAATTTAAAAATCCACTAAACTAACTAAGCCTAAAAAGTTTCGCATTTAATAACAACCATAAATAAAATTAAAGTTCTATTTTGATTATTACAACTTTTTTGCTTCTTTTTAACAATATGATTTTAAACTTATAATTATTTACATTTAATGACGGAAATATGAGTATCGTCACAATATATAGATAGTTTCATGTACATGGTCGCTTTAAGAAGTCATTTCAAAAAGAATATCAAAAAAATCTGATAAAAAATGTTAACCAAGTCGATATATTAATAACGAAAAGTCAACTAAAACGGGACTAATCAAGAAGTTAAAACAATGCGTATTAAAAACGACGTACGTTTCGAAACTCCTTCTTATGAGTTTCCTTATTTTATAAAAATTTTTGAACCATGACTCCCGTCAAGGGATGATCTTTTTAAGGTAGAGGGGCCTTTTTAATTACTTGATAAGGATACTCATAAGAAGGAGTTTCGTACGTCATTTTTATTACGCATTGTTTTAATCTATTGATTATTGACGTTTTAGTTGGCTTCTTATTATCAAAAAAATGTTTCCTCTGCTTCCACATTTGATACTTTAATTTCAGTTGATATATTGAACCATAAAAGTTGGTATTTATTGTTTAAATATTAAAGATGTTACCAGTATAAACTACAGGACAAGTATATAATGATAAACAGCTTGTAAGTATTTTACCTGACTCAAAGCAGTTCACATTACTTGGTGGCTCCGTTGCTCCAAGAAAAAATATTTCATTATTTTTTTGAAAAAAATTTGAAATTTTTACGTGGGTTTGGATTCCTTGCACTTGCGAAGGAAATCATTTGTTTGTCGATCCCGGGAATGTGTTGCTGTGGTGTAGTTTAAGTCTCGGGTAGAAATCGCGTAACTATGCTGGTACATGTTTTTTTTAACCTCTGACACGTTTCACCTACGTATTTACAGGGGTTATCCTTGCATGGGATTGAATTTACAACCCCTTGTGTGTTGTGAAGGACCTCAATGGAATGCTCTTTTGTCTCCCTCTCTTTCGAAATTTTTTGCAGCTTATTATTGGCCGGTGAAGTCATAGCAAGATGGAATGGCCATAATATCTTATTAAGCGTTTTAAAAATTGGGGAATAATATGGGACTGAAAAGTACTTAACCGTTTTATTATTATTTTCTATGTGATCATTATTGTTGTGAGATTTTATGGCCTTAGCTATGTGTTTATTTAAGAAAGGAGGGGGGTAATCATTATCAAGGAATATGTTGCGGATTCTATGGATTTCCATACTGAAATTATCAATATCGCTGGATATGTCAAAAGCTCTTTTAACTGCCATTATGACATTGTTTACTTTGAATGAACGGGGAGAATATGAATTATAGTTTAGAGTGATCCCCTGATTGGTTGGTTTTCTGTATACTGATGTGCTGAAATGAGAGTTTTTACGTTGGATGAGAATATCCAAGAAAGGGATGGATCTATTATGTATGTTTTCATTTTCTAACTTAAATTTGATGTCAAAGTGGATATTGGAAATAATTTTAAAAATAGTTTTATGCCAGGTTGGATCACAATAGAAGATGAGATCATCGATATATCTAGTATAAAAAGGCATGTCTAACATTTTTTGATCATAAATGTGGAAAGCCATATCATCAATGTATATCATAGATATGTTTGCTAACATGGCTGATGCAGATAGGGCCATAAAAAGGCCGTTTGTCTGGCTATAAATGCTTTCTTCGAAAATTTAAAGAAAGCATCAATCAATGGGAGGATATCCATGAGAATCTGGGAATCAACGTGGTTTAAGAAAGATTTACTCTGTAAGTGAAACATTGCTTTGGTGATAAGGTTGATAAATATAAATATGAATGTGAAGAGAGAATCTACGTCTAAAGATACGAATTAAAATGAGCTAACATATTGAATGGCTTTGATTTTTTGAATGACCATTGAACTATTATCCACAGAAAAATTGGATTTAATATTAAAGGTTTTGAGTTTGTTATAACTTATGGCTGAAAGGATTTTAATGGCTGTGTTTTCACAGTTTACGATGGGTCTGACTTGGAAAATTCCATTTGAGGTTGGAGGTTTATGAATTTTTGGCAGAAATTTTATTTTGGGAATGGAGAGAGATCTGTCTTTTAGTTTGACAGCAACAGGGGATGTAATAATATTTTGAGATGCAAGTGACCTAACAATTATCCTATTAAAATTTAAAACGGACTTAGAATTGTGAGAGTAAAAAGCTACACCTTAGTATATACTACATGGCAGTAATGTATCTAGTGCCATTTAAATTTTTCTTTAGCGAATACAATTCTATCATTTCTAATGGATTTAAATTGTTGGTATTTGATGACTTTAGAGCTTTGCTAATGTACTAATGATTACCACTCTATTGCTCAGTAGAGGGGCACGCTGCCCTGGGTGTCTCCAGACACGCATGCGACGATCATCTGGACACAGTTGGAAGCGGGATTCGTCGCTAAACATTATACGTCCCCAGTCAGCATCATTCCAACCGGATCGAGCCAAGCACCACTGTAATCTGGCCCGACGGTGTGCAGACGTGAGTGGTAGGTGGCGTAGCGGTCGGTACGAGCGTAGATGTCACTCTCTCAGCCGTCTGTGAATGGTCATGGTGGACACTCGTTTGCGGGTCACACGTCTCATGGTTGATAACGATGATTCAGGCGCCGTGACAGCTGCTCTGACAATCATTCTATGCTCCCGCTCTGCTATGGCCTTAGGTCGACCGCTACCTTCATGACGCTGAAATCTGTCACTGTCCACCCATTCCTGCCAGCGTCTACTAATCGCCGAATCACTTCGACCCATATGACCAGTGATTCTCCGATTTGCCCAACCTGCCTCTTTCAATCCAATGATACGACCTCTTTCAAACTCTGACAGTTGCACGTAATGAGCTCGAATCCTGCGGCGAGGCATTTTTTCAGTCGTTGAAAGGTATCCTAACTCGCAATGCAACAGAAATTTTGACCATCAGATTGAGAATCGCTTCTTATAAACACCTGCTGAGTGCGCAGTTCCGATGCGCTGTAGCTCTCGCTATTCATTCATTGGACACCAAAGTTTAATCATTTGCTTGGGCGGTCCCAATGTTTTTGCATACGAAATTTCATTACAATCGGACAACTCCTTCTAGGATCGTCGTTTTTTTTTTATGATGAGTGTAGATAAATATCAAATCGGGAAAGAAAAAAAGAAATAAAGACAACATCTTCTTTTTTTTTCCTTCCCCAACACCCCTCCAATCTCATTAGTTCCGCTTAGAGTACCCAGCTTGCTAATTCTCCATAAATTACCCAGCATGCCATTCCATTACACTTTATATCCCAAGTTCCCCTTAATTATATCACTTTGCTTGAAGATGATTCTCGAGAATCGAAACTAGTCCTACAATATTTTTATTCTGTTTTTAATTTTTAAATTTTTTAAACATTATAGTGCGACGGCGTATCCATTTTATTATTATTATTTAGACTATTTGTTTTCTTTCAAATGTATAGATATTTATGAACCACTTTTGTTCTTCAATTCAACGTTGATCTTGTCTAGTTCCAACATACTGTTTACAAGTTGCCCGATTCAGCAATGGGTAACTTTATGTGAGGAAAGATAATACCATTCAAATAGCTGAACTAGAGTCGGAAATAAAAGCTCAAGAGTCAGAAACACGTCTTTTCTTTTAGAATAAAATACGGAAAGAAGCGGTTAGAAAGTACTTACATACACAAAAGTTGATACAACGGCATTTCAGGGTGTTCCTCAACTACTGCCATCATACATGAATTGAGTTTCTTGAACTCAACAAATCCTGGCGAATTACATGAACCATGGATATAACGTCCCAAAAACTTTATAAATTGTTTTACGAAGTTTTGGCCCCAGTTTATATTGAAATCAGCTATTCCCGCTGATTCTAAAAAGACAATTCAACAACATTGTAATTAACAGTTTTCAATTTCAGAAAATTTTGGAAATTGATAACATTTTGTCAATTGAAGAAACTAGTGTAAATGAGGGTGAAAGGAAACAACTGATAAAAATACACATAATAAACTACTAAATAGGCTAAAATATAAAATAATTCTTTTTTTGTTTTAAAGTTAAGCAGTATAACAATATATTTAAAGCAAGAAGTTTGTTGATTTGTGGCTTTGTTTGTTTGTTTGTTCGCTGTACATTCCTATACTCTTTGATCGATCTGGACCAAACTTTGCAGAATTACTCTTTAGAACCCTGCAGAAATAACAGGCTACAATTGAAACCTGGACAAAATTCCCCTTCCCCCTAATTAAATTCCCTCACAATTTTGGATAATCTTCAAGTACGGCTTATTGCATCAAATCTGTGTTTGTAATAAAGATGTTGCTTTTTTTGGGGGAGAGGGAGGTTCAGACATTTCCTTTTTTTTGTTTCTTTTTTCCAGTTTTTTATTTTACTTCTTTTTTTATGATACTGAATTTTCTTTTCTTTGTTTTCTATTTTTTTTAATTAAATGGTCTTAATTTAAGAACAAAGAAAACTTGGATCCAGACAAAGGGATGTAAACAAGGGGGCAAACTTTCTTGAAGGGTACACACACCTATGAAACCACATTCTTTGGTAACACATGCGTGTTCTTTGTCAATAACGAAAAGTTACAAATTCAACGATTGTCAGGGCCTAAAGGGTTTAAACCGAGAGGGCAAGGGGTTAAACTTTCTTTAAAGTATGCAATTCTCCGAAACCGCTTCAATGAATTTTCTTTTCTTTTCTATTATTATTTATAATGAGAAGCAAATTTAACGTCCATAATCGTTCATAAATAGAGAAGAAATCAAAACTGGACAGTAAATAAGCCTTCGCAAACTGAAGTCAACATCAACGGGAATTCTGAATAGCTGTTTCATCCTTATTAGGAATCATCAGCAGAATTTATCCTAGATGTTTGACTTAGTTGCGCGTTAGCTTTACCTAAAAGCATTCTCGATCCCTGGAATGGGCCGCCGAGATAATAAAGCAAATATAAAATAATCCTGTGAAATCCACAGTATTTATCCCTTGTCCTTTCACTGAAACGTACTAAGGAATTTAATTACAAAAGAGAAACATCATAAGTTCAATGAAAGCAAATTTAACCTTAATGCGCTCACGCCCGCTAGTGTCACACTTCCGCTCGCACCGACGGCAATTTTTTACAATTTCCAGCAATTTCCTTAGATCAAATTGCATATTTTTGGATATTTATGATAAATGAACATAAACACAATATCGCAAGCTCAATTTTGACGACTAATCTTTGTTAAAAACAAACACAGTAATCTTAAAAACAGGATATCACATTTTTTTTTTAAACAAACAAAATATAAAATATAAAGAGATGGTAACTAGAACTAAACTTAAGTTGATACTATTTACTAAGTTAAATACCCAAAAATATGCAATTTGATCAAAATTGTGAAAATTGCCGTCAATGCCAGCGGAAGTGTGACGCTAGAGGGCGCGAGCATATGAGAGAAAGATGATCAAAGAAAGATAAAAAAAAACTGTTAAGAAATAAGAAGAGAAAAGTATAACAGAATCTAATGTATTATAAAGTAAATGAAAAGTGAAATTATAGTGAAAAATAACGAAACGTTTACATTCATTTTAGGTTTGTGGCGTTAGAAAAATTCGCGGTTCCGCTAGCACTGACGGCAGATTGGCCGTCAACTCACTTCCTGGACTTTGGATAAGTACTGAATCTCCGAAAACGATTAATTTCACTGTTTTACATTGGCAGTTAGCAGGGGAAGGCTGAACTTGAGAATATATGCCTCTCTCACAAAGCTCTTGCCGTTCGGGGAAAAAAGGAGCGCAAAATTCCAAAATGACGGCCACTTTGCCGTCCGCGCGAGCGCATGAGGGTTAACGTCCGTAATAATTCATAAATAGAGTAGAAATCACAAATGGACAGCAATATGCCTTTGCACACTGAGCCAACATCAACGGGAATTCTGAACAGTTGTGATTTCTGAACGGGAATTCTCAACATTTGCTGTCCATTTGTGATTTCTTCTCTATTTATGAGTTGTTATGGACGTTAAATTTGCTTTTCATTAATGCATGATGTTTCTTTTTTGTAATTAAATTCCTTAATGCCTTTCAATGAAAGGATAAGGGATAAATACTGTGGATTTCACAGGAATATTTTTCATTTGATTGTTTTTTATCTCGACGGCCCATTTCCAAGATCCAGAATGCTTTTAAGTAAAAGTTTTCGCGCAACTGAGACAAACATCAAGGGTAAATTCTGCTAATGATTCCTAATAAGGATGAAACAGCTGTTCAGAATTCCTGTTGATGTTGGCTCAGTGTGCGAAGGCATAGTTGCTATTTATTATTATTTTAAAATAAATAATATTCCTCTTAATTTTTTTAATCAAATGTTCTTAAGTTAAGATTACAAAAACCCGGATCCAGACTAAGAGGTGTAAATAGGGGGCCAAACTTTCTTGAGGGGTACGGAAATCTCCGCTTTAGTTGGAAATACGAAATATCACATAAGCGTTCTTTGTCAAAATCTAAAACATACCTATCCACGAATTTTGAATATTTGCATCCTAAGGGGTGTAAACGTGCGACGGGGGATACAAAGTTTATTGAAGTGTACATTATTGAGTTTTCAGGTAATGAAATAGAATATAATATTATTTTGTAATCCTCAAGTGATTTTTTTACCAACTGCGGAAGATCTGAAGTGATAGAGATGTAGAGAAGGGCAAAAAGGGTTGGGAAGTCTAATTATTCTAATCTCCATATTAATTTCTTATTTATGTCTTATCGATTTACAAAATAGGAATATAACATTAATTTTAAACTACCATTTGACTTTTTTACGAACTGGAAAATTTTCAAGTGATCACACAGTTACAATTTATTCGTTATTTATTTCAGAACTGTTTTTTGTAACCCGAGCGAAGCACGGATATTTTTGCTAGTATACATGTATATGTATCGGGTGGGCATAACGCTTCCCCAACATTTGAAAAGGGCTTACTAATTTGTATAAAAATCATCAACCGTACATACGAGGTGGGCATAAGATAACGTGAGGTGTTCAGAGCCTTCTAGCGAGGAATGTATTCGACGAATCGTAACAACAGTCGTTGGGCATGCAGAGTGCAACATGCTATTTCGATTTCTAATAAAAAAAATTAGTAACAAAAGCCGCCAACAGGGGAAAATGTGGCATTGTAAAGGTTGTAGTACGTATGAGTAATTGCCAAATGAGACAGCACACATCAAGTTTCATAGCAATATATACAAAGTTTATTGGTAATTTCAAATAAGTTTCTATATGAACACCGTTGTGATGTTCCACGAGTTGCATGCGGTGGACGACCTGTTGCACGGTGTCTCGCAAAATATCGGAATAGATTTGTCACACCTGTAATATAATACGATCTTTCAACATCGGGATATCGGGGACATGTCCTTTAGACGCAATGCTTTACACACGGCGAAAAGTCACAAGGATTGAGACTAATGCGGACTCAGTGGTCATGCTGTGGAAAATGCACGACTAATGATTCCGGTGTCAGAGAAATGTTGCTGCAACGCACGCTGTACCTGACATCCGATATGGGTTGGTATACCATCCTGCATGAAGGTGGTCGAATCGAGACATCCTCTTTGCTGCAGTTGTGGAACCACAAAGTTCTTTAGCAAATCGGAATTCCGTGCTGTTTTGTCGGAACAGGTCATTGGTCCACTTTGGTGAGTTTTCTTATAAAAATAAGGAGCAATGATAAACGATGACGTAAAGCCGTACAACACTGTGACTTTCAGCGAGTGAATAAGCATCTGCAGCCCCACGTGTGGATTTGTCGCAGCCCAAAAGTGGCAGTTGTGTGTGTTAATATTGCTGCCTGTAGATTTGCCGTCGGCCAAAATCGTAAGCAACGGGGTGAGTGGGGATCTGATGAGGGGTCGGCGTCGACTTCTCAGCATGCGTCTGACGTACTCCACGTATTCGACGACTGGAAGGGGGGCTTGCGGGCTTCGCAGATCCTCTTCGGTGTCGACTCCGGGAAGGCCTGATGAAGCTGGCGGTCCTTTTGGTCGCCTCGACCGCGGGGAACCCGTCTGGAACTCCGGACTTCGAATAGCTTCGGTTTGCCGGCAACGTCTCCTTCGTTGGCCGGCTCTGAGCGTTGTTTAGCGGGGAGAGTGATCTGCTAATCTCCGCTGAACTGGACGGCGATACCTCTCGTCTGCCGCCGGCGTCGTGGCTTGCGTACGCCGTGCTTCTCGGCTTCCAACGCGGGAAGGGCAGTTCTGCTGTCCGCGTTGGAGATGGCCACTCACTAACTGCTTTTTCCCCGGCTTGGAGAAAACCTTGGTGGCTGTCAGCCACATACTAACTCCGCTACCCTTTCTCCGGCCTGGAGACTTCTTTGCGGCCTCGAGCCGCGGAAACGATCTCTGATACCCTTTGGGCCTCTGCCCAGAAACGAACTGTCTAACACAGGTGGAACTCCCCGTTATATCCCGGAGTTCGGCCTCGCCATCAGCTCCGGAACGGTCAACTCACCTCAGAGGGGACGGGGAAACCGAGCACCGGTTAAGGAAGAGTCCACTTACGGGGGGGAAAACAAATGAGGAAAAATCACCAGGTAACAAATCACTGTTCAAATAAAAGTGCGCTTCGTACTCTATAAAATCCGCCACGGTCATGCTTCATCCACTTCTATGCGCACTTAGAATCTTAATGAAACTCAACGCGGGTGGTCACATCGTCAGGATCAATTTATTCAAAAGAACAGATTTTGTGGGGGTAAAACTTTAACATATGATGCAGAATTTCCCGCACCGTGGAGTATGGGATATCCATTTGCCGGGATATAGTCCTTGCACTGCTGGTACCCTGCACATTCTTCATCTCCTGTTCCACAATAGCAGTTGCGACTTCTTCAACGTGTTGATGAACGATAGCTTTGCGTCCTCAGACTAGTTGCACTGCTAGAGTTCCAATAGTTTCAAAGCGTTGGATCATTTTTCATAGATTTGTTATGCTCATCGGTCTTCTTCGCAGCGTATTGAAATGCCGAAATTCCCTAAGGTCAGTAATGGCCTTCTCATTCCGCTCTAATACAGCTTCACTAACAACGCATGGTCACGAAAGGTAAGATCCATCGAAATTCGTCCCCGAGTAATGTGAATTCTCCAAGCCATTCTTTTTATCATTATCACGTAACGAGGTTATGGAAATTACTGCGTTACCAGCGCCACATTTTGCCTTGTTGGAGACTTTTGGTACTAACTTTTTCTTTACAAATCAAACCGCATGTTCCACTCTATGTCCACCGATTGTTGTACGATTCGAATATATTTCTCGCTACGGGGCCCTGACACTTCACGTTATTTTATGCCCACCTGGTGTATATATACCTGAGGTCTCCTAGACATGTATAGATATAGATATGCACGATAGCTGTTGGATTTGTTTATTATTTCACAAAGAGAAATGGCTTTTTGTTGCGAGTCAACTATATATATATATATAGGGGAGACCGGGGTCAGTTGGCATAAGGGGCTAGTAGCCACATAGCTTCTCTTTCCTGCAACCGTGTAGCTACAGCGCTGATATCTTGGTAGTGGGAAATGTATGTAAAGGTGCACCATCCATTGTGACTTTAGTTTGCTTGGAAGCGTCACGAAGGAAGTGACCCCTTTTTCATCGTTTTTCTGACTGGTGAGTAAATTTTTTTCATCGTAAATTTTTTTGTTCTGATGAACATGTAGATCGAATTAAGGTACTACTGATGGCGGTTTTCGAAAGAGTGGATAACTGTGGTTGCATGCATGTATCATAATCTTGTTTCTGATGTTTGGGATTGTGTGGTATCCATTTTGTTTTGGAAATCCCTGGAGTTCTAGTTGGCATAGTTATGACAAATGGTAAGGAAGGGGAAAAACTGGAGATGGCCAGACGACGAAGACTAAATTTGGTATGACCAAACTAAAGTTCTGCGAAAATTGAACCCATCTGTTCAAATAACTCCTACATTTGTATTACATTTGAGATATCAAATAATAACTACAGATAGCTAAGAATTCATTGTTTGTTGATACATTTAATTTGTCATACAGTTGATTTTTTTTGTTCAAGTATTATTAAAATAAAATTTTTGATAACATAAAATATTTTTCTCGAAAATTGCTGTGTTCTGCTTAACTACTCCTATCCATAGCATGTTATGCCAACTCGCCCCTAGGAGTATGCCAACTAGCCCCGCAACTAGCCCCCCAACTATGGCTTAGTTGGCATAGTTGCAAGCTTTTAGGAAAAGTGTTTCTGGGGTTACCTAAACACGGATTTAATTAATGGGTCCTACATAATTTTGTAGTCAAAAAGATAAATTATCCGCCGCATTCATCAGAATCCCTCTAAGTATTGCACAAAACAATAGAAAAATCAAAAACCAAAATCTATGCCAACTAGCCCCAGTCTCCCCTATATATATACACTAGTTATATATATATATATATATATATATATACCGGGTGGTAACAATTAAGTTCCCCACTTCCGCGCGGTCTGTAGGTTTCATTATTGCACGGAGAGTAATGCAACTTTGTATATAAGCTATGTAGAGCATGGGGAAGAGAATTCCAACAAAAAAAATCTATTATTGAACATCATCCACCAGAAAATAAATGTCATAAACTACATTTATTAACTGAAAAAACGAATTTTCAAGGAGATAAAATTTACCGTCTCCCCTTCTTCAAGCCTTTTTACATTATAACAATAAATGAACGAGATTCTTTTACTATAATGACTTTAAAATATTGATATTAAATGATGTTCAATAATTTATTTTCTGATGGATGATGTTTAATAATATATATAGAGAAGATTTAAGGAAGAAGTATAGTTTGTTTGTATATAAAAAAAAACTACTTCAAAAAGTTGAAGTAATCTTTTACTAAACTTCAAGAAGTTGAAGTTGAAGTAACTTTTTCACCAAGTGGAAAAGTGGCGCTGTGTGAAAAGCGCAACGTGTCTGTGAACAACTAATCATCAGAAATCACCAAGCCATAGGAAAAGAAAGAATGTGTGCTCTTGGTGAAGCTCTATTACCATAACAGCAGCAATAGTGTATCAGCACTGAGAGAATATCGTCGTTTGAATGGAATGCGAACAGGACCCTTGACGGCAAGGGGTTTTACGTAAAATGATGCAGAAATTCGAAGAGACAGGGGAGTTAGATGTGCTGCCAGGAAGAGGACGGCGCCCGATTGCGGAGGACGATGTCCACGAAGTGGCAGTAGCAATACTGACAGAGCGAGCAGTAGCACGTGACTTAATAATTCCATGGTCCACAGTGCGAAAGGTTTTGAGGTCCATTCTTCACTGGTACCCGTATAAGATCCAGATACTGCACCAGTTACAGCCGCATGTTCCACAAACGCAGTCAGACTTCGCTTTTCGTTTCTTGGCTAAAATGGCTTTCGACGATGCGTGGCCCTGGAACATTCTGCGGACAGGTGAGGCGCATTTTACGCTTGACGAGGCTGTGAGCACACAGAATTGTCGCATGTGGGGTTCCTCAAATCTCGATATGGTGCAATCCCAGCCGTTACATTCTCAGAATATGACTGCATGATGTGGATTAACCGCGGATTTCATTCTGGATCCATATTTTGTTAAAGAGATGATATCTGCTGATCCTGTCTGGAGCACTGTTACAAGTGCACATTACTGTCAACTCTTATCACGGCATATAGTTGCAGCCTTGCAAGAACGCGGATGTTTAGGGACAACAGTTTTCATGCAAGTTTATGCAGCACCGCACATTGGTCGCCCAGCAAAGGAACTTCTTCGTGCCCGCTTCGGCGATGATCGTGTTCTGTCAAGACACTTATCAGAGACGTGGCCTGCCCGTTCACCAGACTTTAATCCATGTGACTTCTGGCTGTAGGGAATCCTGAAAGATCGTGTTTATGAAGGACGCGTACGGACCTTGCCTGAACTCCAAGCCAATATCATTCGTCATGTTGCAGCCATTTCACGAGACACTCCTCGTGCTACTGTTGCGCAGGCTGTCGTGCGCTTCCAGCATGTCATCGACACAGATGGTAGGCTATGGAACAATCACTCTGAAAGCATTAAAATACTGCATTCCTATCGTCTGTTTATGATCTTGCAGCGCTACTTTTTGAAGTATTTTTTTTCGTTACAATTCTCTTCCTATTGCTCTACATAGCATATAGACATAGTTGCATTACTATTCGTGCAATAATGCGGTCTGCAGATCGCGCAGATGTGGGCAACTTTAAATATAACCACACGGTATATGTAGATATATATGTCTAGGAGACCTCAGGTTTACTGGTAAGTCATGTTACTTCGGGTTGAACCAGGTAGATGAAAATGAAAATGTGAGCATCCTCAACATTATAACTATTATTTGACACCCTATTTATATTTCAGTGTCATTTGGTGAAGATAGGGCCAGAAAAAAAAATTGAACTTTTCTTTTACTTATCTAGATACACAAATATCACAAGGTGATCGTAATTAAGCTTTCCCTACTCAACACTCTGTAGTTATTACCAATAAGCACATTAACAACAAAATTTATGTACAGATTGTATACAGGACTTTTCAAAGGTTGCAAAAAAAAACAATCAAAAAGCATGCATTCGTTCCTTAGGAGACATGACTGCTGCACAGACTGTTTAGCGATATAAGGAATATTGCTAGATTCGTTACCCAATGCTATTTTTAAAATTTCTAAGCGACGAACAGGGTGTACCATGGTTGATCGGAACTAATCCCTTGTGGTGATTCTCACTTGTAATATTTAATATGGCCTCTTTAAGTCTTGAAAATTCGCAACATTTACATGTCAGAAAATTTGCTTTAAATGAACCCACAACTAGATATCACAAGGATTCTGATCCGGAGAACATAATGGATAGGCAACGATCGGTGAAATATTGGCATAAGCAATGCTGTACGGTGAGTTGAATATTTGGGAAAGCACCATCTTACATAAAAGTTGTAGATGTAAGGAATTGTCGCAGTTGAAGGTATGACAAAATTCTTGAGCATATTATGATAGCGCCGTTACATCAGGGAATAACAGTGAAATTAGAACTACGGTCAGGTAACTGCTGAATGAACGAATCTAGCTGCCGCTCGAACGTGGCATTAGAAGGACAGCAGATGGGCGTATTCCAGCTATGCCTCCTCCCTAGGAAGCTAGGTAAGTATGGTCAACTATGATGTGGTAGGTTGTAGGGGTAGCTGTTTGGCAGCCACATGTTGAAGGAACGGAGCTGTTCCCGCTCCTGCGGCTGAGAAGCCATACGTGAAAGGAGTTATACATTCAGTATTTTATGTGATTGGCGTCTAAGGGAAATTCTTCTGCCCTTGTACATTGTGCTTTCCTGCTTTGCCTTCTCCGCGCTTCAACGGTCTCTTTTCCGGGGTTGGGGATTCTCGCCTTAGTAGTGTCCTTTGTTCTCTGTTATGCCGTAATGCGTGATTCAATATCAGTCTTTGTTGGACCATTTCAGAACATGACACAGGGACGTTATGAAAACTTCTTCGATGAAGATTGGTGGGGATAAATGTGGAAGTGAGTCCACATAAGATGGTCACTTTAGAGAGTGTAGATAACTCCCTAGAAATAATTTGGATATTCAATTAATCAAATATCACATTTCTGGGTGTAAAGAATAAAGAGCTGTTCGAATAAGATAAAAATGTGCCTCTTCACTCCACAGGATGTTGTACTACGACGACACATCAACTTCCATAATAGAGTTATTCTGAATTGCAATGTTTGCATAGAGCTAATTGTTTCTAATCTTTTTTCTAAACTTCATTTCGAAAGCTGGGAAAGTAAATGTCGGAGTTGTCACAGCTTTGTTTTAGCTTTTAATTTTTTTTTTTTCGTGATCATTTTGCCGCCAGTAGCCCATATTTTAGCTTTTATTTTTTTTGTCACCTCGTCCCTTGTTTTGTTCTGTAACTATTTGCTTACTGTAAAAGAAATCATTATTTGTATTGATAAATTCATATATTTTATATTTTAATTTTCATGCTATTACCCGCTTTTCTGAAGTTTCGATTTTCATCTGTTCCCATGAGAAAATTTATTTATTCTTTTTCTAATAAACTAGTGTTTGGCTATTTCTCACGGCGATCAACATGAAATTACTAATTAGAATTATACCCCTATATTTAATGATTGACTATTGTCTGGAAATTTCTGTGACGTCACGACAACTACCTCTATAAAATAAGAGAGTTCTGGTCTTGGAAGAACGTAATAAGTTTAGCACTGCAAATTTTTAGTGGGGGCCATGGGATTCAGCGGAATACAAGCCGTAGATAAACAGTGTCTGACCATCCTGATTTCAGCGCAGCAAACGCCGTTAGTCATATCATCGCCCATTCCAATACGTATGCCTCTATACGTGGTGGCAAGTCAACAATTGTGTGAACCAGCGAAAAATCAAAGAAAAGAAAAGAATCAGTGCTTCAATTCCCTGCTCAACGAGTCGTTCCGATTCCAGAGAACGCATATGAGGTCATGAACAGTAATCTTGCTGCACCAAAATTTCTGTAAGTACCCTTTTTTACGTTGTATTTATCGTGAGGCTAAGAAATGTGCTATCCGAAAAACTAGCTACTTAACTATGTCAAATTGATAGAAAAGAAAATTGTCTTTTTTTTTTCAAAACAATCATTTCCAAATTATATATAAATGTAAAAGAGTGTACTACTTTCAATCAGATGAGAAAATCATAATAACTTCCAATATTTTTGAACTGCTTAAATTCCTGTAATTTCTCAATTAGAATTAGAAAAGATAAAACAATTATTTTAATCCTTATCTTTTCATAAAAACTAGCCAGTAAAATGGAAGTGTGTTCTCGAGTCTCCGCTAGGTAATTTTATTTTCTTATAAATTTAAGGTTATTCCTTCTCTTCTTGCTAAGCTGTATTTTTTTTCGTTTTGTTTTAATTCGTTGCGTGACGATTTTGCTTATAAAAAACGGATGTTTTTTTTGTCTTGCCAACACAATTCTTGTGATAAAATTTCCATTTCGAAAACAGCTCCATTTTATATACTAATTTATAAATTTTATTTATATTTATATATTTTTATTTATTTATTATATATTTATGTATTATATACCTGATATAAAGAAAACATATCAGTATAAGAAAAACTTTCGAAAAGTCAACAGTATAGAAAAGTTTGTTTCATTTGGCTTTGTGTGTCTTTTCTATATATTTTGATAGCTAAAGATTTAATTCTCTCATGTTGGTATCGTGATGATGGACGATCCGCGCTGGGCAGCTTTTCTCGGAGTACTCTCATTTCCCCTGCACTTCTCCCACCATACTTTCTGAGTCTTTCTCTCCATCTGTCCTTATTTCCGTGGGATAGCACAATAGACCAACTGTCGCGGAGCTCGGCTTCCATGCCACCCACACTCGCCACATAACTTAATTCTACTTGTACTAGCGTCCATTTTCTTTGTATCTTCAGGTATTATTGTAATGGACCCAACATGTTGCAGCATATATCATTCCACTTTTACGTTAGGCGTCAGAAGAAAATGTTAAATTTAAGTTTCGGATCTTGTATCACTGCTATACATTCCGTGACAAAATTGGAGCGTTTTGTTATTTATTATCTTTGTCAGAATTGATTTATTCCATTTTTTTTTTATTTTTCACAATTATTTTATTCGGGTCAGTGTTAAGTTAACTTGCTCTAAAAATATTGGCAACAACTGTGTGTGGCATGCTTAAACTATAGAAGTATGAAATCTTGCATTATTTTCGCGATATTTTTGGTTAAGAATTTATGTTTTGATCATAACATGGGAGGCGGCCCATAATTGCATTTGGTACCTGGCTCTGAATTTGATGTAAGGGCTCATAGCTTGTGCAGATTTTGGACCGCGACGTTAAGTTCTTAAGACGGCGAAATTCACGAACAGCAGCCACTGCATTACAATTGTTTTCGTAAAATGATTCGCAATTAAAGCACTTTCCGATAAAGTGATATCGATCGTAGCAGAATATGTTATTCACTGGTATTCACTAGTATTGAATATTACTGGTATTCACTAGTTGGAATCATCTTTATACCCAGAATGCGGGTGCTTATGCAAAAGAGATTGAATTTTTATTGATTATAGCGCCAATCCTGTCGTTATTTTCAATAAGTTTAATGTTCATAACTGCAAAATAATGAGTTTAGGCCCCTATGGGAAATTTTTGAACTTTTTCTTTTGGAAAATCCTTTTCCGCATCCTTTGAATAGTTTGCATAAATATTTTTGTTTCAATTAGCTTATTGGTTACAGCTGCAAAGTGCTAAGAATAGCCAAAGTTTAATTACGATACATACTTATTACTTACTTTATTAATTACTTGAATACTTTTATACGATATATACTTTAATTACATATAAAGGCCAAATGTAAAATGAATATCAGTGACATCCAAACTATGGCGCTATACCAGTAACAAATGCATTGCATAGCAACCTCAGGATGCCGTTCTACTCGCCAACATACATTAATTTCTGAACTGTTATTCCTGCAAGATGGCTGCCCGTCGGGAGTTTTCGAATTTTCAACGTAGAATTATCGTTGATACTCGAAGGATGGGTCATTCAATTTCGAAGATCGAGCATGAATTTGGTTTTTCCAGGTCTACGATTTCATTGAGTGCGATTTTTTTAACTTTGCATATTCTGACGAAAGGTTTTTAAATGTGAGTAATGTATATGTATATATAAATACATTTTACTTCCTGTTTGGTGTTTCACTATTATGAGTAAAACTTACTGAAAGAGAGCTCTTAAATAAGAATGAAAATGTATGAGATTCGCATTATAAGCCAGTCATGAGAAGTAGAAATCTTAAATTATTTTTTTTAATCGATTATATCTGTAACCTGATTGTATGTTTTCTTTCTTGAATCCAAACCATTATATCTATAATATTGCGCCTATTTTTTTTGCAAATACATTAACACTTTTACTTCAGGTAACGGAATTACAAATGATTAGCATCATATTTACTTCAAGATTTGATTAAACATCCATTAACAGAGTATTTTTTTTTATGTTTAAATTATATACATAATTTTACATGGTGATTTTTTTAAATAAATACTTTCGAACATTGTTATAGGTAAAAAATTACAAAGATTTTCCTTGTATTGTCATACTTCAATGGCCTAGAATATTGTTAGACGCAATATTTTATAGTTCTTCATAATTTATAATTTAAAATTATTTCTTATGAATGTTTTATCTTATAGATGACCTCCGCGTTTTATATCATAGTTAACTGTTAATTTTATTATATTGTTTCAAAATAATTTATTAATACCTGCTACCAACTAAAGGGGCACCGGATCAATGACTCTCCCAAAGCAGTTGCGAACTTTGGTTTCCAGTTTTGATTTGAGAGACGAATCACTATAATATGAAAAGTGGGATTCCTGTGATATACAGACCCCATGTATTTCTCCACGGAGTGTAAACAATGTGTTCTATTTTTTACTGCAAGGAATTCAATTCCTTTATTAAATTCTGCTTCAGCTAAATTATAAATTAAATTTAATTTTTAATGTGCATCTGCATTACATTTGTAATTATGGTATTCGGAATCACCATCTTCGAAAACCTCAAGAACCAAATTTTTATGAGAAAGTCAGAAAATTCTTTTATAACTGAGAATAGAGTGGATCCACAGTTTAATTGCAGCTATCTGAATGGGTGATAGAAAAATGCCTATTGCTTTGATTAAATTCAATGAAACAATTATCTCCTTTAATCCAAATACACCAGAATAGAAACCAAATTTCAGGTTTCTACTATAAGAACTTTTTACCAGTTATCAGTTATACGAGTTAAAATATTAGGCCTATTACCATTTATTATTATCGATATAATATTCCTTGATTAAAACTGTAAAATATGATTGTAACATTATAATATGCCATGGTATTACTGTATTATATAATAGAAATGATCTTTTTAAGATTATCAGGAGTAACCAATTCAAAATTGTTTGAATATTGTTGAAATATCCATTAGATCACTCACCCACTACTGATACGGTAATGCAAAGACACAACAAAATTACGAGTTTCATCCTTGATTATTGAGTAGATATTTCATCAAAGTTTCATTCTTAGGTATAGAGTGTGCGGATCTCTCAAGTCTTGACACTTGGCTATAGGTAATCCTACAGACAATGAAAAATTAAAAAAAAAAAAAAAATCAATGAGAGAATTGAAATTAGAAATACTCTATTCAATTAAGTATAATCATCTTTCTTATTTCAAACATAGATACATTACTCTACTTCGAAGTTGCTGATCGAAGTGGGAAGACGTGAGTAAAAGAAATGGGGACATTATCCTTTATTATGACATAATGTCTTCTAACTACTGTCTAATGTGTAATGATCTAATGTCTTCAAAAATTGAAGGATACTGCAGTACATAATCGATGATCAAAGCGAATGTACAGAAACAAGTATTCCGGAAGGATGTATACAAAAACATGCCGAATGGCTGACCATAGAATTTAATCAAGGGACAAATGCATATACTTCCTAAGAAACAATGAAAGAATCTTCCTCATGTGGGCTTGTTAAAATATAGATGTTATTTATTTAACCACTTGTAATAATATCATCAATATTCACCTGACACCTCACATCATGGACTAATTTAAATTGAAAAATGTTCCATTTTCATAATGAATGTCATTCTTGGCTAATCTGATTGGACGACTGTCTAAATACAACGCAGTCCCTCGGAATGCCTATCACATATATTATAACGATATCAAAGTAAAATTTCAAGGTTGTTCATAACACTGTCTTTAAAGAGCTATACCGATATAAATACATTTAGGATACAAGCATGTATGCAATGTCATGGTGCACCAAAAACAGATGGGGAGTATTTTTTAATGGAGCGACATTATAGTTCTGATATTTATCGTTCTAGTTTTCCTACAGCAAAACCTTAAGTTCTGAAATTCTTACATTGTACTTCGAATATTATGAAATACATAAGCATTGGGACAAACGAGGATAGCCCTTTCTACTTTTCTGCAGATGTCACAGGTGTGTTCCAGCAATGAATTGTATCGGACTTAGTTACCGGTATCGTTGTATATGCCGGAAAATGAAATTTTCTTTCCGATTGATACCAAATCCAGAAGTTATCAAATCCGGAAGACTGTTATAGAATTCTTTGAACTGCTAATCATATTCCTATATGAATCCTTGAGGTAATATCGATTAAGAAATCAGTCATTGGAATTCAAAATTACGAACTGAGATCTATGGTGAGCTTTATTATCGATATCGTATGTTCTGGATTTTTTAACGATCCTTATACCACTCCATAAAAGGATAATTTATAGAAGTAACAAAGCTTCGAATAGTATGATGTTCATTATATCATAATTTTGTGACTGAGCAAGTTAAGTAAGATTATAAAAAAATTTCCATCCGGACAAGAATTTCCATCCGTTAGTGAGGTCACTATATCAACAAAAGAATAATATCATTTATACTTTTGATAACCTTATTCAGTGTAATATTGTGATTCTTGCACAATACATAAAAATAAACACTAACCTTAGTCACAAAAGTGTTGCGGAATACTGAATTGATCTTTCATTGAACTATAATTTCGCAATGAGTTTCTCTAAACACATGATTTCCCTGAATCAGAAAAATTGAAATCTTACAATAGATAATAAAAAATTTCATGTTTCCTTCATGTCTAAGGGTGACAGAATGAATAGCAGCCCTTGAGTGCAATATGAGCCAAGCGCTTTATCTGTTAATCATTGGTATTCCTAAAGATTGCTGTTTATTGAGATAAATTCGCTTCCTTCTTTGATTTGAAACCAGCGAATTGATCTCAACATTTTTAATTTATGGTCATATTTTCTGACATACTGTGTTCAGTATTGAAGAAGCTTCTGAGACCGGAGATGGAGCCTACAAGTAAATATTTAATTTGTTTAGCTCTTAAAAAGCTTCATCTCTCTTTTTTTACCACAAATACTATTCAGGATTTCATTTTAATTAGTAAACTCACTTTCTAATTTAAAAATAAACAATGAACTAGGAATCTACTAGGAATGAACTAGGAATTCCTTTCTTCTCAAGGAATCTACTACTAGTATAAATTAGCAGCTGATGTTACAGTTGTTATACAGGGGGGCGTACATAAAACCGCTTCAATAGGTTTCAAGATGTATATTATATGTTTGCTATACACAATATTCAACACTAATGATGATATTTCCTCCGGATATTATTCGCCACAGTCGAATTATACATACGCTGGTGAGTGTTGTTTAGTGTATGTCGGCCTGAATGTGAGTAATGGCGTTTTCAATTCCACAAACCGGGCAGAGAAATGTATCGAGGGTGATGGCGGCCACTTCCAACATCTACTCTGAACATAACAATCAAAATATACAAACAATGATGTACAGATAACATGAACACGAGCGAAAGCCTTAAATAGTGTCCAGTTTCAAAAATAAACTATCCCTGGAAACCTTCTGGGGCCGGTTTTTGTGCGCCACCCTTCAATATCTGATATATCTTTGGTTTCTCGAATGCAAAATACCAAGGGAAGATTTTAATAAGTTAAATAAATTCATATTGAAATATATTAGTCTCACAATGTAACACTTTGAAGTATGCTTAAAAAAATGTTTTTACTGTTAAGTATTCAGTGAAAAGAAAACATTTTACCTCTTGTAAGTTATCAGGCAATCACAAAAGGGGATTTAAAGACTGCAATACAACACAAATTATAACTTTGAATAGTTTCTTCTTATGTTCCATTCTATGTCACAGTTCCATTAGGTACATCTTAAATCATTGTATATAATAGAATATGAATCACAATAATAAGAAAATTTTTAATTATATTTTTTCATTCCGCCCATTATTAGTAGAAAAATCGATACTAATACATGAGAAAGCTTGTTGTTTCATTTTTGAATTTGACGAGCTACTCAGCCGTGATATTTACATTTATTAAAACAATTGAGTTAAAGAATGCAATCGTTTAAGTTACTCAACATCAGATTTCAGATAGACCTTTTATTTTTAAATTACAAAACCAGTAAAAGTAGCTAATGGAGAAAATCATGTGCTTGCAATAAGCTTATTAGTATCACTTTTCCGTAGGACTGCATTTAATAAGACTAAAACAATGTTATAAATAACAGTCGCATTGGAATAGATAAAGATAAAACTTGTTAAGTTTTAATTTACTTTTGTCTCACTCATCCCAATTATCCCATAGTTCTAGGCTGTCTGATATATTATGCCTTAGTAAATAATTACTTCCGATAGTGGAGATTACTGCAGAACAGAATCGATAATGAAAAGTAAAATTAAGCATTCTGGAAGTATGTATACGAAAACCTGTGCTACGGCTGACCATGGAATTTAACCAAGGGTAACAGAGAATGAAAGAATCTTCCGCATGTGGGCTTCCAAATTAGGCAAGCATCGAGTTAAAATACAGATGTTTTTTAGATAACCATTGGTGATAATCTCAGCAATATCCACCTGAGACCTTAAATCATGGACCTAAATTGAAAAATGTTCCATTTTCGTAATCGTCGTTCTAAGCTACGACGATTAATTAAATGTAACGGAATAAACAACTTTATAGTTTAAATGCAACTGGATAAACAGTCCTTGAAATGGTTACCCCATATAATATACCGATATACAAAAATAAAATTCAAGGTTGTTCGTAACGCTATCTCTTTTTAAAGCTATATCGATAGAAAAACATTTAGGATAGAGAAATGACTCCAATGTTATGGTGCACCAGAAGCAAATATGGACTATTTTATAATGAAAAGTATTTCCAGAGGAAAAACCTTAAGTTCTGATATTTTTAAATTCCACTGTGAATACTATAAAATACGTAATAAAAAATTGTGGCTAATCCGGATATTTCTTTATAACCGTCTTCTGATGGCAAAGGTGTGTTACAGCAATTAATTGTATTGGACATAGTTTCCAGTGTCGTATGCTCGGAAAACGAAATTTACTTACCGTTTGATACCAAATACAAAAGTTATCATGAATTATCATATAGAGTTCTCAGGACTTTAATCGTATGTTTATATGAATCCTCCATATCATATCGATCAAGAAATCTGGCGTGGGAATCCAACAGTAAGAACTGAGATCTGTGGTAAGCTATATTATCTGTATCATATCTTCCGCAACCTTTAACGATCTCTTTGCCACTCCCTTTAAGGGAAAGTTGTAGAAGTAACAGAGACATCGAATACTGGGATATTGATCTTATCTTAATATTGTGTCTGAACAATTAATGTAAGATTCTAGGAACACAATTGACACGCACAATTTATGCAAAGGATTCGCACCCCGAGCTGTCATCGTGAAGAGACTGGGACGGACCGTTTCGCACTTATTAGTGCTCATCAGCCAGCCAAACTCCACCGATAACATGCTCAGGAGGTGCGAAACTCTAGCTTAACAAAACTCTAAATTAACAATTTACGCAAAGGATCCGCACGTTAAAGAAAGATTAATAATTTCTATTTACAGCGTAGTTCTTATTTAATGCTGCTATTAAATTCATTTTGTGCTTTGCGAGTTGCAGGCCAAGGAAGTATTGTATTTTCTCATTTTAATTTTTGTTTTGTATTTCTTTGGGGAGAGGTCCCGCTCTTGGGAGCAAGAGCCGGGATAGCTAGAGTTTCGCACCTCCTGAGCATGTTATCGGTGGAGTTCGGCTGGCTGATGAGCAATAATAAGTGCGAAACGGTCCGTCCCAGTCTCTTCACGATGACAGGTCGGGGTGCGAATCCTTTGCGTAAATTGTGCGTGTCAATTGTGTTCCTAGATAGTTCACCCCGCACGTTAAAGAAAGATTAATAATTAATGTAAGATTATAAAAAATATAACTTCAAGACAAGATGTTTCTATGGGTGACTGTTGTAACTCTGTCAAGGAAAGACTGATAGCACATATACTTTGTGATAACCTAATTCAATGAATATTGCTATTCTTGCACAACATTTAAGAATAACAAGATAATTACTGCTTTTAGACAGTGTCAAAAGCAAAGCGGTCCCATAAAATGCACAATTTTATAAACAAAATTTTATCGGATGCGACCACTTTTGTCACCCCCAACTTCCGGTCAGGAAGTGGTCCTAAAGGTCTAAAGGACATGGTCACCTACGTTTTGATGCTGAACACAATGGTGAAGGTTTCATTCTAGTATCTTTAACCGTTTGGCCACTACAGTGTGTCCAATCTGCAATCCAGCAAGCATAAAAGCAAGAGTTCCCTATTTTTTACAGGGAAGCTGTAACCTAAGGGCCGCTAAAAACTTATTTTAGAAATAAAGTTGTTGCAGGATACTGAATTTATCTTTCTTTGAAAGATAATTTTATAATGATTTCTGTTAATCAGATGATTACATTGAATAAAGAAAGATAGAAATTTACAATAGACAGTAAAAACATGTCGCGATTCCTACTAGTCTAAGAATGACAGACTGAAAAGGCAGCTCTTGAGTGCAGTATGAGCCAAGCGCTTTATCTGTTAATTATTTATTATTCCTTGATATTCCAAAAGATTCCTGTATATTGTGATAAATTGGCTCCCTTCTTTAATTCGAAGGCAACGAATTTCTCACAATATTTGAATTTTTTCCACCCAATCAGCTTAAATGAGGGGACAAATAAACAAACAAAGGTTTAAGTAAAACTATAGATTTTCTTGAGTAGCGTAACCTTGTTAAAGCAGTTTTTAATAATTCACTTTGGTCTCCAGCACTAGAACAAGCCAAGTCCGGTGATAGCTGCTCGATTCGTCCTCGGCGGCAAGGATATTGGATCCCCGTACTCTGGAAACTGCTGAAATATGATTTGCCGAAGGGAATCTTACTTCAGTGGAGCTTCAATAAGCACAATGCTGTTCCTTTTTTGTGTAACACTCGAAAACATAGGAATTGATAGTTCCCGGGCCAGGTTCCTTAAGTTCGGTGAACGGTCGGTTTCCCCGTATCTTGGCTAACCATCTGCCGTAGGCATCTAATGAGATGTCCGTACTTTTTGATCTTGGCTAACTATTTAGATCCCTGGGTTGGTAGGAGTTTGCTTATTCCATGCGTTTTGCGTAGGAAAACTGCTTCTTCCTATAACCGCAAAATCGTTCTTCCTAGACCTGCAAAAGGCGAACTGCTTCTTCCAGGTTGCGAAGGCGAACTAACTTGGTGGAGCTTTGTATCCCGTTATATGGGCAAGTCCGACCAATCAGAAAGACACATGCCGATTCTGAAGTAAGGGGAGCCGGCCGTGAAGGGGTGAAGGTAATGAACAGCGATCCTTACTCGCTACAAATTTATCGCTATATTTTCTGATCAACTTTGTTCAGCATTGAAGAAGCTAGGAGCAGAAATGGAACTTATAATTAAAGATGTTATTAGTACAGGCCTAGCTTTTAAAACGTATCCCTTTCCTTGGTGGTTTTTATAGAAAATAAAATTATAATGCTACTTGCAACGAATAATAAATCATGAATCGATTTTTTATGATTGCAAATTATTCAGTAAACACTTCAGTAAACATTTCCAATTCCAGTAATTTAAAAAAGTATTAACTATAAATATTTTTTAATAGTTTTCTTCAGAAGGAAGACACTAGAAGCATAAATTAGCAGTTGATGCTACATGTTATTATAATATCTGATGCAGCTTTTGATTTTCGGAGCAAAAAACTACAAAGGAAATGTTTTAAAACTTAAAATAAGTTCAAACCGAAATACCCTAAACTACAATTTAATACTGTGAAGTATTTTTTTGTAAAATGTTTTTAGTGGTAATTTTCAACCGATACTAAGAAAATTTTTACCTTTTTAAGTTATTTGGCAATCTGAAAATGAGCTGTAAAGATTGAAAGATAACACGAACAATATATAACTTTAAATAGTTTCTTCTGATCTTCCATTCTACGTCACTGTTTCATTCAGTAAATCTTCAATAATTCTGTGTAGTAGAATACGAATAATCCCAATAATAGGAAAATTCTCAATTTCATTTCCATTGTTTCGATTATTATTGGAAAAATTCCTACAAACTGATGCGAAATTTTATTTTTTCATTTTTAAATTTTTCAAGCTACTCATCCACGACATTTCCAGTTGTTAAAACAATATGGAGTCATAGAAAGCAATTGTTTTAATTATTCAACATCAGAGTTCATATTTCAGCGAGTTTTCTTATTTTTATAGTTTTGTGAGGAGCATTGTTATAGTATTAAAACTAGCAAAATTAGCTAATCGAGAATATCTTGGGCTTAATAGTGTTTTCTGCCCTTTGACCAACTGCTGTTTTTCATGAATTGAGGATAAAATAATTTAAAGACTTTAGTGTCCTCTTCTGAAAATTGTAAAATTCGAAGCAAATTTTTTTAATTTTTAGTAATAATAACTCTATTTTTAGGAGATGGTGCGAAAAACAACGATATTACAGAATGATTAACCCGCAAATAGTCTATTATGGTTAACCACGTCTATCTTGGCTTTTGGATTGGCAGAGAAGGACCAAAAGCTTGCCCTGCACGCTCACCCGACTTCTACCTCCTCTGGATTTTTTTTTCTGGGACTATCTGAAAAATAGTGAACGCTACACCAGTTTCAAAAGTACAAACATAGAGTGACTGAAGTGTGAATGGTTGTAAAACGATTCAGGGATCCTGGCATGTTCTCCAAGAACCTCATCTAATAGTGGCTACAGCATAGTCAAGGACTTGTTAATTATTTTTTACCCATGTTCATATGGACTGTTATTTTGCTGCGTTGCATCGGACATTGAGATTTGGTCGATCACTTCACAATTATTCTGTATGTAAAGGGTGATTCACGAATTTATGTTGAAACTTCGGGAGCTCATTGTACATGTAAAAGTAAAGAAACAACGTTATATAAACATTGGTCCCGAAATGCTTCGGTAGCGAGTTAAATACCAAGGAAATGTAAAATACCAAGGAAATGTAAAATACCAAGGAAATGCAAAAAATACCAATACTTAAAATACGTTAAAACTGAAATACGTTAAACTACAATGTAATATTGTGAAGCAGTTTTTTTTTAATGTTTTTACTATTAATTTTCAACTGACACTCAAAAAACTTTTTACCTCTTTTAAGTTATTTGGCAATCCCAATATGGGCTGTGAAGATTGAAAGATAACACGAACAAATCATAATTTTAAATAGTTTTTTCTGATCTTACATTCTATGTCACTGTATCATTCAATAAATCTACATAATTCTATATAATAGAATACGAATAATCACAATATTAAGAACGTTTTCAATTTCATTTCCATTGTTTCCATTATTAGTAGAAAAACTGACAGAAACTCACAAGAAATTTTATTTTTCGTTTTCAAATTTTCAAGCTACTCATCCAGGATATTTCCATTTGTTAAAGCAATGGAGTCATAGAAAGCAATTGTTAACATTATTCAACATCACAGTTAGTTTTCTTATTTTTATAGTATTGTGATCAGTATTTTTATAGTATTAAAACCCATAATATTAGAGTTCATATTTCTGCTAGTCTTCTTATTTTTTTATGCTAGAAAACCAGTAAAATTAGTTAACGGAGAATATCATGTGCTTATTAGTGTTTTCTGCCCTATGAGCAACTTTTTTTTTCATGAATTTAAGGTTAAATTATTTCAAGACTTTGGCGTCCTTTTCTTAAAATTGTAAAATTCGATGCAAATGTATTTTTTATTTTCCCCTCTATTAACTATTTTAAGAGATGGTGCCAAAAACAGTGATTTAACAGAATGATTAACCCGTAGATAGTCTATTACGACTAACCACGTCTATCTAAGCTCTTGGCTTTGCAGAGAAGGAACAAAAAGCTTGCCCTGCAAGCTCACCCGACTTTCAACCTCAGGAATTTTTTTTCTGGGACTACCTGAAAACTCTAGTGAACGCTCCAGTTCCAAATATACAAACAAAGTGACCGAATTCTGGATGGTTGTGTAGCGATTCAGGGATTCCCTGGAATGTTTCCAAGTTTAAAGTGGAGACTACTTCGAACAGCTCATCTAACAGTGGCTACAGCATAGGATAGGACTTGTTAATTATTCTGCTCCTATGTTCATACGGACTTTTTTATATTATGTTGCTACGTTGCATCGGACATTGAGGTTTGGTCGATCATTTCAGAATCAGCCTGTATATACAGTATATATATTAGGATTCACCCAGCCCTCCATAGAATGGAGATAGGGGTTCTTTGAAAGGGAAAGTTGGGCGAGAAGTAGCCTGATATGCCACTTTGCTGAAACTTTTCTGATAAGCATTTACATATTTCTTTTGTAATTATACCGTAGTGTTTTAAACATATAACATACATAATCCACATATTGCTACCGGCATGAGTGGCTTTGGGTCGTAACACCATGAACGTCCGGCGGCTTGGGGGCCTTAATGCGAGATTCGAGATAAACGTCTTCACCTCAGTGAACGTTAACCTAACCGAAGTTAGACTGAAACGTTATTTCTTTATTATCAAAATAAAGTTCTGCCATAAATTCTAATTAAGCTAGTCTTCAGCTCTCAAATGCCCACTGCGTACTCCTCTGCACAAACGTAGTCCTAAACGGCTATCGGTAACTTCCCCGTAGATGCTCTATCTTAGGCATGGTCGTCTCTGGAACTCTGCGGACTCAGGTAATCCTTTTGCGGCTAGGAATGGTTTCTTCGTAGTCACACCTTCTTAGGCCCAGTCGGCACTGGAACTCTGCGGACTCAAGTAATCCTTCTGCGGCTAGGAATGGTTTCTTCGTAGTCGTACTCTCTCTATCTTCCTGGCTGGAAGTAACTTCTGAACTTTGCGCACTGAACTGTATCTTCTCCGTTTGGAGAGAATTCCGTGGCTCTTCTGCTACCGAACTAACTTGGACCCTTCTATCTGTGGCTCTTTGACACTAACTGCTTTGTACTCCACTCTCTGTGGCTGTCTGCCACGAAGACACATTGTTCTCCTAACTGGAGATTCTAGTGAGGCTCTCGGCCTCTAAACTCACTGCCTGAGCTTGGCTCTGCAGCTCTACATAAGGCCGCTCGATGCGTCGTTCCTGGCACTGGACTGTTCAACTTCGAACAGGGAAGCAAGGTTGGACGAGGCAACTCCGTGGATGGGTGAGTGGCCAAATCGACTGGTAACAATATTAAGGAAAATGAGATAATAATTGTACTATTTTGTAATTGTTTTAATTTTCGAAAACCAATAACTCTAATGTTTGTGATAAATTATCTCATGCGATGCATCTTTTCTAGCTAATTACCTTACTTGAATAAATTTGTTCCAAGAGTATATATATTATAATTTTAAGGACGCTTTGCGTAAAGTATTACCCATTCTAATTTTAACTCAACAAATTAAATTTTTGGAGAATAGTGGTAATGTCTAAACAAAACCCTTGACGAGCTAAATAATTTAAAACATCAATCAAATAAGATCAATTTTCGAATTCAATTAAGAGCTTAAAAGCAAAGAGATTTAAGGAACAAAAGGTTTATTTTGAGAAATGTTATTCAATTAACTCTTCTTAACTTTTAGGTAATAAGTCAATAAAGAAACTAAAAAACTGTACTAGACAGCAATTTAATTTAGAAATGAAATAATAACATTTTAACAGTAATTTTTTCAAGCCTCCCCATAAGGAGGAGCTTTTGTTCGATTCCCATTTCTGTGTGTAACAGCCCAAACCGAGAGCCGGAGATCCATCAGTCATAAATAACCGGGCTGGCGATGACCTGAAAGTTTTGGGAAAAATATTCGACTTCCAGTTCAAGCCATTTCAGGCTTGAGATGCTTGATTTAGGGTCTAGACAATAGTTATAACTGAACAAAATCCTGGCCTTTCTACACTGAATCGATTATCGAACAACATCCTCCACCATCCTATCCTCCACCATTTGTGGCCTTTTCCAGTTCAAGATGGCCGCTGGCCACTTACTCAGAGTCGCCTAAATGGTGGAAATGAACTCAACTTGGGAATTGGTACTGTATTTGACCCTTGAATTACCACTGCATAAATAAAGTAGTTTTCAGCGCCAATGAATATTAGTGTTATTTTTAACAAAGCAAGCGTTTGACTAGATTGCAAATTGTGCGGGGTCTCCTGATTTTATGTTTACTACAAAATAGTAAACTGTCATTTAAAAAATTCATTTACAATCGTTTACCACAAATTTTACCACACCTATAATTAATAGGTGAATTAATACCTATACATGGTTATGTTAGTCTCATCTTCTGTTGCCGTTTCCGTTGTCATAGATCTCATCTTTTTGCCCACACCCTTCATAAGAAGTTGATTGGTTCCGGATTCCAGCGGTCGTCACCAACTACTCATTCAGCTATCCGGATCCTGATTGGCTCAAGCCGTCTGGCCTTTTGCATCAATTTTAATTTCATTATATGATTTCTGTTACGTAGTGCATGTTTTTTAAATTGTACCCACTTATGAATGGTTCGTTAAACAACCGAAACTAAAGTTTTGTTTTTAATGTCTATATAAAGATTTTAATTCTGCACTTGTGCGTCGACGTCCTTTCCTTAATTTCGCTTTTTGTGCACGTTAAATTTATTTTAGATATAATAATGTTTGACAAAATTGTAGTTATGTCTCCAACCAGTATTTGGACTGAAGGACTAAATGATAATATAATAAAATTTTTATGTTTTAATATTCATTACAAAATAATCTTACTGAAATTTACTGAAAGTATTCCAACAACTCGAGAAATAATTAAAACAGAAACAATAATAAAAAATGTAAACAAATAAACAATAACAGAAAGGTTTCTCCAAAATATTTTAAGATAAATGTAAAAACACCATGATATTTATGTGAAGAAATAGTTCAGACACCTTTGTAAACATCATACTGAATGTAGAAAAGAATGTTTTTATTAACCGACTTTTATATTTCTTAAGATTTAAAGATGGTCACAAATGAACACCAAAAAGACGATATAATTACTAATGGCTTCATCATTCAGCGTTTTTCAGTAACATCGATTGATGAAACACAGAACTATTGTATTCTTTAAGTAAATGAATGTGAACACTAATTCCTTATTTCTTGGACGTTCTAGTAAAATTATTGTAAGTTCAAAAATAAACTGCATTTTTTATATATAAATTTTACTTATATCTGTCTTTTATTTTATTCTTAATTTGACTAATATCCGACACGTGGACTTTTCAGCATGATCACGAATTAGGGTCATTTCTTTAAAAGATAAATTTTCTTTTTTGAAACACAATATATGTGTAATTAAATCGTTCAGACTTTGATAACAACAAAACCAAATTTTAAATCAAGATAAAGATTATCGCTTACTTTCTACTTATTTAATCAGAATTCTGAAATAATAATTTTCACTTTAGTTAATTGCCCAAATAACCTGTGTTTAAGAGCATTACTAAAATATGTTTCATACTAGTTTTTAGAAAGAAATTTATCTATTAATTTATTTAGAAATTTATTAAAAGCAAAGTGAAAATCTACATTATTTCTAAAAATATTTTAACAAGTTTAAATCTTGCATACAATTTCAAGTATTTTTATTATTTTTTGTAAAAGTACGACTACAACTACACAATACCAAGGGAAATATATAAAGAAATGATTACAAAAAGCGCGCATGACTTTGAATTATAATGATTAGAAATGGGCGGTGTTGTAGTGGATGTTTCCTCTCCTTCGATTACCAATAGTTCGACTTCGCATTTAGGTAGGTAGTGGCTTTTTAATATCATTAAATGGGCATCGACAAAGACTTTAAATGCTTGTTTTGTTACTTTGCAAGAACCTACTTGATCCATGTGATATTGAACACAATCCCGAAATTGGAAGAGAAATCTGCAATTTAAAAATAAATAAAACGAAAAGTATCAATATTTTATATTCGTTCTACATCTGCATTTCTTTCGTAGGATTATTTTAATGTTGACTAAAATGCTTTCTATTTGTTTAACCAACTTGTTTGAAAGTGAATCTACTTCAGCAATAAAATATAAGTCAATAATATAACATTTCCACAGTGAAGACTTTAAATTGTATTTATCAGAATGTGATTTTCATTATTATTTTTAAATTTTTATCTGAAATCTTCAAGTGAAGAGTCAATAGAAAACATTTTTAGTACATTTGTGGTTTCACACATTTGCTCCTACATTCTTAATAAAACACCGTTGAGATGCAAGGAATTTCTGAAAGGTACTTTTTAGCTACCACAAAGGGATAAAGGAGAGCTTTTAAGAAGGTTTGTATATTTTGTAAGGGGTGGAATGTGTATTAAAGAATATCAAACGAAAACTTTTTGAGTGAGATGGAATATTAGAATAACGTTTAGTGTCCTTCCGGATTTTTCCAAATCTCAATGTTTGCCTTGAAGCAAAAAAAGATTGAAAAACACTGGTGTACAGTATGAAAGTTTGCTTTCTTTTTTTTTTTAATTTTTCGTTTCTGTATTTAAAAGACCTACAAAGAAAACGAACTTTCAACTTAAAAAAAGAAAATAGTTTTATAAAAAATTCCTTATTTAAATTACCTAATCGAATTAATTTTACTTATATCAAATGTTACCCGCACGAGGATTAATGAAGTAAGCAGCATTATCAAACATGGATACAAATTCTCCGAAAACTTTTCTTGTCATCTTATCATTTTTGTCATTTTTACGAGCAAATTTAAAAATCTTCAAATACAAAACGTCTCACGATATCTTAAATTTCACGATAATCTTAATTGAAGTCTTTTACGTGTACTGAGAATCATTAGTAGCATAAAGATGAGCCGTACTCCTGTTTAAAGATGATACACAATTTTTAATAACTATAAATGATATACAACTAGTTTCGCTCCTCGAGAGAGGGCCTTATCAAGTGTGACAATAAACGAGAAACAAGTGCAGAACAGCTGCCACAGGAAACAGAAGGAAAAGTAAGTCTGCCGTTATAGTTTGATGCTGGGTACGATGATGATGACACCCCAGAAAAGCAAGTGTTGCTGACTGTAGTGGTATGAGGAAGGATGTCTCGGAAGAGGAAGTGACGCCCTCGGATATAAATTCACTTGACAATCAAGCTGAAAACAAACGAAAGCATTGCAGGCATGTGACTCCTTTCTAAACCACCATCTGTCATTGATATGGCCCACGTAAGAGAACGATTTCAGTAATCAGAGCTAAAAACGAAAAAGAAAATAAAAATAAAAATATTTAAACTTTAAAAAACTTTTAAAAAATATAAAATTATAAGATGTTACGATGAAGCACTTGGTATGTATGTCATGTCAAGAACTTCCTAATGTTTATTTATTTTTTTTCTTTCTGTTGTCTTTGGAAGTGCTGCCAAACCTTATCCGCCTAAAGCAGGCACAGATAAGATAACATTATATACCTGTGCCATCGTTAGGATGAAGAAAGATTCGATGCCTTTACTTTGGAGACTGTTTTGGGCGAATGCAAGGATGATCGGATACTCTTAAGTAATACCATGAGACATCTCCGCTGTATGATTAAAAGTAAGATATTGTTGGAAAAGAAAATAAACACTAGCAAGTTCTTGACTTCACATACATACCAAGTGCTTCATCGTCACATCTTATAATTTTATATTTTTTAAAAAGTTTTTTAAGTTTTAAATATTGTTATTTTTATACTTATTTTCTTTTTTAGCACTCATTACTCTTTTACGATCTCTTACGTAAAAATTCGATCTCTTACGTAAGCCATTCCTGATAGCGCCTGATAGAGGTCTAAAAATAGATCACATTGCCTTCAATGCTTTCGTTTGTTTTCAGCCTGATTGTCAAGTGGATTTATATCCGAGGGCGTCACTTCCTCTTCCGAGTCGTTCCTCATCCCACTACAGCCAGCAACACTTCCTTTTCCGGGGCGTCATCATCATCGTACCCAGCATGCAACTATAACGGAAGAACTATTTTTGCTGCTGTTTCCGGGGGCAGCTGTTCTGTATAAATTAACTTGTTTTTCGTTTATTGTCAAACTTGAAAAGGCCCTCTCTCGGGGAGCGAAACTAGTTGTGTATAACTAATATTTATTAAAAATTGTGTATCATCTTTTAACAGGTGTACGGCTCGTCTTAATGATCGTCAAAATGATCTTGTAACAAGTTCAATATTATTCTTTAGTTATACAGAGATAGCTAACCTTCGGATAGTAGAATAAAAAAAAATCCAAAATAAATCGAATTAAAAAAATTGTCATATTATTTTAATAGATTATTTATAGTTCAATGCGTATAATAGAAGCACAGGTATAATTATATTTTGTAACATTTATGTATTTTATCTATATACTGTAACATCAAGTCTCAGCAAATCACACGACTACGAAATTTAGATGTAATTATCCTTAAAAATTTAAGGATTTTAATGAATAAATTAAGTTCCTCAAAAAATTTATGTTTACTTTCCCTAAAACATTACATTATGTTTGCATTTATTTTTTTTACTTAAAGTTGCGAAACTTTAAAAATGGCAACATAAAGGATGAAATATATATATACACATACACTACCCTACAGTAATGGACCGAACACTTGCATATTTACATAAAAACAGACGAGTTCGTCAAAGTGCATGCGCGCAAGTGATCAGGCAAAGACCATTCAGATAGTTGCTACTGAAACGTCTGTAGGAGTGTCGAATAATGCGAAGAATATGCCGAAACGCATGGAATATAGTGACTTTGAAAGAGGCATTATTGGTGGCTGTCACATTGCTGCCTAGTCTATTCGTGCAATTTCGATGAAATTATCACAGCCACGTTCAACTATTGGTGATGTCGTCAAGAAGTGGAAGAATACGGACGTTGGGGCACGAACTGCACACGTTGGTTGTCCCCGGAACCTGACCGAACGTGATCGACATGTCCTGAAGCACGAGGTTCGTAAGAACCGCAAAAAACCCTCCGAATCATAAACAGTGAGTTTCTACAGGCATCAGGGGTTACGGTTCATCAGAATACGTTGCGAAAGGAATTGAACGCCATTAAAATCCATGGATGTGTTGCCGCACATTAACCACAGATCTCGCCATTCAACAGAACCACCAGACTCAAGTGGTGTTTGCAGCGTGGCAACTGGACTGTAGAGCAGTGGAAAACAATTTTATGGAGTGATGACTGACGTTAAACTCTCTTCTAGTCGGATGGACGTGTTTGGGTGTGGCGAATGCTAGTCGAATGTCTTTTACCCGAGTGCATCGTTCCAACTGTGGAGTTCGGTGATGGGGGTGTTTCTCTTGGTATGACCTGGGACCGTTGAATGTTGGTGCGGGAACTTTGAACTCCAATAGCTACAAGGACATTTTGGACAATCGGGTTATTCCTACTCTGGCAAATGCTTGGAAATGACGATTGTTACTTTCAGGACGACAATACTCATGCCATGTTTCAGCCTCTGTCCAGCATTGGTATACAGAGTGGCTATAAAGCGGCTTAAATGGCCTGTTCAGAATCCTGATCTAAACCCCATCGAACATATATGGGACGAGTTAGAGCATCTATTGAGGACCAAGGAACCACGTCCAACATCTACAGCTGCACTGACCATGTTCTTGAAGCAGGAATGGATAAAAATACCCATAGCTCTGTATCAAAACCATGTGGAAAGCATGCCCCGCAGGGTGGCTAATGTAATTTCAGCACATGGGTCCCATCCCGCTATTAATCAGGTACATTTTCACATGGTTCCAGTAATGCGCAGTGTTCGGTCCATTAGTGTAAGGTAGTGTATATATTGTGGCTTTTAAATTACATTCACTAATGAAGAAAAAATCTCTTGACCAAATTTATAAACCTTTCTGCGTACTTAAAGAAATGTAAATTAAAAAAAAAATACCTTTGTCTTAACTATTGTGATACTGGAAGAAATTAATCTTGACACCACCATTAAATAAGTCCTAGAAATCTTTCTAGACTTCAAATGCAATGCTCGATTCTTGAAGATTCAAAATTCACTTTATACAAGAGGAATCGTTGTATTTGGCGTTGTTACTATATAAACGTTTATCACCAATAAAGTACTTATTCCTTCTCTCTGATTGTAAATTAGCTGGCAATTAATTTATGTAGACATCTTCGAATTCCTTTTGATCACAGATATGTGAAACGATGTTATCTTTTACGCAGTATTTGAATTGTCATACAATAAAGCGCTTGATTTTTCTTTAAAAATAAATATACTTACTGTATTTGTTCTTTTGCTATTTACCACTTGTTTTGTTTCACTCCATAAACATTAACTTAATTTTGCTTTATTATTTAACTTACAGTTCATGCTTCTCACTTAACAGCTTACAATTCACAATTCAAAGTTTACTGTTCACAGGTCACAATTCACAATTTTTAAATAGGTCATGCTTACAAGCAATAGATTTAATTAATCATAGAGACCATTATGCATCTTTTACACATCTATTAGCAATTAAAATTAAAACAATGCAACGTTTCAAAGTTTCAGGAAAAGAAAAAAATTCGAAAAATGGAACTTTGAAACATCTTGTTGTTTAAATTTTAATTGTTAATATATGTGTAAAAGGTTCATTATATTCTCTAGGTTTCATTAGATTTTACTTGCACATTAAAACACTTTAATTAAGCAATAAAGCTTTTTTATTCATTTTCTGATAAATATATTGAAATGTGAAGATACTTATTTAAGTTACCATAATCCAATTAATTTGAATCGTATTAAAACACAGGTACATCGTGTAAAGAGAATTAGTAAATCTAATAATTTCCTTTAATTAGGACATGAAAAAATAATAATATTTTAGTTTGAATCCTATCGGAATTTTTGTTATCTTCTCTAACAACTGATTTGAAAAGGATTTCATATTTGAAAGTAAGAATAACACTCGTCCTTGAATATTAAAGAACATTCATCCAAAAACCTAAATTTTTGAAGTTGAGCGAAACAGACGTATTTGATGAGCCTCATTTTCTTAAAAGAAAAGTAAAAAAAAAAATAAAAACTCTTTTCTATCCATCGTTAAAAAGTTAAGATTTAAAGGTGTAAAATTAGTATTTTAAGCCGAACGAAGGTGAAATGCATTTTGTGAATGGGAATTTTAGGCCAGTCAATAAAAGCATCGAACATCGCAAACGCGCATGTATCTACGATTTTTTTATATGTTGTTAGGATCCCTGAGAGTAGTTTATACCGAAGTTTGCAACCCTGAAATCCCTGTGCTACTCCTGTGGTGTTCGAAAAACTTCGAAATTCGGGCACTTGTGTCAGTTTTGTCGAAAAAATCACGTGAAGGAAGCGTTTATCGGGTATCTTTACTCTATATTTTTGTAAAGCAAAAGAAATTTGCTACAATTTGAGCCCAACTCGAGCTCTCTAGGTCTATTGGTTGCGGAGATATAGCCAGTCAAAGATAGGCAAGTTTTTCCAAAAAGTGGAGAGTTATCGGTAGGGTCATGTTCCAAGACACCGTACCGGCTAAACTGATGGTTCTAGAGAAAGATCATGAGAGAAGAAGTTGTAGAAAATTAAATTAGCTGCAATTTGATTCCAAAATGATGTATCTAGGCCTCATAGTTTCCTCAAAATCAAAAAAATAGTAAAACATCGGAATTTGGAAAAATGAGGAAAACATTGTACTGAATCATGTTGGTATGTATTTCTTTAAAAACACGTGCAAGAATGTGCAGTTAACATTGTAGATGTAACATATGGCTTCAAATAAATATACACTAAACAATAAACGTAAACATAAAATAAACAACAGAAACATAAATGTAAACAAGAAAATTCTATGTACACAGTCAAGCATAATCACCGCAGTAGTTTAGAACTTTTGGAAGGGCCTGGTCTCGTCCAATCTGGATCAGTGGGGGAGGGAGTGGGAGGATGGACGACGTTTTCTGGAGGTGGAGGCGGGTCGTCATATGGTATTGGTTCGACCACATCCTCATCCTCCTCGTCCAGGACGATAGGGGTGACGTTTGTGCAACTGTACTCTTGGCAAAAGGAACATAGGATAGAGCACTTGAGCCCTGCCTTTCTGCAAGTGCACGACGCTAAGCACCCTTTCTTGCATTTTCAAGCAACCATTCTAAGCAGAGTCTGAGGAGCGGGCTCTGCGCACATTGTGATGGGCATGAGACTTTATTCACTGGTGGCCCATCCCCAATCACAAGGGTTTTTGTCGACCCCCAACCATTATTGCACCTGGTAGTGGGTCCTCCACAAATGATATTTTGCAGCCTCTGTGGTGGGGGGAGGCGGGCAAGGTCGACTTTGGCCGTTGCTGTTGATTTTACAAATGCTGAGTATCGCAGGGTGTTCAGCGTTCCCGCATCTCCGCCGTACAGGTTCATCAAGATCTTCTCGCCGGCATTTCCTACTTCTCCCTGGTTGGAGTTTCGATCAAGAAAAATGCTGGCGAGATCTATCCCGTTGGGTTTTTTTATTTTTTGAGGACGTTGCACCACTTCATCTTGCCTTGCCAGAAAAGGGCAGAGGTCGTGTCACACCCACTGATGACATGCAGGAACACAACCATCCCTCGTGGAACCTTCATTTCTCTACATGTGAAGGAATTTGCGGTATAGTGAGCGCACTCTGACCCACCTCTGCCGCCTTTCTGGAAGTGTATGTTCGTCTGTCCAGAGCTTAAGCTGTTGAGGAGGACCAGTAGGTCGACGTCCTCATCAATGATGAAAACTTGATCGAACGATGAGCTCTTGGAGAGTGCAGTCATCACTATATCAGTATCGGCGTCTTCTTGAGATCGATGTACCTCGATACCCTGCCTCTCAAATTCAGTACGCATCATGGTGATCAAGCGGTGTTTGTTAGATGCATTGGAGAGCAGTTCTGGCTGGGGAACTTTGATGGGTGTTGATTCATCAAACAACATGTCACTGCAGGAGAGAGAAGCAGAGCGTCGCAGGAGTTCAGCTGATTTAGTGCTCCTCATAGATGCATCGTGTGGTTATCCATCAAACACCACAGCTACGTTTGTACCAAAGTGGTTGAAAACGTAGCTAACGTATCCCACCACAATGGCTCTGACTGAATCATTGCGATGCCAGATCACCTTGTTAACAATGTTGGGCCAGATCACAATGTTAACTTCACATTCTTGCACGTGTTTTTAAAGAAATACATACCAACATTATTCAGTACAATGTTTTCCTCATTTTTTCAAATTCCGATGTTTTACTGTTTTTTCGTTTTTGAGGAAACTGTAAGGCCTAGAGGCATCATTTTGGAATCAAATTGCAGCTAATTTAATTTTCTACAACTTCTTCTCTCATGGTCTTTCTCTAGAACCTTGAGTTAAGCCGGTACGTGTCTTGGAACATGATCCTACCGATAACTTTCCAGTTTTTGGAAAAAGTTGCCCATCTTTGACTGACTATATCTCCGCAACCAATGGACCTCGAGAGCTCGTGTTGGGCTCAAATTCTAGCAAATTTAGTTTGCTTTACAAACGATTAGACTGATGATACCCGAGAAACGCTTCCTTCCGATGTTTTTTTCTACAAAACTGACACAAGTGCCCGAATTTCGCAGTTTTTCGAACACCACAGGAGTCGCACAGGGTTTTCAGGGTTGCAAACTTGGGTATATACTACTCTCAGGGGTCCTAACAACATATAAAAAAATCGTAGATACATGCGCGTTTGCGATGTTTGCCTTTTTTTGTGTCGATATTGACTGGCCTATTTGTGTCATATCTAGTAAGAAATAAAGCATTGTTTGGATATAACCTGTTTTGTTGTTCAGTAGAACTCTATATCTCTAATGTAAGAAATCAAAGTTTTTTGAGTATTGTGCGTCGTACAGATATCTGTACTTATCACCTCCATTTTTTAATGCTAGAAAGTTGATCATCTACTATTTTTAAATGTGTTCCGTGGTTGATTCTCAGTTTGAATTTTTTAAATTTTTTCAGTTGTAAAAAGTGATTTTGATGCATGCTTGATTGCTTTCAAACGACTGTAACAACAAATTTTAATTATTACTAATCACTGTTTCAGAGACTCAATACTAAGAAAGCTTACGTCATTCATTGTTAGTCGTCTAACATAACACAGAAACGGATAGTCAAGACACATTATAAAATGATAAGATATTGTTGTAATGGAATAACATAGATTAAATAACATCAGAGAATTATAAATGATTGTAAAGTTAGTAAGTCATAAAATCTATTGATTTGACATTGATAATATTGCCCGCTAGCATCAAAACAGTGGGGAAAAAGCCTTTTAATTAATCGCGTAATCCCGCTTGCTGTGATATCTTGGAAATTAAACGGATTTTAACAAGTTAAGAAAGTAATGAAGATTTAATTAGTTTTTTGCTGAAAATTTCTATTCTCTGTATTCGTCAAATATTTTAACATAAAATTAAATGTAGATTTCTCTTTTCTAGTTTTTATAACTTCAAAAAACAAGCAAACAGGAAATTGTACAGACTGTATTTCAAGAAAAATAAGCCTCAACATTTGTCAAAGTCTTGTTGTTTATATTTAAAGGATTGCTGTAGCTTCTTGTAATGAGTTATGAGTTACCCTTTATAAAACAATACGTCTACAAACCTTTTTAAAACTCATTTTGTAAACACGGAATCTTATAACTTGTTCATGAGCTTTTAGTAACGTAGTAGAGGGAGTGAAGATGGAATTGCCTTTATATTTTGTTAAAATGAATTTAACAAAATTATTTTAGTTTATTATTATGGCTTGAAACATATTTTAAAGAATTATTATTATTTAATGGAAAATTTAAATAAATTTAAATGAAGAGTATTTGTGACATCAGCCGTGATTGGTAATATAATCAGCTAACCAACTTCAAGTCAAGAGGTGTAACGAGAAATGAGCAGAGCTAAGGAAACAATTCATGTGATGACGACGCAGTCGAGATGATACGTCAGAACCCTTGTGACGTCAAGACAGACGATCATGCGAACAGTAACGAAGAATGAACTGTGAGAGCAGCTAGTCTTGTCACCAAAGTCTAAAATCTATAGAAATACGAAGTCTGGATACCGGAGTAACCCACAACGATTGGAAGTGGAGAATACTCAAGATTAAAAGGTTTAGACAGCGTTACAGAAGTACGAAGAGGCGAGACATTATTAGTGCATCTCAAAGTAAGAAGTGTTACCTTAGAAAGCAGAGGGCTAAAAAGTTACAGAAGATTCCGGCAATTGAGAAATTAAAATTCAACGGGAAATTACCGAAGGAAGCCAACGGAAAATTCCCGGATGAAAGGAGCCTGAATTCGGCTAGATATACAAAGGCCTGCTACTAAGAAGAACGGAACAGTTATTCAGAAGAGAACTGAAGTTCGCTGAATTAATTAAAGTAAGAAGTAAGACTCTGTTCGAAAGAAAATAGAAATAGGAATTAGCAGAAATAATTCTAATTCAACGAAACGGAAGATTAAAGTAATCCGATTGGTGATAATCGACGATAAGGTTATTACGTCATACAGTGCACGAATTGAATGCTGGGAGGAGAAGACATCCCGCCAGATTCAAAGCCTTATGATTACAAGTCACGGGATTGAAGAAGACATCTTGGAACACCCCGATACAACGAAGTGAACGGGAAGAATCGTTCTCCAGATACCGAAGTTTCACACAAGTGATTTATGCCGTTCGACGTAGCGTTTTACTGGATTATCCACAAGGTGGGAACGCCATAAGACGAATATCTGTAAGTACTTTTCAAATTCTATTATTTTGGGGAAAAGGATATCTCAAAAGTATTGTGTGACGATATTGTTAAAACCTGGAATTCATGAATGCAGATATTAGTGTGTGCTTCGAGAATTAAAATTAATACAGTGATTCAAATTATTGAATTAATTAAAAGTGAAATTGGAATTATCACAAGTAGTAAATTTAAGTGTTTATTTGTGTTTTAAGTGAATGCGGAAAACTTGTGAAATTAAGTGCAACGTTAAAGTTAATTACAGAAGAGTAATTCAACGAAATATTGAATTAGTGATTAACTTAGAATTTAGTAAAGTGAACATTTATTTCAGCAAGTGTGTTTTCGTTAGCAGAAATATTAAATTATTATTTCGAAGAAATTTATCAAGCCGATAAATTTCGTGAAAGTGAGAATAAATTTTGTGAATGCGATTTAAAGATTCCTGCACGGAGCAGAAGACTGAAGAGAGACTAAAACTTTATTATTTCATTATTGAGATATTGTTTCATATTGAAACACTATTATTGTACTCATCAATATTGTAATAAACTAGGCCATCTCCCGTGTACAGATTGTTCGTTATAGATATTTGAAGAAGAGATTTCTTTAGATGGACGTTGGTTGATATAGATGTTAAATGAAGATCATAGCTTATATACGATACTCCTGGCGACAAATTGATTGTGACTATTCTTTCGAGTGAAGATAACCAAATTCTGATGACTTGTGAATCTAGACAAATTTTCCTCTTTGGCGGAGACTTCAGACAAATTTTACCTGTAGTCAAGAATGGCCGAGTTTACGACATCATTAACAGTTCTTTGAAAAGATCTCATCCTCTCTCTCGTTGTCCATTTCGATACTAATTGATTATCGATGATAAAACGATGGTTTATATGAGATAATCCAAGAATAATCGATTCCAATGAAAGGGATTAAAGCAACATTTTGAAGTTTTGAAGACTCTTTTCAAGCCATCTCTTTTTCAAGCATAATAAAATTGGAATAAGTACAACAAAACAAAATAGTTGGAAGCAAATTTCAAAAACACGTGAATCAATAAGTATAGTTGTTTTTTCAAAAATATATTGATAAGGTACAGTTCAATTATTAAAAGTAATAAGAAGAAGAAAATAAAATTTAAGATAATCTAACAAAACTCGATTCCAAAGAAAGCAGTTAACGCATTATTTTGAAGTTCAATAATGCTCATTTTGAATTTCTCGACTTCCTCGTGACAATGAAAAATGAAAAACCGTTTTCCATTGTTGCACTAACATTGGGGCACAACAACAACACAACAATTGCGGAGATATAAGTCAAAAAACAATATGAAAAGAGTTGTAGTCCCTATGGCATAATGGGTAACACATCCGACTTCGGATGTGTAGTTGCAGGTTCAAATCCCGTCGCGGAAATTTCATTGTAAAAATTATTTCTATTTTCCTTTCGCATAGAAAATTGCGCCGGACAGACAGACACACAGACAGACAGAGAAATAAAAGATTTTAGTAATATAGATTATTACAGTAATTTTAATTCTATAACTGGTGTTGTTTTGTTGCGTATAAACAAAAAAAATTATCAGCGTGCATTACATACGATCTTTCACAGGTTATGGGCCCAGCACGCTTCCACTGCGCATGGGCAACAAAAACACTATTGTTAAGTTATATAAGACATTTTTGTCTAGTAACGAACTTCAGTAACATTATTGAACAGGGAGATTATATATTTTTAATGGAACTTACTCGCAAAGGTCACCAATTTCCAAAATTCTCATCAAGTACTCGAATTGACAGTTTTTATAAAATTCGAAGAAATGGATTACGCAGTTCATGTGGTTGATATCTATTAAAACTGAAAGAAAGATAAATAATTAGTAATTGGGTCAATAGACTAGAATTTTTCCAAATTTAAGTAATAAGTATGACAATAAAATCGCATAAAATCAAACTCAAATAAAATCAATAGGCGTAAAAACAACTGAGTCATTGAAATCTTCCGTTGTAAATTAAGATTATAAGTAAAAACTGTGACTAATAAGAAGTAACGAGATGGATGTTGCGAATTGATTGGGAAATTTCTTTTAATTTTAATTCAAATATGAAGACATCTTTGACGACTATTTGATCAATTCTTAGAGAAGAATTTTTAACTACTGTAAAACTTAAACTGATGGAAAACAAGTGATGGTACACTTTTTATTTTTACTTGACCGATTCCATTGAGTCTCATCTAGTATGTATTATGTGAACAGTGTGTGGGTGTAAGAGAGATGTAGATCGAGTCATTTCTTATTATTAGAAAGCCAAGAACAAAGCCAAGACAGTGAGTATTGTATCTAGATTTATCCACATTTAATTTGGCAACATCGATCTGAAAACTTTACCTTCTAAGTGGCTTTTTCGGTTTTTACAAATCCAACACAGACAGAATAAAGAACGCTTTCTATTTCGTAATGTATCTACAGATAGAAAGAATGATTTTTTTTTCAATGCTGCCATCGGAAGATATTTGAAGCTCATTGTGATTTCTCATTGAATTCTCACACTGTCATTCGAACATATATCATCGTCGAAATCAACTTTTCATTCCCATACCATACTCTTCTGCTAAAAGTCAAAAACTGAATATAGCGTCGTTCTGTGACTGTCAAAATAACAAGGTAGGGATGGTGATTAGTAAACCAATCACAGTGCTTCGCAACGGCTTCTGAGTCACCGGTTTGAGGTAATTCTGAGACAAACCTGGGATGTAAGGCGTCTTTCAGAAGCCTAAAAAGACTGTCCCAAAACAGCACTATAGAGATTTGCATCATGTTCTTTGATTTTGATATAATAAAAAAAAAATATAGTCTTAAAACAATGCATTATTTTTTCAATTAAGATACATTTGGAATTAACAAAAATTAACCGTTAAAAATTGATTGATTTTTAAATTCTAAAGAAAACAATTTAATAAAACACAAGTGCCATATAGTGAGTGAACGGGATTTTCATTAAATCCGGGATCAAATGCCAAATAACATTTTTCATTAAGAATTCTTTATTTGTTCTTTTCCATAGTTCTTTTATTTGATTAAGGATTTCTTCTATTCTTTAGATTTTTTATATTTTTTTAATTAATTGATTCATTACTGTATTTTCTGATCAAATGCCTTTTGTGGTGAGCGTTTAGCTACCCAAGGATTCGATTTCCACATTTTTTATTGTTTTACTTTTCTGATGGGTCACTTTAGTTGTAGTGAATATTTTAATTTTCCCATCGTGTGCCTTTTGAGTCTTATATTACAGTATAGCACTGCTGAGGAGGCTAAAAACTCTCGAAACAGCTGTCGAAGATCTCAACGTGACTCCAAAGGCTTCCATTTATAAATTTTACTTTGGTCTTAATAAATTTGTTTCTGTCTTATCATCATTGTATAGGAAACATCATTTCCGTAATAAGCTATCCCAAAAAATTAAGAAAAATTAATTAAAAAATTATTGAATGTCGTGGCATTTGTTGTAAAATAGGATTTTTAAAGTTGTTAATAATGGCTTATGTATTGAATAAAAAAAATAAAAAATATATCTTAGTCGTCATTATCTGCTAACAACGGAATTTCTTTTCCCTGAACCACAACTCTTGGGGTACTTTTACATTATGTAATTCTACCGTTGTTTCTAAAACTGTCCGGTTTGAAGGAACGATATCACAATACGATTTTACAGAGAGTAGTCGTATATGTGAGGTTTTGATGCCCTAACCGGTCGCTACAGTATCAAATTGGAGCGACGAAGGATGAATAACAACCGAACGTTCTCCAAGATACATTTCATTGAGTACATGTTACAATAAGTGCGTTTTAACCTGAAGGGCTGAACGCACTTCTCTGTCTTCCGTTATGTTTCCGTAACTTAATTGCTTTAGTGACGTAGTTGCGTATTCAGGGTCACCGGAATTGAGTCTCATAAGACATAAGACGTAACGGTGATCTAGAAATCGACGAACATATCTGTTGTGTTTATATAACATATGTTCATGAAAGATCTACGTTACGTCTTAAGAGGCCCAATTCTGGTGACCCTGAATACATAACTACGTCACTGATGCAATTACGTTACGGAAACATAACGGAAGACGGAGTTTTCCGGACTCACTTTTTTAATTGTTTTGATATAGTCAATCGTATTTTTGAAGTAACATTAAAATCACTCACGATCGACGATCAAAACACTCTCGTGAAAAATTTACCTCATTTTCCAAAATTATGTAATAATTAAATAGAGAATAAAATCAAATATAATGTACAACTTTATCACATTCAAATGAAAATGTCATTTTCTCTTTTTTATTTTCTCAAAAATCATTTTATTAAATGGTGCTAATACATTAAATAAATGAAGTACCTTCTCCGCCATAAGACTTGCAAAGAATAAAATCTTTTCGCAGGAAAATAATCTTTTAACTTTTTTTTACTAAAATAAACATTTATGCTTTATTAAGTTAATTTTAATTTCAGTTTCAATTTTTATTTAGATTTTTTAAGTTTCCTGAAATACTCTAACTTTAAACAGCCTATTTAAGCTACTTATAAACAATTGCTGCATAATGATATATGAAACAGCCGATTATGAAGTGCAAATGATTCAATCACTTTTGTTTCTTTCACTCGTTCAATTTTGAGGGAGAAAAAGAATTAAATATTATTACTACTGTTGAATGCAGTAATTTCTGCAAATACATAATATATTCCTTCATTATCTATTTGCCTAATCATAAATTTTCGAAATTGAAAATTCGAAAAAGTCAAATTACAGTGAGTAAGCAAGAACAAGGTAGGTTCGGTATTCCAGTGGCTTTAGGCTTTGGACTGCGGCCTGGAGCAGCCCTGATTCAATTCCTGGCGGTGGTCAGGAATTTTCCCGCGGTTATTTCTCCTCCAGACGGACCCCAGAGTTCACCCATCCTTTTTTCAAATGAGTACCGAGTTTCTTACTCGGGGTTCAACTCGAGCGAGCGTTGGGCTGACCATCCGACCTCAACTAGTCCCGTTGGTGGAGAGTCGCTGGGTTGCCAAACCCCTGGCGCACCCCAGGATCTGCATTGCCTGTTGTGATACAGTTTATACTTTAAACGTTTAAGCAGGAACAAGACAATCTCCTTCTCTTTCAGGAATGTTGTGCGACTGCCATAACTATTCTTTCTTTTCTTTGCGTAAATTGGATTCAGATTTACACTCGTTACATTTCTACAGAAAATCAGCGATTCGAAAGTTCATTATCGACCTAGATCTTAGAATAGTAAATCACTCGAACAACAAAATATAACATAAATGAATATAATGAAATTTATTCTCTTATTCTTTGTAACACCTGTGTACAGTTTTTTCCTTATAAGGAAGAAAGAAATGGACGCTGAATTAATTGATTATTTGATTTAGTTATTTTTCAGCAAATTTTTTTAAAAGTTATTAACCTGCTCGTATTAATTTTAGTAAGTTTTGTTTTTTAGGGTCCCGCTCGGAGTAGCTATTAGATTTTTCGGGTATTTATGTATTATTATAACGCTTTTGCCGGAGAACACCGACAGTCGGAGCCCTATGTTTATGTCTCGTTAGATTCCTCATTGCCAAAAGGGTTGAAGAAAAATCCGACTTCCGGTCGGAAAAATACTATTAATATAACAAAATTGATGTCTGTACTAAATAGAATATGCTAAGACGAATATGATATCTTCGATCCAATATGGATTTAAGCTAGCCACTGACAATTTGAGGAGCTTAGTTTCAAAACCCGCCATCTCCAAAAATTGCAAATTCCGAGCCAATGGAGTTTTTGATAAATTCAAATCAAAATCCGCCGTTTACATACAGTTTAACTTCAAAAACAGTGTATTTCGATAGAAATGCTGTTGTATAATGCTTTCAAATGGGAAAGCATTAACAAACCCCTATTTTCCTAAAACTGATTTTTAGAGATGGCGGGTTTTGAAACTAAGCTCCTCATATATTGAAAGTCGCCCGAATGGTGCAAAATAGTGAAAATTGTACGGATAGTTGATTTTGTATTTAGCCTAACACTAAAAAACTGTTATTGTACTTGTTTTCGCTTTAAATCAAATAATCCAGGTAAAGTCACAGATTAATTAATCACAGGAATAGCTTACATTCAAAAAGACTTTGAGGGAATTCTATATATTTCCTTTGTATTAAGAATGTTATATGCTTGGTGTTTGTCGGGATGTATAAATAGGCATCGTCTTTCTTTCTATGATTATTAGTATATTAAACAAGCATATTAAATAGGAAACTCACCTTTCAAAGATTCATAATTCGATGTTACATTACACGTGGTATTCATGGAAAGTTTATAGATTTCCAAATACGTCAGTACAACCCTTGATTCTGATCCAATTTTACAAAACGTATCTTCAAAAAAGTTTTCATAACAGCTTTTGACATAACTGCTAAAACTGAAATTATAAGATAGTCCTATTGTAATTGAATGAAAGTGTTTCGATTTTATTATACCAGAAGCAAAATCCTACTTTACACTAACTATATGTATTATAAAGCTCTATTATTTAGGCAATAACAAAGAACTTAGAATCTTCTGAATTTAATCGCTGTTACTACATTTATATTGCTCAGGTAATAAACTAAACTTTCAAATTTGCTGACAGAATTTAGTTATTGTCAGTTAAGTAGTAGAATCCAATGTTTAACAGCTAGAATCAGCCTATATTCACCTTAAGATTACTGAAAATTCATCAATATTCTAACAAGCTTAAACAAAAGTTATTCTCACATGTAAAAAACTAATAAGTTAATACTTTCCGTTAACCCCATACCGAAATTTTCGGTCAATCTTAGAAAAGTTGACAATTGTAAAACAATATATGGTGTAGTCTTTAATCCAAGTTTACCGCATAGTTTTTAAGCATTTTCAAATCGTTAACTCTAGCTGTTTTTGAGTAAATCCCATGAAGTGTTAAAAAAAAGCAATTTATTGATATTATTTTAACAATTTCGTATCGGCATTTACAAAAAATAGGTATACTAAAATTGATCAAAATATTAAGATAAGATTCGAAGGTTAACGTTGCCGACAGAACCACGTAAAGACTGTAATATATATCAGCCCTGTATACGTCTGGGAAAACTTTCCACCAGGTTTTGATAGGTGGTCACAGAGACTGACTTCTAGGCGGCCATGACAGCTGAAGATCAGTCCGGCCACGGAAAATGGGCGATGTGGGTGGGCATATAATCTGCGTTGTATTTCATCCCACAGATGTTCAATGGGGTTGAGATCGGGGCTCTGTGATGTCCAGTTGTGGAACACCCATGTTGTCAAACCTCGGCCGCATAAGCTTCGATGTGTGTACGAGACTGTTATCCTGCTAGAAGAGAAACGGGTCTTCTCCAAACTATTATCATAGAGTTGTGAGGGCAGCTTTGTCCAGAGGCAGCGTTGGCCCGATACATCGCGGAGTGTATGTTGCCCGTCGCAAAAACTAAGGGACCCACGCCGAACCACGAAAAACATCCCCACACCATTATGCTGCCGCCAACGAACTTAGCAATTGGCAAGTGCAGTCGGTTAAGAAACGTTCGCCATACATCCGACAAACCCATATGGGTCCATCGGACCCAGATCATGAATCGAGATTTATCACTCCATAGAAAGTTATGCCACTCCTCCATAGTCCAATGGCGGTGAGCTCTGCACCATTGCAACCAACGTTTCGCATTGACGGCCGAGATGTTAGGCTTGTGAGCGACCGCACGGCCGTGAAAAAAAAATTAGTTTAGCTCTCGGCGAACAGTCCTGCTGCTAGCGACAACGCTCGACGCATGTTGGAACTCCGTCGTCATCACTACCAACGGAGACAAATGATTTTGCATCCCTACTCTCTTGAGGGTTCGATGGCTACGGTCAGTCAGTTTTTTCGGTCTATCGCATCCTGCAGCTGTCGTTTCACCTCCTGGACGTCTCCATTTTACGATTATATCATTCACAGTTGATTTCGGCACGTGCAGTATGTCCGCAATTTCAGGAACCAATTTCCTATAAAGGTGGCATCCGATCATCATGCCACTTTCGAAGTCACTGAGCTCGCCTGACTTACTCATTTAATCGGGAACGCAGAATTATGACCGCCCAAGCCCCCATAAACGCTTTTTTAGTAACCGATGACGCAATCAAACCTCGTGACGTGCCCGATCCACTTCGACGGAAGGGTGTCCGATTACTTTCGACCACATAGTCTATTTAAAATTTCTCGTAGATAGTAAAAAAGATGTTAACAGTATAAATTATACAGGACAAGTATATAAGGATAAAAAGCTTGTTGAATTAAACATTGATCTAAATATTTCTTGGAGTCAACAAGAAATTATTTTTTTACTATTATTGTGATTTTTTTAGTTTTCTTTCAAATGTATAATTATTTATGAATCATCTTTCCTCTTCAATTCTATATTGTTTTTGTCTTGTTCCTGCTGTTTACAAGATAGTCGATTCAACAGTGGGTAACTTTATAAGACTAAAGATAAGCGATCAAATCGCTTTACTAGAGTCAGAAATCATAGCTCAAGAGTCCGAAACACGTCTTTGTTCTTCGAACCTAAACTACTGAATGAAGCGGTTAGAAATTACTTACATACATATAAGTTGATACAACGGCATTTCAGAGTGTTCATCAACTATTGTCATCATACATGACTTGAGTTTCCTGTATATGGGCTTGCTTGGCAAGTTACATGAAACTATCAAAAATCGTCCCAAAACCTTCATAAATTCTTCTACATATCTTTCGCTCCAGTTTATATTGAAATCAGCTATTCCCGCTGATTCTAAAAAGACAATTCAACAACATTATAATTAATATTTTTCAATTTCAGAAAATTTTGCAATTTGATAACACTTTGTCAATTGAAGAAACTATTGTAAATTTTAAAAATAAACTATAGAAGATACTAACAATAAAGAAAGAAAAATAAATCTGAAAACACATTTATTATATCGATTAAAACATTTTTAAATTTAACTTCCAGGAAGAACTATGGATACAATCATTCATTTTCGATGGACCTTTCGGACTACTTCATTTCTTTATATGAACATTATCAGTTACCAATTTATGTAAATGGAGGTGAAAGGAAACAATTGATAAAAATACATACAATAAACTACAAACACACAAAATAATCCGGTTTTTTTTAGTAAGTTAAACAATATATCGATATACTGTATAACAGTATATAAAAAGTAGGATGTTTGTGTGTATGTTTGTTCGCTATACACTCCTAGGCCCTTTGATCAATCTGGACCAGCCCCTGCAGAAATAACAAGCTACAATTGAAACCTGGACAAATCTTCACCTTCCCCTAAATTAATCCGGTATCAGCTTTGTACAATTTTCAAGTATGACTTATTATCTCAATTTTATGTTTTTAACAGGAATGTTGGTGTGGCGCAGCGGTTAAATGCTGGATGTCGGAGTATAATTACTGGTTTGAAATAATCTTGTGGTAACAATATTTTTTTTTCTCTTCTTTTTTTTTTTCTTTCTTCCATTTTTTTTACTTTACTTCTTTATTTATGATACTGAATTTTTTAATTAAATATTCTTAACTTAAGATCACGAAAAACCGGATCCGGACTAACGAGTGCAAACAGGGGGACAAACTTTCTTGAAGGGTACGGATATCTTCGAAACCGCTTTAGTTGGAAATACGAAATTTCGCATGTGTGTTCTTTGTCAAAATATAAAACATACGGATAGACCAATTTTCGATATTTGAATCCTAAGAGGTGTAAACAGGGGTAGGGGGGAAAAAACAAACTTTCGTGAAAAGTACAATACGATTTTCAGGTTACAAAACAGAATATAACATTCTTCCACAATCTTCTTTCTTTCCATATCAAAAATATTAGATAGAAACACACTCTTCCATACATTGCATTAGTATTAAAATATTTATATGTATTAATATTTATGTATTAGAATATAACATTATTTTGTAATCATCAAGTGACTTTTCACCAACTGGGGAAGGTCTGAAATGATAGGGAAGTGGAGAAGGGCAGAAAGGGGTGGGAAGGCTTATATTCTCCGATTTCGATATTAATTTCATATCTATGTCTTATCGAGTTACAAAATAGGAATATAACATTATACATGGACAAAAGTGACCATATAACCGATAATCTATATCAAAGAATTCCTATTCAATGAGCCGGGACTTGAGAAGAGTAACCTTATATGCGGGGTGACCTTATATGCGGGTGACCATATATCGAGGCCTGACTATATATATATATAAATATATCTAGGAAACCTAAGGTTTGATGATAATTCACGTTACTTCCGGTTGATCCACGTAGATAAAAATGAAAACATCCTAAATAATATAACTAACATTTGACACCTTATTTGTATTTCAGTGTCTTATGCTTTCGGAAAACATAGGACCAAAAAAAGAAATCAACTTAGCGATATATGAAAAAATGCCAGATTTGTTACCCATTATAAGGTTTTAAATTTCTAAGCGATGAACAGGATGTATGACAGCTGACCGGAACTGATCCCTTGTGGTGATTCCCACATGTAATATTTCATATGGCTCTTTTAGTCGCAATTCGCAACATTTCCACGTTAAAAGATTTTCTTTGAATGGACCCGCAATTGGAGAACGTGATGGGCAGGCAAAAAGCAATGGTCAAGTAATCTTACTACAATCGGTGATATATTCGCGGTGCATGGTGTACGGTACAGTTCACCTGCTGTACGGTGAGTTCAACATTTGGGGGAGCACCATCTTGCATAAAAGTTGTAGATGCAAGGCATTGTCTCTAATGAAGTTGTAGATACGACAAAATTCTGGAGCATGATATGATAGGGTCGTTACATCATGGAATGTTAGTGAAATTAGAACTATGGCACGGTAAGTAACCAACGTATTCCATGGCAACACAAGATGGTGCTATGCTTCAAGGAACGACAGCATGTATGGTTGCTGCAGAATGTACAAATCTTGCTACCGCGCGGACCTGGCATTAGAAGGACAGCAGACAGGCGTATTTCAGCTATGCCTCCTCCCTAGGAAGCCAGGTAAGTATGGTCAAGTATGATGTAGTAGGGGTGTCCCGCCCCCATAGCCACATGTTTGCAGCCAAATGTTGAGGAACGGAGCTGCTCCCTTCCTGAGTCTCAGACGCCGTACATGGAGGGAGTTTTACCTTCAATGTTTTATGTGAGTGGCGTTTAAGGGTCATTCTCCCCCCTTGTTCACTGTCCTTCCCTGATTTGCCTTCTTCGCGCTTCCACGATCAGATTTCCGGGGCTGGGGTTTCTCGCCTTAGTAGTGTTCTTTATTCCCTGCTATACTCTACAGGGTAATACAGAATCAGATTTCTATAGGGCCATTTCAGAACATGTCACAGGGCCATTATGAACTACTTCTCGGAAAAAGAATGATCCCGATAAATGTGGAAGTGAGTTCACATAAGGCGATCACTGTAGAGTGTGTAGGGAAAGTTCCTAGAAAACACGTAGATTTTCCTTGCCCAAATACGACAATTCTGGGTGTAAAGAATAAGAACTGTTCGAATAAGATAAAAATGTGTCTCTTTGCTCCATAGGATGATACGACCATGACACATCAACTTTCCATTTTGCCAGAGCGGTCAATGTAAGATTCAGTCGATAGTTTTACCAATAGCAAGGAGCTGGTGTTTATGGCTAATCTTGTACGGAAAATAATGAACTTTTAGTCGCAGTAGTTTCCACACTGGGCAATACTTTAAGTATACCTGCCGTGACACTTTCCGTGCACTACTGGAGCCAGAAACATGCGTCGTTAACTTTTCATTAACAGCAGTTGCGTTAACTCGCAAGGTCTTCAACGAGTTCTTCAATGGCAGGCTTCCGCCCTCTGCCATGTTGAATTCCTAATGATCCAGTTTTTTTCAAATCGACGTATTATGTTCCGCACAGCTTGTGCAGATATTGGTCCGTGACGTAAGTTCTTACGGCGAAATTCACGAACAGCAGCCACCGCATTACCTTAGTTTTCGTAAAAAACACAGATAAAGCACTTTTGCATAAAGTGATAGTCATCGTAGCGGAATAAGAATGGCATTCACTATTTGTAAACATCTTTATACCGAGAACTCTGCTGCAACTTGGGATGCTTATGCAAAAGAGAATGAATTTTATTTATTATAGCGTCAAACCTACCATTGTTTTCAGTAAGTTCAAAATTGCAAAATAATGAGTTTAGGTAAAGATGAACTTTTTTGAACTTTTTCTTTTGGATAATCCCTTTGAATAGTCTATACAACTTTTTTTGGTTTCAATTAGCTTATTGGTTACAGCTACAAAGTGCTATGAATAGGCCAAGTTTAATTACGATATATATATACATAAAGGCCAACTATAATAGGAATATCAGTGAACTATGTGCTATACTAGTAACCAATGCAGTGCATGGCAACCTCGGGATGCCGCTGTACTTGCCAACATACATTAATTTCTGAACAGTTGTTCCTGCAAGATGGCTGCCCATCGGGAGTTATCTGATTTTGAGACATAGAATTATCGTTGCTACTAAATGGATTGGTCTTGCAATTTCGTAGATCGTGCATGAATTGGGTTTTTGCAGTTCGTTGTCATTGGATAGGAATTTTTTATCTTTTGAATATTCTGACGAAAGGGTATAAAATGTGAAGATTAATTACTATCGGAAATTTTTTGGGGGTTTGTGGAGTTTTTTGTCAGAGCAATGTATATATTCATTGTTATGTATACATTTTACTTCGTGTTTGGTGTCTCAATGTAATGAGCAACACTAACAGAAAGAGAGCTGTTAAATAAGAATGAAAATGTATCAGAATCCCATTATCAGCAAGTCATGACAATTGGAAATAATTGTTTTTTATTTTATTTTGTTTATATCTGAAGCCTGATTGTATGGTTTCTTTCTGGAATCCAAACCCTTATATCTCTCTTTATATATATTTGCAACATTTTTTTTTTGGAAATACATTAACTATTGCACTTCAGATAACTGAATTACAAACCATAAGCATCATATTTACTAGAAGATTGAACATCCATGAGAGAGATCATTTTTTCATCTTTAGAATATTTACATTATTTTAGAAGGTGATTATTTAAATAAATACTGTCGAACATTATTATCACTAAAGAAATTACAAAGATTGTCATACTTCAATGACTTACAATATTTTCTCATACGCGTTAGACGCAATATCTTATAGTTCTTTATAATTTATACTTTAAAATTGTTTCTTATGAAAGTTTTATCTTATACGTGACCTCCGCGTATTAAATGATAGTTAACTGTTTATTTTAATTTATAGTTTCATAAGTAATTCATTACTCACTACTTCTTTCCCTATTAACTGCTTCTAACTAATGACACACCGGATCAATGACTCTCCGAAAGCAGTTTACTAGTTCTGCTTTGGGAGTCGAATCACTATTGGATTATTAGAGTGATTCTCTGATATGCAGTTTCAATGTATGTATTCGTCCGCTGAATTTAAACAGTATGTTCCATTGTTTACTGCAAGTAATTCACTTTTATTAAATTCTGCCTGAGATACGTTATAAATGAAAATGAATTTTTAATGTGCATCTGCTTTATATTTTTAATTATCGTATTCGGAATCATCATCCTCGATAACCGGATGAACCCAAATTTTTAAAAAAAAGGAAAAAAATTCTATCAGAGCTAAGAATAGGGCGGATCCTCATTTTAATTTTCACAAATTGAACGGAATCGAATAGTAACTCTCTTTCCCTGCTCTACTCCTGTTACTATTGTTTTTCTTTCATAAGTTGATAAAAGTGATAAATTGATAGATTCCTGAGGATTCCAACTTAAGGAACGTAAAGTTGAAATAAAGGAAGGAAACCAAATATGTATAAGATGTATAATAGATTCCTAAAATGTATGAACTACTTTTGGCAAAGTCAAATTATCCAGAGGAAAGGAAGGAAGCCATTATAATACCAATTTTTAAGAAAGGGGAAAGAGATTAATTGAAGAATTATAGAGGAATTACATTGTTGAGTAGTTTTTTCAAAGTTTATGCTGATATGATACAAAATAGATTAAAAGAAAGGACAGAACAAAGTAATATATTATCGGAAAATCAGGCAGGGTATAAGAAGAAAAATTCCACTATTGATCAAATTTTTACCTTAAATGCAATTATTGAGAAATTAGAAAAAATATGATTATAGGGAAATTTATTAAATGGTATAAAAAATGTATAAGGAAACAAAATATCAAGTTAAGGTAGAAAATGAATTGTCAAAAAGGTTTTGGTAAAATAAAGGACTGAGACAGGGGTGCCCAGTCAGCCGTTACTTTTTACTTTATACGTAGAAGGTTTAGAAAAGAAGTTGAGGGAGGCAAGTACAGGAGCTGTTAACATGGGGCAAAAAAATATAAGGTATCTTGCTTATGCCGACGATATTGTAATAATATCAAATAATACTATAGATATGTAGGAGAAGATAAATGTTACGGCAAAATTCTTAAAAAAATTTAAAATTAAAAATTAACATGCAAAAAACAGAACTGTTATTATTAAATAATGGGGGAAAAAAAGCAAAAAATTAAGAATGGAGGGAGAGAATGGTAATTGAAACGGTAAATGAATAGAACTACCTGGGATATTGGATGAATGGGCGCAATAGGCCGACTAGTCAGTTAAAAAAATTAAGTAAAAAAGGTACAACAGCGGCAGTGGAAACCAGTAAAATAGTCAAACCGACGCTAATAGGTTCGCCTAAGACTTATCTGTGGCTTTTTGGTAAATTAGTTAAAAGCTCCATGATTTATGGGGCAGAAATTTGCGGGTGGGCAAAAAGAGGGGAGTTAGAGAAAATACAAAGAAAATATATCAAAATTCTGTTCAGATTAAATTGGAATACCCCTAATTATGTTCTGAGAACGGAGATAGGTTTTGAAGAAGTGTTTACCCTTTAATTGAAAAAAGCTTAAATTATATTAGGAAGATTTTTGAGAGGGAAGATGTAGGTTTCCAAAACAGTGTTGGATTCAAATGGAATATGATAGAGTAAATGGATTGTGAAACAAATGGAGAGATGAAATTTCAAAATGTTTAAATAGTTTTAGGAGGAAAATTTTTGGTTTGAAAATAAAAATTTAAGAAAAGAAATAAAACAAAGAACAGAGGATAAAGAGGGAGAAGAAATAAGACATAAAATAGTAGCGTCCAGATATAATATTTGGTATAAAGATATTTATACGAATAATATAATGAAAAATTATCTTAATGGAACAGATAAATGGTGGATAAAAAAGATATATTTGAAAATAAGATATGGTAATTATGACAATTTTAATATGTGTAGCAAAAAAAGGTAAATATATGTAAATTTTGTTATGTAGGAGAATTAACATTAGAAAATATTATTTGATACTGTGAAAGCTTTAAAATGGAATGGGATAAAATGGTTAAAAGTTAAAAGAGGGGAATTAGAGAAAATACAAAGAAAATATATCAAAATTCTGTTTGGATTAAATTGGAATACCCCTAATTATATTCTGAGAACATAAGAATAACATAATGAAAAATTACCTTAATGGAACAGATAAATGGTGGATAAAAAAGATATATTTGAAAATAAGATGTGGTATAAACGGAAAAAGAGATAATGGTAAAGATGTTGTATGAGGGAAAATGCAACAAATTTGTATACATTTATAAATAATGTAAAGGAGAAGTTGTCTGATGTAGTAAGAAAAACAGAGGTACAAACAGCAATTATGTAAAAAAAAAGGGCGCCTCACCCCTTGTCAAGGCAGTAGCCAGTTTTTAAAGTAAATATAGGTGATATTGGGGAGATTTATATAATAAAGAAAAGGGGGAAGAGAGAAAATGATATTATCGTAAGTATACTAAATATAATTGTGAATTTTAAGAGAATAAACTAAAAAAGATGTCAAAGTAGATATAAGTAGATGGTTGATATCGACTTCTTTTCTCTTGGATTCGTGAAATTGGAATCTTAAGGAACTCAAAATCGAAATTAAGTAGCCCTTTTACCCAGATTTCCACGAGTAGAGTGGGAAAGTCACAATAGAAAAAAAAAATCCTATTGCTTCGATTCAATTCATGGAACTTATCTCCTTCAAAAATTCCACCATACCCAACCCCGTCGTGGTAGAAACCAAATCTCAGATTTCTACCATAATAAATTTGTACCCTTCATCAGTTATCCGAGTAAAAATATTATTACCTTTTATTATGATCGTTATAACAATTAAGCAAAATCTTGATCAAAACTGTAAATTATGATTGTAACATTATAATATCGCTATGGTGTTATTATAACAATAGAAAACATTTTTATTAAGAATGTCAGGAGTCACCAATTTAAAATTGTTTAAATTTTGCTGAAAACTCCATTGCGTCACTCACCCACTACTGATATGGTAATGCAAAGACACAACAAAATTACGAGTTTCATCTTTGGTTATTGCAAAGATATTTCATCTCAGTTTCATTCTTAAGAATAGTGTGCGGATCTCTCACTTGACACTTGGATATAGGTAATCCTACAGACAATGAAAAATGAAAACAAAAAAAGAAACTCAATGAGAGAATTGAAATTATATATATTTCTCTATTCATTTAATTACTGTATGATAACCATCCTGATGTCACGGTTTAAGGGGTACCCACATGATCAAATATAACACAAAGATAAGTATTACCTTATCTCTGTCCCCAGAGTCTTTTGAACGGTCAATTAATCCCGTGGATCAAACCTGTACTTACAACCTACTCCGTAGAAGTTATGCGACTGTCATTAGATCAAATTGGCGTTCTGCTGGGTCCAAGATTTTCCCGCCAATATTCCTGACAAAGGACTCCACGTACAGCCGATCTCTACTTCCGCATCAAACAAACAATAATTTTGAGAATGTATCCTTTTATTGGAATGAAAATGACCTGTTCAAACCACCTGAAATTTCCCCAATTGTAACCTCCCCTCGGATCCCCAAGATCTTATTCTCTTAATACAAAATTATCGTCGTCACCCAACTTAACTAAGTCAATAAACTTTTATCATAGAAACACTTGAATGAATGGGTCAAAATCCATTTCTAAAAATAACACATTTATTTATCAGATAATATAAGCATAAAAGATTCAAAAAATCAAAAAATTGTTATGTAATATGGGACTAGTCCCTTTTCTATGAGATGTACATCTCCAAAATAACCTCCTTCATAAGTATGGTTAAACAACTAAAGATTAACTTGAAAGGTAATTACAAACTACAACAAACACTCTATTATAACATTTTGTTAAGTTTCTTTATCTTTCTTCAGCCAGTTGTCTTTGGTCCACCTAAAATTAATAATAGTGGGTTGTATAATAACACAACTCTGTTATAGTAAACAACTGTCTTTGATTTACAGAGTTTAGTTTTTTTCAGTTCGCTCGTATTCGGTGATATAAGTTTTGTAGTGAATGGCTTTCACCAATACTCCTCTGCTTTGATAAGAAAACGACACCCGTCTTCTCCGGCCTTTTCCCGGTGGGAAACTCCCGTCCGGCGTCCGCACCCGAAGGCTCTCTCCCGCTATCTGTTCCCTACCAAGTTTCGTCAGATCTCTTTTTCGCTGTCGCGCCAAAAACATAAGTTTCACTTTTTTATTAGCCAATCCGTGTGCTTCGTATTCATCCCCTGATCTGATTTTTCCCGCGAGAGTGTATCTCACTTTCTTACTCCTTTCGCACGGGAAAACGAAACACAAATAAAATCATATGATCAGCCAACTGAAATCGCAACTGTTCTCTAGAAGATTTTCTCATCCATTCGCAAATATTGTTTTCAAAATAAACTCAAACCATTCAAATAATATTTAACTATGAAATATTACAATAATGATATACAAGATATTACCAAATACAAAAATTCAAATACACAATTACAACAATACAATTATTAGAATAAAAAAAATAATATCCCTTTAGAGAACAAGATTTTAATCGTGTCATGTTAACAATTCTACAATGTGACACTGATTTCAGAAAAAGACTTTTCTCAAATGCCAGTCTGTGAGTCATTAGACTTCGTGCTCTCAAGTATTTCTCTACAAGACCACTAAGATGAGAAAGAGCATAAATTCATCGATATGAGCAGCAGTCATATCTTGTCCAGAAGAACATAAATTACATGCAGGAGAGTTAACAATATTAAGACTAAGTAAACGGGCATATAAACAATCGTGCCCTGTCAAAAGTCTAAAACTAGCCACTGCAGCTGCACTGGGGGCATCAGGAACATGGTGAGAGTTAGTAGTAAGGACACTCCCAAGATTTAGTCCGTGAGAATTGTGTAGCCACTGCACAAAAAGAACGTTTGAAAATTCTTTTAATATCTAATTTTGAGGAATGGAAAAAATAAATTTCTATTAATTTTTTGTGTTATATAACATACTCTTTTTGCAAGAAAGTCTGCCCACTCATTCCCGCCTACACCACAGTGAGAAGGTATCCACTGAAAGATTACTTTGCGCAATATTCCCTTAATAAGAGACCTACATAGATGAACTCGGGGAATTATACTCTCTAGATTAGAAGAAAGAGCATGTAGGGCAGAGGTTGAATCAGAGAGGATTACAGCTCTCTTAAAAGAATTTTGCTGAATGGAAAGCTGCTGAAGGGTAACATAAATTGCTTCCATTTCTCCGTCAAAATGGATCGTAAAATTACCTACAGGTAGGTAAAAGCAGAAAAGTTCACAGAAGATACCTGTACCAGCCCCTTGAGCAAAATCTGAAAGGGATTTATCGATATAAATGTGTAACCAATTTTCGGCAGGGTAACGATCATAAATAGTATCAAGTGCAACTACTCGGAGTGCTTCGGAACAGTAATCTGACTTTTTTATTTGATAATTCAAGTCCAATCTTATGTCAAGGTCTATAAACTCAATGGGATTGACATAAGAGAGTGGTTCAATATATACCAATATATTGTTAATCATTTGATAGCAATCGCTTGTACACCTTGAATAAAACCTCTTTGGGTTTTTAAATTACTTTCTTGTTTATAATTATAGTTTCTCCAAAAAGGGTTATTTGGGAGCCTAATTAGTCTATTATAAAGAATAATAGCATTTTTTTTAAATCACATTGGTCATTGGTTGATTATTTGTCAATAATTGCATTGCCAGTGTAGGAGTAGACTTAGTTCCTCCGGTAATAATTCGTAGAGCTTGGTTGTGAAAAATCTCAAGGTATTTTATCACATTGTCATAAACAGAAACCAACACTTCATTACAATAGTTCAAACCTGTTGGATATACATTTTATAAGTTGTATTTAAAATCTCTCTATTACATCCCCATTTAATACCAGATAATTCTTTAAGGATAGGGAATCTTTTCACAGCTTTAGAGATAATATATTCAACATGTTTATTCCATGTTAAATTATTATCGAAAATACAGCACAAATATGTTGAAGAATCATTACGTTGTATAGGTTTGCTCTGTAAAACAAGTTTAGAAACAAAGGATTGTCGGTTGAGGGTAAAAAAAGTTATTTATGTTTACTGACATATTATTATTCTTATACCAATATTCAAGTCGTTCTAAGATAAGTTCAAAATAGTATTAAGCTTGTTTTGATCTTTTTTCAGCAAATAAAGCCAAATTTGTCAATCCATCTGATGTTATCAAGTTAGGAAGAACGTTAATAAAAATATTTAACAAAGTAAGACTAATTGCAGTCCCCTGTGGAAACCGGTTTCATTTTGCATAAATTTCAAGATATAATCACCGAAACGAGTAGCGCAAAGTCGTTGAGAAAGAAAGTCTCTAATCCACAGGAGCATCTTGTCATCAATACCCCTGGTTTGCAGTTTTTGTATAGCCCGGAATCTCCACACCCTATCGAAAGCAGCTTCAAAGTCAACAAACACCGCCTAGACAGAATGGCGGCGGTCCATAGCATTCTTTGTAGATTGGCTTAAAAAGGCGACCTGTTGACTAGTTGATTGAAATCTTCTAAAACCCGCTTGGGAAATAGACAAAAGATTATTTGTCTCGAAAAAACCAATCAAGACGAGATACTATGATTCTCTCCATGGTTTTGGATAAAATACAGGTCAGAGCTTTAAGTCTATAACTATTTAAATTATCTGGAGGTTTGTTCCTCTTATAAATAGGAAGAAAATAGCCTTCTTCCAGATTGCGGGGACTTCGTAATTCCAACTAGAATTATATAACGATAAAGAGTGCCAAGAGTGCATTATTACCTAGGTGTTTTATAAATTCATAAATTTTCTATAAATAGAAAAAATTATGAGGTCCAGGGATCTTACCATTTTTTGTTTGTTTAATGGCTTCCTGAAGTTCGAGCATTTCGAAGTCCCAATAGAAAACTTTACATCCATGTTCATTAAATTTAGGAGGGCAATGTTCATTAATTTACCTTCTGATAAATTTCAGTTTTTTTCTTCAGATCCTTTCTTAACCTTTGTCTTTTAGAATAAAAACAATTAAAAGCATTTGAAATTTCTTTATTGTCAGTTAAAAGCTTTCCATCAACTGCTATTGGTTGCTTAATTTTTACATTTCTCTTATTCTTCAGTTTATTGACGTATTTATAAATCTTGTTACCGTCTTTTCTATAATTAATCTTTGTAATGAAATCATTAAACAATTACGTTTTGCTGTTAAAATTTCTTTACGCAGAATAGCAACACTCTTTCTCTAATTTTGGAAATCCTCCGGTCTTTTAGCAAGCTCTGCATGCTTGCGAGCTTGATAAGATTTAGTTTTTAAAGAATCAAGCTTTTCGTTCCAGAATACTTTAAAGTTAGCTTGTTTTCCTCTAGAAATCCATGTTTTAGCGCTTTTTAGTATAAGATTTTCGAATCTAGAGAATGCTTTATCAATACTTTCATTAGTGTCTAAAACTTGTTGGCAGATAAAAAGAATGTTCAAGTTCCCTTAAAAATTCCTCCCAATTGGCTTTTTTAAAATTCCATTTATTGTTAATATATTTCTTAATATAAGTATTTGGACATAACTTAATTCCAGTAACAATAATACCTGGATGACCCCAACCAGGATCGTATATAATTTTTCTACTTTAGACTGATAAAGGACAAGGAGACCAGTATCTACAAAGCAGATGTTTGGTCTCCCAGACAAACAACAAACCACAAACAAAAGAAAAAAAAAACAAACAGACAGGAAGGAAAAATTTAAAAAAAGGATATCACACTCCGCACAACTCACAAGGAGGAGTATGAAACGGTCGGCAGGGACCCATCCCGAATAGCTCCAAGGACCGCCAAAGGCCCTATCCAAGGAGCCGGGTACAGTTCGGGTCCCACCCTCCCCATTGACCCCCCAAATGGGCCGTGCGGAATTTGGAGAAAACAAAAAATCATCAAAAAAGACCTCCCAATAATCCTTATAAACACCAAAAACAAAACAAAAAAATTCCTTCATAACAAAAAACTCAAACAAACAACACAAATGTTCCCAGTTAAAAACAGAACAGAAGGTCAAGGCTTCGCGCTTGGCGGCCACTACCGAGCGACTGAAAAAAAAATCATTAGTGTTAGCCAGATCCCCAAATGTAAAATTCTGTATCTGTGTAAAAATAAAGACAGAGAAACAAGACACACAACAAATTAAACACTTAACATTACTCCGTAAGTTAAAAAAGTATACAAATACCCAAATATTAAAATAAATCCATAATTATTTAAAAGTACGAAGTTAAAAAATAAAATGTTAAAGTTAAGATTAAAGATATTTACAAAGTAAAAAAAAGGGGGGACAAAAAAAAATTCTCAGTGCAAAAAAGAACCAAATAAGTTAAACGGGGCAATTCAAACGATGAGCAAAATTTAAAAACAACTGATAACAATCCACTATCCTGTTGCAAGGACAGGGGAATGGGATACTCCTCTTAGCAAACAACATTTTGAAATGGTTCCTAAGTCTCGAACGACCAGGATCCGGACAACGCCATAAGACGTGGTCCGGATCCTCGTCCTCAGAGAGAAAACAAAGTCCGCACTGGGATGTGTCTCCCAGGTTAAATCTAAAAAGGTAAGAATTAAAAGCCCCATGCCCGGTTAAAAATTGGTTAACGATGAAGTCCGAAAAGAGTACTCCGTCATTAACTCTGTTGATAAATCTAAAAAGTGGCCTACCTTACAAGAATTGTTCCACTGTCCCTGCCAAATGGAAATTTGATCTTGATATCTAATATGGTGAGAGAAAGACCGCGGCAAAGGACAGGGAAAGGAGATATCATCCAACGAGGAAGCTCGCTTGGCCTCCCTGTCAGCCTTTTCATTACCACATATGCCAATGTGAGCCTTGACCCAAAATAACTGTATCGCAACACTGTTATTTAAAAGTTCCCTGATATTTACATGAGTATCTCTGATCATTTTGTTTGAATAGGAGCAATTAGAAATTGCTCTCAGGGCAGCTTGAGAATAAGAGATAATTACGATACTTAGGTGTTTCTTGCACCATAGATCAAGACACACATTGACAGCATAAGAGATGGCTCCTGACTCCGCCTGAAAAACAGACGAATCGTCAGGGAGACGTTGCCGATAAATATCTAAAGTTTTGTTATGTGTATCTTTGAAGACTACACAGAAGCCAACGCGGCCCTCACCCTTAGAACCATCAGTGATAATTTTTATATTAAATGAGAGTTCATTATCTCCCCACATTTTAATAGGTAATGGGTTAATAAAAGCAGGGTGAACCCAAAAAGAAGGAGTTACTCTCTTCATAATTTTCACTGTGAATTCGATTATAATGAAAAAATAACTGTTGTGCTTGAATCCACATGGGAACAATACCACATAGGACGTATAAGGCTTCAGTCGAAACCGTCCTATATGTTCGGGCTATAGCTTTTAGAAATGGTCTCACAATAGTGTCTAAATTTCTCTTAAGAATAGATTTATTAGCAGAGTCGCCCCAAACTTCGGCCGCATAGCATAATTTTTCTACTGGCGTCATCAGCAATATCATAAGTGATTAATGTCAAGTCTGGGTTAGTGCCGCTTCCGTTATAATGCAAATAGGTTGGTATATCAATATGATTAAATAATAATTCCAATTTATCAGAATTCAAAAGATCCAAGATTACTTTACCTGCTATGTTATATTTCCATCTCTGGCTATGGGCATTAAAATCGCCACAAAAAATAGTTTTGTTTGGGAAAGACAGTAGACTAAGATCAAGTTTGGAATTACCGGAGGAATAACATACAAATACAATAACATACAAAGATCTTAAAATGATTTTTCTTCTTCCAAACAACAAATTGTGCAATTTCTGCACCATTATAAGAGAAAAGATGAGTAACGATTTTAAAAGAACATGTCAAACCATCTCTAACACCAATCTAACCGGTGGAATTTGTCTTGTTTTAGGTAAAATATGGATAATATAAGGTCCAAAATAGTTATAATTAAAAGTTTCATAAGTCAAATTCGCTTCAAGAATAATAAAAATATCTACATCATATGACTTACAAACAGTCAAAAGCTTCGTTCTCTTTTCATGGGAGAGACCACCAGCATTCCATTGGAGAATATTCACATCCTTAAAAGGACGGTTTGTTGCAGCATTCAACTCCATAAAAAAAAAAAAAAGGACGTAGAAAAATCTGTAGAGCTTAGTGGAAGCTGTAGCAAATTTTGCGTTATCGTAGGTGCATTACTAGGAAGTCTGCTATATTATATCCCATTTCAAAAAATAGATACATTATTCTACTTCGAAGTTGCTGATCGACGCGACGTGAATGATTGTAGAATAAGAGAAATGGTGACATTATCCTTAAAACTGCATATTATTATGGCATAGTGTCTTCTAAGTAATGTTTAATGTGAAATGAACTAATGTCTTCCAAAAGTGAAGGATACTGCAGTATATAATCGATGATCAAAGCGAATGTACTGAAACAAGTATTCTCGAAGGAAGTTTACGAAAGCCTGAGTAACGGCTGACAATGGAATTTAACCAACGAACCAATGGATATACTTCCTCAGAAAGAATGAAAGAATCATCAAAATTATTAGACGATAGATTAATAGCCCAGTAACCTTGTCGTCTGAAAGAGGGGATTCCGTGCATCAGATCGGGTAGTTCTGAAATTTTGCTGTGTTGTTTATGGTTATCCCAATGTAAAATCCAAGTTTTCGACCTCGAAAACTCGAAAACCTCGAAAACCTTGGAAAAAATCCAAAAAACCGCGAAATTTTCGACGCTTCTTCAGGAGTTGGCGAATTTAACCCGGAAGGACTATTATTGTGATAATAATGACTTGGTACCTTTATAAAGACGACGAAATTTTCTACAGTTTGGGACCAGAACTATGTATATGAACCTAATAGTTTCCGAAATACAACATTTCAAAATTTAGTGAGTGTTGCGAACTCGGCAATTGTTAGCAACAATGTGATGTTCTGCGGGAATTTCGACCTATCATAAAATAATACAAAATAAATGAAATAATAATCCTTAAAACCTAATGTTTGCAATTGACAGTGATAATAATAAAAAACAGAAGACAAGAACATTTGCTCTCTTGGAAGGGCCTGGTTGCGCTTCGGGGTTTCTCCACTGAGAACGTCTGCAGTTGAAACATCGATGTCTTCCCAAAATACAGTCTCCAGCATTTCGAAATCTGACAAATCGTCGCTTTCTGGGCAGTGCAAAACAACCTCAAGTGCGATGTCCGGCACTTATTAGCAATAATGTGATTATCTCTGGGAATTTTCACCTTGTAGGCTGATGTTCCTCAGAAAAGCAATCAAATATATGATAAAATAACACAAAATAAATGAAATAATAATCCTTAAAACCTAATGTTTGCCATTGTCAGTGATAATAATAAAAAACAGAAGACAAGAACATTTGCTCTCTTGGAAGGGCCTGGTTGCGCTTCGGGGTTTCTCCACTGAGAACGTCTGCAGTTGAAACATCGATGTCTTCCCAAAATACAGTCTCCAGCATTTCGAAATCTGACAAATCGTCGCTTTCTGGGCAATGCAAAACAACCTCAAGTGGGATGTCCGGCACATAGTCGCATGAGGCCCCGTTGGAGTGGCTGCGGACGAAAGAACACTTCAGCCCTGCCTTCCTGCAGCTGCACGCCTTCCCACAATCCCTCGTACAGTCACACGAAACCATCCGCAAGAGGTGTTGTGGAGCTGCGTCTCTGATCATCAGTTTGGGGTTGAGGCCTTGTGAAGAGGATATCTATCCGCAGTCGAGAGCGTTCAGTTTGACTCCCAGCCATTTCTGCACCTGTAAAAGAATTGGACATGTATAGTTCAAGAGAAAATGATGAAAGAGATATTTATAAATAACATGTATATAATAAAGTAAGTGTATACGTATATATAAGGACGAATTGTACCTGATGGTGGTTGCGGAAGGTGTGAAATCGAGCCGCGTCTCTTGTTAAAGGTAACTTTGCGACAATGAAGCTCGTTTTTGCCCTAGATATCGCAAATAGGTTCTAATGCTCCTCATTAATGCCCTGGATGTTCGGATTGCCACCGTACACACCGTACAGGTGGCCACCCTGCTGGTGCTATCCCAGCAGATGTGGTGGTGGTGTCGATAAACATTGCAGCTTCACAAGAGAATTTCGAATCAAACAACAAAATCAAATTTCGTTTCATCGACCTGCTGAAAAATAAAATTAAAATATTCGATAATATTCGAGTACTGCAGACAGAGGAAGATGCTGTCAGGCCCATCATCACTACAGCTGTCACTTTTGCCTCCTCATATGATGTAGTCGCACGCTGGCGAGGACATCGACTTGCTGATAATGCTCACTGTGATCTCACACAACCGTGAGATATGTTTCAAGAAATGTGGAAGAAACAAAGCTACAGATATCATCTAGTCCAGTATCACCTCATCAAAGTACACATTAAAACCGCAACGTTTCCTTTTCATCCGCGCTTTCAGTGGGTGAGACTCAACATCCTGCGTCTTCGGCCAAGAGAAGTTGATAGTCTTCGAAATGCACTAAAATACTCGGATCTCGAAAAGGACGCTGCCAGTTTCTTTCTCGACACCACCGCTACACCTGATGAGAAAGCAGCAGCAGGGAAGCTGATATTAGTTGCTCTGTACGGTGTCAACCCCGACATCCAGAGCATTAATGAGCTGCAGCAGCACCTATTTGCGAGGGCTGTGGCAAAAAACGAGCTTCATTGCCGCAAAGTTACCTCTAACAAGAGACGCGGCTCGATTTCACTCCTTCCGCACCCACCATCAGATATAATTCGTCCTTATATATACGTATACACTTACGTTATTATATACATGTTATTTATCAATATCTCTTTCATCATTTTCTCTTGAACTACATAGGTCCAATTCTTTTACAGGTGCAGAAATGGCTGGGAGCTAAACTGAACCCTCTCGACTGCGGGTAGATATCCACCTCACAAGGCCTCCGCCCTAAACTGATGATCAGAGACGCAGCTCCACAACACCTCTTGCGGATGATTTGGTGAGGCTGTACGAGGGATTATGGGAACGCGTGCAGCTGTAGGAAGGCAGGGCTGAAGTGTTCTTTCGTCCGCAGCCACTCCAACGGGGCCTCGTGCGACTATGTGCCGGACATTGCACTTGAGATTGTTTTGCACTGCCCAGAAAGCGACGATTTGTCAGATTTCGAAATGCTGGAGACTGTATTTTGGGAAGACATCGATGTTTCAACTGCAGACGTTCTCAGTGGAGAAACCCCGAAGCGCAACCAGGCCCTTCCAAGAGAGCAAATGTTCTTGTCTTCTGTTTTTTATTATTATCACTGTCAATTGCAAACATTAGGTTTTAAGGATTATTATTTCATTTATTTTGTATTATTTTATCACATATTTGATTGGTTTTCTGAGGAACATCAGCCTACAAGGTAGAAATTCCCAGAGATAATCTAATTATTGCTATCAATTGCCGAGTTCGCAAAACTCACTAAATTTTGAAACGTTGTATTTCGGAAACTATTAGGTTCATATACATGGTTCTGGTCTCAAACTATAGAAAATTTCGTCGTCTTTAAAAATTTACTAAGTCATTATTATCACAACAATAGTCCTTCCGGGTTAAAATCACCAGCTCCTGAAGAAGGGTCGAAAATTTCGCGGTTTTTTTTATTTTTGCCAAGGTTGCGTTCGGCGCTCGAGGTCGAAAACTTGGATCTTACATTGGGATAACATCATAAATAAATCAGCAAAAATTTCAGAACTACCCGATCTGATGCATGGTCTGATGTACATAGTTACTGGAGTATAAGTGCAACTGGATACGCAGTTCCTAGAAATGATACTAAATATAACGTTATAGAAATGTTAAATTTTAAGGTTGTTCATAACACTATGTCTTTTAAAAGCTATACTGATATAAATACATTTGGGATGCAGTTGACTTTCCGATTGATACCAAATCCAGAAGTTGTCAAATCCGGAAGATCGTTTTAGCATTCTCAGAACTTTTAATCTTATGTAAGCAGAATATACCTAAAATGTGCTGTCAAACTTAAAAGTTGTATTCAATCACGCAAAACAACGAATAAATGTCATATAAACATGGGTTTGGAAATGCGTCATTTCCAAGATATCGACAACTTCTGATCCAACGTTATCCTGACCGGGGACCAAGAGCATAGCCTGCTCATACCCCTGATTTAAATCTTCCGGATTTTTCGTGTGGGGTTATATTAAAGCATTAGTGTAATGTACAGCATACCGGTTCCTGATGCCCACGCACTGCATGATCGAATAAAGGATGGGTGCAACACAATTCGGCGTGCACCTAGCGTCATCGACCGTGTTCGGCAGTCAATGGAATGATATTGTGTTGCGTGCATTGTGGGGCTGGAGGACATTTCGAGCACTTTTTGTGAAACTGAGCGACTGTATGGCCAATACCTCTATATTGTTGCATCGTTACATCTTGGAAATAAAGCATTTCCTGATCCATGTTTGTATGACATTTATTCGTTGTTTTGCATGATTGAATACAACCTTTAAGTTTGGCAGCACATTTCAGATACACCCTGTATCTGAATCCTCGAGATAAAATCGATCAAGAAATCTGGCGATGGAATCCAAATTTAAGAAATGAGATCTATGGTAAGCTATAGTATCGATATCGTATTTCCTGTAATCTTATATCACTACGATCCTTATATTATTCTCTGCATCCTTATATATTATTATATTATTATATTATATTACTATATTATATTATAATATTATATATTATCCTTATATTACTCTCTGTAAGGGTAAGTTACAGAAGTAACAGAGACTTCAAATGGTACGACGTTGTTTATATCATAATTTTTATATTACATACTGAACAAAATATGTAAAATTATAAAACATTTTTACATCCGAACAAGTAGTTTCAATGCTTTAGTGTGGTAACTATATCAACAAAAGAATGCTATCATTTATACTTTGTGATAACCATATTCAGTGTAATATTGTTATTCTTTCACAACATTTAAAAATAAATACCAATCTAAGTCACAAAGGTGTTGCAAGATACTGAATTGATCTTTCATTGAACTACAATTCCGCAATGATTTTCTTTAATCACATAATTTCATTGAATCAGGAAAATAGAAATAAAAACATGTCACGATTTCTTCTAGTCTAAGGTTGACAGACTGAATAGCCAGCCCGGGCCCTCAGCAGGGCCCATGCGTGTTTGCTCTTAATTATTTAGTTCCCTGGTATTTCTAAAGATTGCTATTTATTGATTTTAATTCGCTTCCATCTTTGATTGAATGGAGCGAATTTATCACAACATTTTAATTAATCCCCATATTTTCTGACATACTGTGTTCGGCATTGAAGAAGGTTGAGAGCCGAGATGGAGCCTACAAATAAATATTTTATTTGCTTAACTTTTAAAACACTTCACCTCTCTTCGGGTCTTTTACAAAAAATAAAATGAAATGGTTTTATATCTTTTTAATTAGTAGGAAAGAATAAAAAATCATGGATCTAGTATTCATGATTGCATTTTATTCAGTAAACTAAATTTCCTATTTAAAAATGAACTTCATCTTTAGTAAAAAGTATTTTTGAGAATAAAATAGTTTTCTTCTTAAGTAATCTACTACAAGTATAAATTAGCAGCTGATTAACATCAGTTATTATACAAGGTGGCCTACATGAAACCGGCCCCGTATAGGTTTCAAGGTTTAACCTTGTATGTTTGCTATATTATATGTTCGCTATATAGCTAAGTTCAATATATTGCGGAATGTTGTTCAAAGTTGTTCAATATTGTTCAATGTATGTTCGCTATACACAGTATTCAACGCCTAATGATGATGTACCCTCCGGATATTATTCGCCACAGTCGCTCATACGCTGATGAGTGTTGTTCAGTGTTTGTCGGCCTGAATGTAATTTATGGCGTATTCAATTCCACAGCGTATTCAATTCAAATTCAATTCAATGATAAATTTAACGTGCGTGGAAACATTTCACAAGTAATAAAAAAGGGATAAAAACGCACAACAAATAAAATCACTGAGCTACTTTCGGAATATTTGACATCGGGAATCCAGGACAGTCTGTTTCGAGGTTATTACCTCTCCTCAGCTGGATTCACCCAATGTCTGCAGCTCAGTGATATCAAAGAAATATAAACAAAAACAAAAGTAAACATAAGAATGGCCCTTCTTATAAAAATACATCAAAATTAAATAAAAAATAAAAAAGGGCAATTAGTTAATCCCCGCCAGTCAACTGCTGGCTTATAAAGGATTAAACTATAAGAATGACATATACGTTCAATTTGAGACCAAACTATTCCTGAAAACCTTAAGGGGTCGGTTTTATGTGCGCAAACCTGTAATATGTGATATATCTTATGGCCAACAATACGCCAAAAATACCAAGGAAGATTTAAGTATGTTAAATAAATTTAAATTGAAATATATTAATCTCAAAATGTAACACTTTGAAGTAATTTAAAAAAAAATTACTGTTAATTATTCAGTGGATAAAAAATGTTTTATCTCAAGTTATCGGGCAATCAGAAAATGGGATTTCAAGATTGCAATATAACACAAACTACAACTTTAAATTGCTTGTTCTTATCTTCCATTCTATGTCACAGTTTCATTAAGTAAATCTTAAAAATTTGTATAAAACAGAATATGAAAAATCACAATAATAAGAAAATTTTTAATTTATAGCTCGACCAATTAGAAAGACACGTTCCGATTCTAAAATAGGGGAGCCCGCCTTGAAGGGGTCAAGGTAATGAACATTCGATCCTTACCTTCTACAAATTTATCCCATATTTTCTAACCTACTGTGTTCAGCATTGAAAAAGCTAGGAGCAGAAATGGAACCTATAATTAAAGGTGTTATTCGTATAGGCCTCGCTTTTAAAACGCATCACTTCTTTTGTGGGTTTTTATAGAATATAAAATTACAAAATTGTAATTAGCAACGAAGTAGCAACGAATAAGAAATCGTGAATCGACTATTCATGATTGCATATTATTTAGTAAACACGCGAATTTCCAATTCCTAAATTTAAAAAAAAAGCCTGATTTACAAAATATTTTTTTTTAATAGTTTTCTTCTGAATGAATACACTAGAAATATAAATTAGCAGCTGATGCTACATGTTATTATAATATATGATGTTCCTTTTGATTTTCGGAGGCAAAAATTACGAAGGCAAAAAATAAGTTCAAACTGAAATACGTTAAACTACAATGTAGTACAGTGAAGTAGTTTTTTTTTTTTAAATGTTTTATTGTTAATTTTCAACGGATACTCAGAAACTTTTTACCTGTTTTAAGTTATTTATATATCCCAATATAGGCTGTGAAGATTGATAAATAACAGGAACAAATCATAACTGTAAATAGTTTCACCTGATCTTCCATTCTATGTCACTGTTTCATTCTGTAAATCTACATAATTCTATATAATAGAATACGAATAATCTCAATATTAAGAACATTTTCAATTTCATTTCCATTGTTTCCATTATTAGTAGAAAAATTGACAGAAATTCACGAGAAATTTTATTTTTCGTTTTTAAATTTTTCAAGCTACTCGTCCAGGATATTTCCAGTTGTTAAAACAATGGAGTCACAGAAAGCAATTGTTTACTTCATTCAACATCACAGATAGTCTTCTCATTTTTATAGTATTGTCATCAGTATTTTTATAGTATTAAAAACCAGTAAAATTAGAGTTCATGTTTCATCTTGTCTTTCTATTTTTATACTATAAAAACAGTAAAATTAGTTAATCGGGAATATCATGTGCTTATTAGTATTTTCTGCACTATGACTAACTGCTTTTTTTCATGAATTTAGGATTAAATTATTTCAAGACTTTGGTGTCCTCTTCATAAAATTGTAAAATTCGATGCAAATGTATTTTTTATGTTCCCCTGTATTGACTCTATTTTTTAAGAGAGGGTGCCAAAAATAGTGATTTTACAGAATGATTAACCCGCAGATAGTCTATTATGGTAAACACGCCTATCTTGGGCTTTGAATCGGCAGAGAAGGACCAAAAAGTTTGCCTGCAAGATCACCCGACCTACATCCTCTGGACTTTTTTTTCTGGTACTTCCTGAAAACTCTAGTGAACGCTTCACCAGTTCCAAATATACAAACATAGTGACCGAATTCTGACTGGTTGTACAACCATTCAGGGTTTCCCTGGAATGTTTCCAAGTTTGAAGTGGAGACTACTTCGAACACCTCATCTAACAGTGGCTACAGCATAGGATAGGACTTGTTAATTATTCTACACCCATGTTCATATGGACTTTTTTATATTATGTTGCTACGTTGCATCGAACATTTAGGTTTGATCGATCATTTCAGAGCCATGCTGTATATATCTCATATTATAACAGCGTTATTCTGTCTGTCATTGTCATAAGACTTTACGTTTTTCCCATTTTGTCGCCAAACTATAAGCGATAGATTGGTCATGCAAATGGATAAAATGTAGTTCTTTTTAAGACAAACAAAATGCTACAAAAATCTTTCAAAAACTTTTTTTGGTTTCCAAGATGTCGTCTTTTAAATGGTTTAATTTTCACTTTTTCTCAGTTTAAACAAAAAGTATAAAAGTTGGAAGAGAACATTATATTGAGAAAATATTAGTATTCGAAAGTTCTATCGAACGATATATTCATAAACGTGAAAGAAAGGTAAAAATGTTATTTTTCACTTTAAATTTTTTCTGTGTTGCCCCAACCCGCAATACATCTGAGTTATCCAGAGAAGCCACAACGGGCTGGGAAGTTGTATATTATCCGATCATCTCAACTTTAATTTGCTAAATAAATAAAAGTTTGTATTTTGCTATATATGAAACGGTACTATAGTTCTAAGAGGTAAGCACCCAAAAATCTCGACTTATGGACCTAAAACCAGTTGACGATGCTCAGGTCACCTGGTTTCACTGTGGATTGGGGGTCAACCGGCACATCAATAGAATAGTCATGCCAAGGCCTGATGATTGCGGCAAGAACCAGAGCTCAACCTACTGCGATGGCCGCACAATTTCCAATGAAAGTTTTCAACAGACTTAATCAATTACTCGACAATGGTAAGAGCTGGACGTGAGATCCCAGTGACTTTATTTGTTATTATGATCTACTTAATATATTTCTGACCTCGATTGGATCAGATGACCCTATATGGCACGACCCTACACAGGCGTCCGTTTTTTCTTTCCAATGGCTTTATTATTGTTTTAACTAGCAGCAAAGCCTGTCGGACGCCAGGCATAAAACAATCTTAGAAATCATTTTATTATCAACTATCAAATATAAAGTAAATGTAAGCTAAATACTGTGGTAACTTGTGATCGAAGCTTCTACGCCAAAAATGGTTTTGAGTTTCGAAATCACCGTGAAAAACCGAGTAAATATGCCAAATTTCATTAAAATGGATGCAGTGGTAACAAAATTATTTGTTTTTGAACGAATGTTTTGTTAGAATTTCAGTTGTCGAGGTCAGTTCCCAAGAATAAATTTTCATGGAAACAACATGGAATGACACAATGAACTAATATGTTCATCCAATTTCAGTACTTTTGATTCAATGGTATCATTTAGAACCGTTAGATCTATCTTAATAGGTTAATTATACCTCAAAATAAACAAAAAGGCTATCAAAGGAACTGACGAATCATCGTTCTGTTCTGTTTGTTGCAAAAATAAAATACTGGATATGAGAAGATGCATGTTTAATCTGCGGGTTATATGTTGATGAAATTTGTGTTGGTTTAACCAAAAGTGATAAAGAGAAATTTGTATGTCCTAAATGCTGCTAATTTTTTCATGTCAGAAGAATAAAATATCAAATGATTATTAATGCATCCTGATGTCGCAATTAATGGTAAATATGAGCAATTTGTAAATATATAGGGCTGTAGATGTTGTATTTTTAGAATTGAACAATTCACATGCCATTTTTCAATTTTGTTTTATAGTTTTGTTTCCATGGCATTATTACCCACATAGGTGAGTAATAACTCCAAATGGTATTGGACAAGAAATCACGCCAATATTGACGTGATGAATATATGAATATATATCTGCTAAAATATTCTTTCTTGTATACGTAGTCAATCAGTTACTGTATCAAATCCTATATTTGTTTGCATTAAAAGATCTAAAACTAAGCCGTGAAAATTGGTAAAACCTTAACGTGGCGGTTATATCCCAAGTACACCTTATTTGCATTGTTCCCCTTGGCATGGGATAGACTAAAGAACCCCGTTCAAAGAAAAAAAGTTCATTTAAACGAGATTGTTTATTCTTGTGATTAACAATTCTTAGAAGATTGTTATCGGATGGGGAAGTACGAGAGATTGAGAGGCAGAAGAGGTTATTTAAAGCTTAAACATAAAAGGGTGGAAGGGAACAGGTAGGCATTTATAGGGGGCTCGTGGATTGAGGCTATCGTTTTTATAGTGAGATCGGATGGAAAGGAAAATATGTTTATCCAGAAAAAATAGTAGGTAATCGTTTAAATGCAAAATATTCCTAATGTTGTTTATTTCAGAAAGAGAGTTTGAATTTTACTTCAGAGCTCAAACGCCCGCATGACAAACATCTTTATATTATTAACTGTGAATGAGTTAGGGGAAAAAGAATGGAAGTTAAGAGTAAGGTTTTGAAAGGAAGGTTTGCGATAAACCGATGTATGAAAACTAGCATTCTTACGTTGGATATTAATATCAAGAAACGCAATGGATTTGGTTTCGTCATCTTCTTTTTCAAATTTAAATTTAATAAAAGAATTAACACTGGCTTTAATATTCTGGACATCTTCTTGAATGGAAGTACTGCTATAGAAAATTAAATCATCAGCATATCTACGAAATAAAGAAATGTGAAATCTCTTTTTATCTTAGATGATCAAATGCTGAATCCTCTATGAAGACCATAGAGATTTCAGCTAAAATCGCTGAAGCCGATAGGCCCATGAATAAACCAGAGGACTGATATTGAATATTATTATCAAAAATAAAGAACTGCATTTTAAATAAACTGTGATGAGGGGAAATATATATCTTATAACTAACATGGTTATGTCAGTCTCATCTTCTGTTGCCGTTTCCGTTGTCACGGATCTCACGTTTTTGCCCACACTCTTCATAAGAAGTTGATTAGTTCCGGATTCCAGCGGACGTCACCAACTACTCATTCAGCTATCCGGATCCTGATTGGCTGAAGCCGTCTGGCCTTTTGCATCAATTTTAATTTCATTATACGATTGCTTTTATGTAGTGCATGTTTTTTAAATTGTACCCACTTATGAAAGGTTCGTTAAGGAACCGAAACTAGTTTTTTTTTCAATGTGTATACAAAGATTTTTATTCTGCACTTGTGCGTCGGCGTCCTTTCCTTAGTTTGGTTTTTTCGCACGTTAAATTTATTTTACATATAATAATGTTTGACAAAATTGTACTGATGTCTCAAACCAGTATTTGGACTGAAGGACTAAATGATGATATAATAAAACATTCATGGTTTAATATTCATTACAAAATGATCTTTGGAGATTTACTGAAAGTATTCCAATAACTCGAGAAATAATTAAAACAGAAATAATAATAAAAAATGAAAACAACAAACAATAACAGAAAGGTTTCTCCAAAATATTTCAAAAATAAATGCGAAAACACCATATTATTTGTGTGAAGAAATACACTACCCTACGCTAATGGACCGGACAGTGCGCGTTAGTGAAACAGTGAAAGTGTACCTCATTTAAGAGTGGGATGGGCCCCAGGTGCTGAAATTACATTAGCCACCCTGCCGGGCATGCTTTCCACAAGGTTTGGATACAGAGCTCTGAGTATTTTTGTCCATTTCTGCTTCAAGAACACGGCCAGTGCAGCTGTAGATGTCGGGCGTGGTTCCCTGACCCTTAATCGATGCTCTAACTCGTCCCATAAATGCTCGATGGGGTTTAGTCGGGACCCTGAGCAGATCATGGAAGCCGCATTACAGTCATCTCTGTAAACCACTGCTGAACAGAGGCTGAAACATGGCATGGAGCATTGACGTTCTGAAAATAACAATCGTTTTCTAGCATTTGCCAGAGAGTAGGAACAACCCGATTGTCCAAAATGTCCTTATAGCCTCGGAGTTCAAGATTCCCGCCACAACATGCAATGGTCCCAGGCCATATCATGAGAATACCATGACCATATCACCTCCACAGCATGATTTCCCCCACCGCCGAACTTCACAGTTGGAACGATGCACTCGGGTAAAAAACGTTCGCCTGGCATTCGCCACATCCAAACACATCCATCCGACTGGAAGAGAGTGTAATGTGATGAGGCATGTTACACACCATAAAATTGTTTTCCACTGCTCTACAGTGCAGTTGCGAAGTTGCAAACACCACTTGAGTCTGGCGACTCTGCTGAATGATGAGATGTGTGGTTTATGTGTGGCAACACATCCGTGGATTTTAAGGGCATTTAATTCCTTCAGCAACGTATTGTGATGAACTGTAACCGCGATGCCTGTTGAAACTCACTGTTTATGATTCGGAGGGTATTTTTGCGGTTCTTACGAACCTCGCGTTTCAGGACGCTTCGATCGCGTTCGGTCAGTTTCCAAGGACGACCAATGCGTGCAGTTCGTGTCCCAACGCCCGTATTCTTCCACTTCTTGATGACATCACCAACAGTTGAATGTGGCTGTGATAATTTCGCCGAAATTGCACGA
>JAFIDM010006943.1:40030903-40072508 GCA_023159025.1 Thereuonema tuberculata | reverse complement strand
GATCATTTGTAAAAAATAATTATAATAGCTCAATAGAAATTCAACATTTTCAAAAACATAATTTTCAAGAGTCTGTGATAATACAAATATTAGATATTATTGAAGATGATAATTTAAGATTAATTAAGGAAGTTCATTATATGCTAACATATCATACTATTTATCCATATGGCCTAAACGAAAATTATTTTCAAATAAATGTTATGAATAATATTGATAATATTTGCATATACAATTGGTTTAATGTAAAAAAAGGTAATTTAAATCTACAACATATTAAAGCATATTCTAAATTTCCTCAATTCAATTTTAAAAATACAATTGATTTTAAACAATTTTTTAATATTTTGGAAAATAATTTTGAAAATTCTGAAATGGATAGGATTTCCTTGGTTAAAAAATTTTTATTTCATTTAAATAAATCTAAGCTAAAATATTTAATACAACATTATGACTTTAAAAATATTAAAAATACACATTTACTTCATCTAATCATGGATATTATCAAATTTCGTCTAAAATTAAATAAAGTAAATTTTAATACAAGTGTTAATAAAAATAAAGAATTAATATTATTTCATTATTCATCTACAATTTTTGATAACATTAATATTAGTAGAATACTTAATTCCTTTATTAGATCCAAATTTCCTTTGAATATATACTTAATGCCTATTTTTAAATATAATATACCAATTCGTAAATACATATGCAATTATAATACCAATATTAGTTCTAATCTAAATTTTAATTGTAATTGTAAACTATATGATGACAAATACAAATGGAATTCACATATTGTCACAGGTAATTTAAATTTTATAGACAATATTAAGTTAAAGAATTTTTTAAATTTAGGTATAAATTATAGACTTCGTAATAACAAAACACACAAACAATTACTTAATATATTTACAAAAGATATAAACAATTTTATACTAAAAATCAGTTATAAATATAACTTATGTTATCAAAATTTTATAGAATGGAAACAAAATCTTATATCCAAAATCAATAACATTCAACTTAATTCACATGACAGGGTTACCAATGCTATAGATTATAAATTTAAATTACACAAAATTAAAAAAACTATATCAACATATCAAGATAAATATATTTTTACAACTATAGACAAGGCACACAACAATTTAGCTATCATTTGAAAACAATTTTATTTTCAAAAAATTAAGGAATTGTTGAATGATCAAACCGTTTTTTTAAAAATTACTAAAACTAAAGAATTTATTTTGAACAATTTAGATAAAAGTTTTTCTAAATTCCAATCACAATTTAAAACACTTAAATATAAGAAAATCAATATCAATAAAAATCTCAATTATTTATTTTTAAATCCAAAAATTCACAAAACAGGTAAATTTAGAATGATATGCAGCACAACAAATTCGATATTAAAGCAATCTAATATTATTTTACAAATTTTTTTAAATAAATTACATGAAATTATTAAAAGTAAAATTAATCCGGATTTTTATTGGCTCATTAATAACCATGATGAAGTTATTAATTATGTGAATAATAACAAAATTTTTAATATTATTACTGCAGACTTTGAAAATTTATTTACAAATATACCATTGGATTCATTATTACAGCAAATCAAATTTTTAATTTCAGAATTTAATATTACTAATCTATTTAAAATTCCTATTAAAACATTTATTAATTTTCTTCAATTTAATTTATACAATAATTATATTGAATTTAATAATGAAATATATTCCCAAATTAAAGGTATTGGAATGGGTGTAAACTACAGTAGCATTCTTGCTAACTTATTTCTATTGGCCTTTGAATATCAATTTTGTATTGAATTCCCTTTCCAATTTAAAATTTTTAGATATATAGACGATTTAATTATTTTTAATGCTAATTTTAATATTAATTATATAGAAGATAAAATTTATAATAATATTATTAACTTACAGCAAACCAATATTCATGCTGAATTTGTGGATTTTTTGGATTTGAGAATATATTTCAATCAACAAAAGCCTCATATACAATTATTTAACAAAACATTTTTGTTTCCTTTTAAAATAAACAGATTTCACAAATTTACAAGTAATGTTAGTTTTAATTTATTTCAAAATATCTTTTTACAAGAGTTAAGAAGATATCTTACCATTAACTCTAAAATAGATGATTTTTTGAATAATTTGAATTATCTCATTAATGAATTTAAAAATAATAATTTTCCTAACAAAATTTTAAATACTTATATTATTCGATTTCAAAAGAAATTTAAATTTCAAATCTACAAAAAATATAAAATTAAATATATTCATTATTTTATTTAATCATTAATCTTCTAAAAAGGACTTGTTATATTTTGATCATTCAAGTTATCTCATGACAGCTTAGAATTAAATCCTCTATTTGAGGAAGTTTTAAGTTTGAATTGATAACTGTCATCTTTTGCTCTTAATATTTTGTAGTATGTTTTAAGAAATTTTCTGTGTATGTATGGGAAATGGATAATTTTTCTATGTATGTATGTAAAATGAATAATTTTTCATGTATGTATGTAAAATGAATAATTTTTTTATGTGTATAAAATAAATAATTTTTATATGTATATATATGTGAGAGATTTTTATACATATAGCCAAAAAAAGCATATAATTTAAAAGATAATTTAAAAAAATAAAATAAATTTAAAAAACCTAAAAAAATATTAAAAAAGAGAGCAATTTTCTTATAATAAAGCGCTGTTATGTTATTTCTAAAAAATTTTTTTAGCTTAGTTTCAAAATTCAACACCAGGTGCCGCTGATGACGTGTAAGTTCATTCGAATCTTAATACTTACACAGAAACAGCTTTTTGAAATTAATTTGGTTTTTAAATTTCAGAAAGCTGTCCGGCAAATTTTATATATATATATATATACATTAAAAGCAATGTGAAAATCTACATTATTTCTAAAAATATTTAACAAGTTTAAATCTTGTATACAATTTCAAGTATTTTTATTATTTTTTTTTTTGTAAAACTATGACTACAACTGCATAATACCAAGGGAGATATATAAAGAAATGATTACAAAAAGAGCGCATGACTTTGAATTACAATAATTCGAAGTGGGTGGTGTTGTAGTAGTTGTTTCCTCTCCTTTGATTACCAATAGTTCAACTTCGCAGTTAGGTAGGTAGTGGCTTTTTAATGTCATTAAATGGGCGTCGACAAAGACTTTAAATGCTTGTTTTGTTACTTTGCAAGACTCTACTTTATCCATGTGAAATTGAACACAATCCTGAAGTTGGAAGAGAAATCTGCAATTTAAAAAATGAATAAAAGGAAAAGTATCAATACTTTATATTCGTTCAACATTTCTTTCTTAAAAATACTATAAGGTTGACTAAAATGCTTTATAGTTGTTTAACCAACTTGTTTGAAAGTGAATCTTCTTCAGCAATAAAATATAAGTCAATAATGAAACTTTAAATTGTTTTATCAGAATGGAATTATCATTATTATTTTCAAATTGTTAACTAAAGTCTTCAAGTGAAGAGTCAAGAGAAAACATTTTTAGGTTTCACACATTAGTGTGATTTGTGGTTTCACACATTAGTTTGGTTTGTGGTTTCACACAAAAGTTCCTATATTCTAAATTAAACACTGTTGAGATTAAGAAATTTCTAAAAGGTACTAATTAAAATCTGCTTTTTAGATACCACAAAGGGATAAAGGAAGAACTTTTAAGAAGGTTTAAGTATTTTGTAAGTGGTCGAATATGTATTAAAGAATATCAAACGAAAATGTTTTGAGTGACATTGAATATTAGAATAACGTTTAGTGTCCTTCCCGAATTTTCCAAATCCCTATGTTTGCCGTGAAGCAAAAAAAGATTGAGAAACACTGGTGTACAGTATGAAAGCAGCAATTCTACGTTTTCTTTAATTTTTCTTTTCTGTGTTTTAAAGACCCACAAAGAAAACAAACTTTCAACTTTAAAAATAAAATAGTTATATAAAAAAAGTTCTTGTCTAAATTACCTAACTCGAATTAATTTTACTTATATCAAATGTTACCCGCACGGGATTAATGATGTAAGAAACATTATCAAACTTCAAAATAAATTCTCCGAAAAGTTTTCTTGTCATTTTATCATTTTTGTCATCTTTACGAGCAAATTTAAAAATCTTCAAATACAAGCGTCTCACGATATTCTAAATTTCACGATGATCTTAATTGAAGTCTTTTACGCGTACTGAGAATCATTAGTAGCATAAAGATGAGCCGTACACCTGTTTAAAGATAATACACAATTTTTAATAAGTAAAGTTTCGCTCCCCGAGTGTGGGCGTTATCAAGTGTGACAATAAACGAAAAACAAGTTAATTTATACAGAACAGCAGGAAACAGCAGGAAAAGTAGTTCTGCCGTTATAGTTTGATGCTGGGTACGATGATGATGATGACGCCCCGGAAAAGCAAGTGTTGTTGCTGTGGTGGGATGAGGAACGACGTCTCGAAAGAGGAAGTGCCGCCCTCAGATATAAATCCACTTCCGCCTCAAAATAAATGAAAGCATTGCAGGCTCGTGACCCATTTCTAGATCACCAACTGTCACTGGAATGATCCACGTAAGAGAAGGAATTCAGTAATGAGAGCTAAAAAAGAAAATGAAAATAAAAATAATAATATTTAAAACTTTAAAAAAACTTTCACTAAAATATAAAATTATAAGATGTCACGATGAAGCACTTGGTATGTATGTCAAGAACTTCCTAATGTTTATTTATTTTTTTTCTTTCTGTTGGTCTTGAAAGTGCTGCCAAATACGTATCCAGCTAGTGCAGGCACACATAAGGTAACATTATATACCAGTGCTATCGTTAGGGTGAAGAAAGATTCTATGCCTTTACTTTGGAAACTGTTATGGGCGAATGCGAGGATGATCGGATATTCGTAATTAATACCATGAGACATCTCCGCTGCAGATTAAACGTATGAAATGGTGGGGAAAAAAAATAAACACTGGCAAGTTCTTGACTTCACATACATACCAAGTGCTTCATCGCAAATCTTATTACTTTAATTTTTTTTATAAGTTTTTTAAGTTTTAAATATTATTTTTATATTTATTTTCTTTTCTAGCTCTCAATACTCTTTTACGATCTCTTACGTAAGTTATTCCAGTGATTGATAGTGGTCTAAAAATAGGTCACATGCCTTCAATACTTTCGTTTGTTTTCAGCCTGCTTGTGAAGTGGATTTGTATCCGAGGGCGTAACTTCCTCTTCCGAGACGTCGTTCCTCATCCCACTGCAGCCAGCAGCACTTCCTTTTCCGGGTCGTCATCATCATCGTACCCACCATGCAACTATAACGGAAAAACTATTTCTGCTGCTGTTTCCTGTAGCAGATGCTCTGTATAAATTAACTTGTTTTTCGTTTATTGTCACAGTTGAAAAGGCCCTCTCACGGAGAGCGAAACTAGTTGTGTATAATAAATATTTATTAAAAATTGTGTATCATCTTTAAACAGGTGTGCAGCTCGTCTTCATGCTACTAATTCAAAATGATTTTGTAATAAGTTCAAATTATTCTTTAGGTTAGTTCAATATAATAAACACTTATATACAGATATATCTAACCTTCGGATAGTAGGATAAAACAAAAATTCCTAATTAAACCGAATTAAAAAAATTTCCGTATTATTTAAATAGATTATTTATAGTTCAATAGAATCACAGGTATAATTATATTTTGTAACATTTATGTTTTTTATCTATATACTGTAACATCAAGATACAGCAAGATCAATTTCCAGGTCGTAATTGAAGCATATCTTAAACTCATATCGAGACATCATGATTAGTGTATAAGCTATTGAATAGTTCTAGTGAGTTGAAAAAAATAAAAAGAACTACGGAATTTAGATGTAATTATCCACAAAAATTTAAGGATTTTAATGAATAAATTAAGTTCCTGAAACAATTTAAGTTTACTTTGCCTGAAACATTACATTATGTTTGTCTTTATTTTTTGTAATTACAGTTGCAAAACTTCGAAAATGACAACGTTGAGGATGAAATAAAATTATATATATATTAAGGCCTTTAAATTACATTCACTAATGAAGAATAAACTTCTTGAATAAACCAAGAAACCTTTCTGTGTACGTAAAGTTATGCAAATTAAAAAAACAAAAAGTTACCTTTATGTTAACTTTTGAGTTCACTAAGATACTGGAAGGAATTAACCTTTACACATCTATTAAATACGTCTACGAAATCCTTTCAGACTTCTAATGTAATGTTCGATTCTTGAAGATTCAAAATTCACTTTATACAAGAGCAATCATTGTATTTGGCGTTGTTACTATTAAAACCTTTAACACCAATAAAATACTTATTCTTTCTCTTCTTCTAAATCAAATAGCATCTAATTTATTTAGAGATCTTTGATTTTTTTTTTGGTAACAGATATCCTTTGATTCTTTTACTATCTCAATATTTGTTTCCTCATCGTTTCATTCGAATCCTTTTGTTTTTTTCGTTCTTCTTTTTAGTGCATTGCTTTCGAAAACACTATGACACAATTTTGCCTTTCACTTCACGTTTTATGTAGTATTTGAATTTTCATATAATAAAGCGCTTCACTTTTGTTAAATAATAAATATGCTTACTACATTTTTGTTCTTTCGCTATTTACCACTTGTTTTGTTTCACACCATAAACAATAACTTATATTATGTTATGCTACGTTATGTAGTGAATGTGGGTGGCAGAGAAGCCACTGCGACCGGAGGTATATTGTACTATCCCACGGAAATAAGGACAGACGGAGAGAAAGACTGAGAAAGTATGGTGGGAGAAGTGCAGGAGAAACGGGAGAACCCTGAGAAAACCTGCCCAGCGCGGATCGTCCACCATCAGGAAACCCACATGAGAATCGAACCACGGTACGGGATGAGAGGCCAATGTCATAGCGACAACGCCAACCGCGCGGCCTAAACAATAACTTACTTTTGCTTTATTATTTAACTTAGCAGCTTACAATTCCCAACTCATAGTTTACAGGTCACAACTCACAATTCTCAAGTTTTAAATAGGTCACGCTTACAAGCAATAGATTTAATTAAACATACAGCCCATAATGCACCTTTTACACATCTATTAGCAATTAAAATTAAAATAATGCGACATTTCAAAGAATCAGGCAAAGAAAAAATTCAAAAATCGAACTTTCAAACATCGCTATTTCAAATTTTAATAGTTTATATATGCGTAAAAGGTGCTTTATAGTCTCTAGGTTTAATTGCTTTTTAGCTGAACGTTAAAACAGTTTAATTAAGCAATAGAGTTTTTTTTTTTTCATTTTCTGATAAAAAAAAATTAAATATACAGATACTTATTTAAGTTGCCAGAATCCAATTAATTTGAATCGTATTAAATCCAATTAATTCGAATCGTATTAAAACAAAGAATAACGCTCGTCTTTGAATATTAAAGAACATTCATCCAAAAACTTAAGATTTTTAAGGTTGAACGATACAGAGCTATTTGATGAGTCTCATTTTCTTACAAGAAAATTAAAAGAAAAAAAAAGTAAAACATTTTATGTCCGTCCTTCAAAAGTTAAAAGTTGTAAAATTAGTATTTTAAGCCAAACGCCATTGTTATGCTTTTTGTGAATGGGAATTTGTGCCATATCTAGTAAGAAATAATGCATTGTTTGAGTATAACCTGTTTTGTGCTCAGTAGAACTCTATATTTCTAATGTAAGAAACCAAAGTCTTTTGAGTATTGTGCTTCATATGGTACAGATATCTGTACTTTTCACCTCCATTTTTCAATGCTAAGAAGGTGCTAGAAAGTTGATCAACTATTTTTAAATGTGTTCCGTGGTTGATTTTCAGTTTCAAAGTTTTTAATTTTTTAAGTTACAAAAAGTTATTTTGATGCATGCTTGCTTGCCTTCAAACGACTGTAACAACAAATTTTACTTATTACTAATCACTGTTTCAGAGACTCAATACTAAGAAAGAATACGTCATTCATTGATAGCCATCTAACATAACACAGAAACATATAGTAGAGACACATTATAAAATGATAAGATATTGTTGTAATCGAATAAGACAGATTAAATGACATCAGAGAATTATAAATGATTGTCTACGAGCTAGTCATAAAATCATTGATAGAATAGCTCTAACATCAAAACAGTGGGTAAAAATCCTTTTAATTAATCGCCTAATTCCGCTTGCTGTGATATCATGAAAATTAATCGGATTTCAAGAACTTAGGAAAGTAATGAAGATACAATTAATTTTTTGCTCAAAATTTCTATTCTTTGTATTCGTCAAAGATTTTAACTTAAAATTAAATCTAGATTTCTCTTTTCTAGTTTTTATAAATTAAAAAACAAACAAACAGGAAATTGTACGGATTGTATTTCAAGAAACTTTAGCCTTAAGATTTGCCTAAGTCTTGTTGTTTATATTTAAAGGATGCTAATAGCTTCTTGTAATGAGTTACCCATTATAAAACAAAACGTCTACAAAGCTTTACAAAACTCACTTTATAAATATCGAATTTTATGACTTTTCATGAGGTTTTAATAACGTAGTACAGGGAGATTATATTTTGTTAATGGAACTTACTCGCAAAGGTGACCTTTATTATGCAAAATTCTCAACAAGTAGTTGACTTGACAGTTTCTATAAAATTCGAAGAAATGGATTACGCAGTTCATGCGGTTGATATCTATAAAAACTAAAAAAAAAGATAAATAATTTGCAAATAGATCATTACAAAATAATTTTAAGACATTTAAGCAATTAGTATGACAATAAAATCGTAAAAAATCAAACTCAAACTAAAAGCAACAGGCGTAAAAAAAGCTGAGTCATTGAGATCTTCCGTTGTCAGTTAATATTATAAGTCAAAACTGTGACTAATAAGAAGTAACGGGATGGATGTTGCGAATTGTTTGGGGAATTTCTGTTTAATTTAATTCAAATAAGAAAACATCTTTGACGACTTTTTGCTCACTTTTTATTTTTAATTGACCGATTCCATTGAGTCTTATCTAATCTGTATTATGTGAACTGTGTGTGGGTGTAAGAGAGATGTAGATGGAATCATTTGTGTACTTATTTATTAGAAAGCCAAGAACAAAGCCAAGACAGTGTCTATTGTATCTAGATTTATCCACATTGAATTTGGTAACATCAATCTGACAACTTTACCTTGTGAGTTGCCTTTTCGGTCTTTACGAATCCAACACAGACAGAATAAAAGAACGATTCCTATTTGATAATGTATCTACAGTTGAAAAGAATGAGTTTTTTCAATGCTGCCATATTTAAAGATATTTGAAGCCCATTGTGATTTCACTTTTAATTTCTGCACTGCGATTCAAAAATATATCATCGTCGAAATCAACTTTTCGTTCTCGTTTTCTGCTTTAAGTCAAAAACTGAATATAGCGTAGTTCCGTACTACCATTATAACAAAACCAATCACAGTGCTTCGCATCGGCTTCTGAGTCACCTTTACTTTAGAATAGACTGCGCCGGGATGGTCACTGAATTCCTAATAATGATTTAAAAAAAAGACAACTTAAGTTGAGAAACTGTGAAAAGATTTAAAATGGAAAGAAAAAAATGAAGAATAAGAATTGCCCATGAGGGGACCTTCGCGTTATTAGCAGGAAGCTCTAACCAACTCAGCTAACGGGACACCTACAACATTTAACATTCAGGCCACCTACAACTGAACCAACAGAAGCCGTTGCGAAGCATTTTGGGATGTGTGTCCACAGACAGACAAACCGGAGATATTATGCGTCTTTCAGAAGCCTGAAAGGACTGTCCCAAAACAGCACTAAAGCATATGGCAGTGATTTGCATTATGTTCTATGATTTTGGTATAAAAAAAAAAAACTTTATTCTTAAAAGAATGCATTATTTTTTCAATTAAGATATATTCAGAATTACAAAAACCACCGTTAAAAATTGATTTATATATAAATTCTAAAAAAAATAGTTTCGTAAAATAAAAAGTGCCATATGGTGAGTGAACTGGATTTTCATTTACAAATAACATTTTTCATTAAGAATCCTTTAATGGTTCTTTTCCATAGTTTTTTTATTTGATTAACAATTTCTTCCATTCTTTAGATTTTTCATAAATTTCTTAAATTATTTGATTCATTATTGTATTTTCTGATCAAATGCCTTTTGTGATAAGCGTTTAGCAACCCAAGAATTCGATTTTTACATTTTTATCTTTATATTGTCTTACTTTTTTGAGGGGTCACTTGAGTTGTTGTGAATAATTTAATTTCCCCCTCGTATGCCTTTTGAGACATAGCTTGCAGTGTAGCACTGCTGAAGGAGCCTAAAAACACTCGAAATGGCTGTCGAAGATCTCAACTTGACTCCAAAGGCTTCCCTTTAAAATTTTTACTTTGGTCTTAATAAAACTGTTTCTGTACTATTCTCATTGTGTAGGAAACATCATTTCTGTACTACGGTATCAAAAAAAATTAAGAAAATTAATTAAAAAAATTATTGGATGTCGTTGCATCTATGTTAGATATGATTTTCTAAGTTGTCAAAAATGGCTTTTGTGTTGCAATATATCATATTCGCTATTATCTGCTAATAACGAAATTTCTTTTCCTTCAACCACAACTCTTAGGGTGCTTTCACATTATGTAATTCTGCCGTTGTTTCTAAAACTGTCCGGTTTGAAGGAATGATATCATCACACGATTTTAGAGAGAATAGTCGTACATGTGAGGTTTTGACGCCCTAACCGGACGCTACAGCATCTAATTGGAGCAAGGCAGATTGAATGACAACTGGACGTTCTCTAAGATACATTTAATTGAGCACATGTTACCATAAAGTGCGTTTAACCTTGAGGGCTAACCGCACTTCTCCGTCTTCCGTTTCCATAACGTAATTGCTTTAGTGACGAAGTTACGTATTCAGGGTCACCAGAATTGAGTATTGTAAGACGTAAGACGTAACGGTGATCTAGAAAGCGACGGACATAGCCGTTACATTTATATAACATATGTTCGTCGATTTGAAGATCTCCGTTGCGTCTTACGAGATTCAATTCTGGTGACCCTGAATACATAATGACGTCCCTAATGCAATAACGTTACGGAAACATAACGGAAGACGGAGAAGTGCGTTTAGCCCTTTAGTGTTTTTATAGTTTGTCAATTGTTTTCCCGAATCATTTTTTAAAAATTATTTTTAAACAGTCAATCGTATTTTTGAAGTAACATTAAAAGCACTCGTGATCAGCAATAAAAACATTCTCGTAAAAAATTCAACTCATTCTCCAAAATCATATAATAATTAAATAGAGAATAAAATCAAATATAACTTTATGATATCAAGATCAAAATGTCATTTTCTCGTTGTCTTTTTCTCAAAAATCATTTTAATTGAATGTTGCTGATACATTAAATGAAGTACCTTCTTCGCCATTAAACTTGCAAAGAATCTTTTCGCAGGCAAACAATCTTTTTAACTTCATTTTATTGAAATAAACATTTAAGTTTTATTAAGTTAATTTTAATTTTCGTTTCAATTTTCAATTAGAATTTTAAGTTTCCTGAAATACTCTACATTCTGTATAAGCTACTTGTAAATAAATACTGTATAATGATATAGAGCCGATTATGAAATACAAATGATTAAATGGTTTTTGTTTCTTTCACTCGTCGTTTTGAGGGGAGAAAAATAATGAAATAATATTAATACTGATGAATGTAATAATTTATAAATTAAGCAAATACATAATATATTCTTCATTAGGTAATTGCCTAATTATAAATTTTGGAAATTGAAAATTCGAAAACGTTCAATTACAGTGAGTAAGCAGTAATAAGCTGGGTCTAGTATTCCAGTGGTTTTAGGCTTTGGACTGCGGTCTGGAGGATTCAATTCCAGGCGGTGGTTATTTCTTCTAGACGGACCTTAGGGCTCACCCAGCCTTCTTTAAAACGTGTACCTGGTTTCTTACTCGGGGTTAAACGCAAGCGAGCGGTAGCCTGACCATCCGACCTCAACTCATTGGTCGAGGGTCGCTGGGAGCCAAATCTCTTGTGCACCTAAGGAACTTTATTGCTTGTTTCGATACAGTTTATACTTTAAACTTTTAAGCAGGGATAAGACAATCTCCTGCTGTTTCAGGAATGTTCTGCGACTACCATAACTATTCTTTCTTTTCTTTGCGTAAATTGGATTCAGATTTACACTGCTTACATTTCTACAGAAAATCAGCGATTCGATAGTCCATAATACATCCATCCATCCATCCATCCATAGTTTTCTGTCCGAAGACAGGCCCAGTTCTATGGAGGTCTCACATGGATCTCCTAGAAACACCTGAGGAAAGATACTGGGGGTGGTTTCCCGTTGCCTGCCCCCAGGACGCCATTAAGGAATGACGTCAGACCGAAGAGAAAGCGAAGAAGAGGCTGGACAACACAGGAAAGGAAATTGAAACAGCCATGCCACTGCCGGGATTCGAACCCAGGTACTGGCGCACTGGTCGCCACGGCCGGCCGCCGCCGAGACCGCACGACCACGCCAGCACGGCTCATAATACATAACAACGAAATATAAAATACATGAATATAATGAAATTTATTCTCTTATTTTTGGTAAGACCTGTGTACAGTTTTTACCTTATAAGCAAGAAAGAATTGGACGCTGAATTAATTGATTATTTGATTTAGTTATTTTTCAGCTACATTTTTTTAAAAGTTATTAACCTGCTCGTATTAATTTTAGTAAGGTTTGTTTTTTAGGGTCCCGTTCGGAGTAGCTATTAGATTTTTCATGTACAGTATTTATGTAATATGCTTACGGTCTTGCCAAAGGACACCAAAAGGCGTAGCCAAAACGGATTGGAAAAAAATCAGACTTCCGGTTTTAGGAAAATTCTATTAACTGAGCAAAATTGATGTCTATACTAAATAGACTATGCTAAAAACGAATATAATATCTTCGATCCAATATGGATTTAGGCTAGGCACTGACCATTTATTAAAAGTCGCCCGAATGCTTTACATCAAACAATTCAGGTAAATTCACAGATTACTTCATCACAGAAATAGCTTACATTTAAAACACTTTGAGGTAATTCTAAATATTTCCTTTGTATTAAGAATGTTATATGCTTGTATTTGTCGGATGTATAAATAGGCATCGTCTTTCTTTTTATGATTATTAGCATATTAAACCAGCATATTCAATAGAAAACTCACCTTTCAAAGATTCATAATTCGATGTTACATTACACGTGGTATTCATGGAAAGTTTATAGATTTCCAAATAGGTCATTATAGCTTCTACATCTGAACGTTCTTTACACTCAATATTTTCAAATAAGTTTTCATAACAGGTTTTGACATTACTGCTAAAACTGAAATTATAAGATAGTCATAATGTAATTCAATGAAAGTATTTCGATTTTATTATACCACAAGTAAAATCCTACTTTACACTAACGTTATGTTTTATAAAGCACTATTATTTAGGCAATAACAAAGAACTTAGAATCTTCTGCATTTAATCCCTGTTACTAGATTTATATTGCTGAGGTGATAAACTAAACTTTCAAACTTACTGACAGAGTTTAGTTATTGTCAGTTTAAGTAGTAGAATCCGATTTTAACAGCTGTAATCAGCCTACATTCACCTAACATCACTTTTTAACCACATGTAAAAACTAATAAGTCAATACTTTCCGTTAACCTCATACCGAAATCTTCGGTCAATCTTAGGAAAGTTTAAAATTGTAAGACAAGAAATGGTGTAGCCTTTAATCCAAGTTTGCCGCATAGTTTTTAAACATTTTCAAATCGTTATCTCTTTTTGAGTAAATCCCATGAAGTGTTAAAAAATAGCAATTTATTGATATTATTTTAACCACTTCGTACCGGCATTTACAAAAAATTACGTAGACTGGAATTGATAAAAATATTAAGATAAAATTCGAAGGTTAACGTTGTCGACAGAACCAGGTAAAGACTGTTCTGAAAGAGTTTCTGAAAACTTTTATATACTGTTGATATATATATCATATATATATGTAACCGGACATTAATCTGAAATTTGAAAATGCGACACATCTTTCAATTTTTCCGTTTTAATTACCGTTCGAACAAGTTACCGTTCGAACAAATGACCTCGAACAAATTACCGTCGAACAAATTTCTTTCGAACAAATTTCCGGTCACCTCAATTTACCGTTTCTATGAAGACACGGCCTAATTTGTCTTCACGTATCAGCGGCATAAGTTGTAAAAATCGTAATTAAAAGTTAGAAAATCTAGAAAATCAAAAACGCAATATTTAAAGACTTTGATCTTTTTTTATCGTACATATTCTTTTTTATTTTCTTTTGATTTTATATCTTTTTTTACACTAAAAAAAATGGAATTTTCTTAAAATGGAATTTAAAAATTGGCTTAACATGGATTTTTCATATTGTCACAGGTGACATAAATTTTATTAATGAGGTAGCTTTAAAAGAATTTTTAAATTTAGGGAATAATTATAGATTAAACTCAAATAAAACATGTAAACAATTAATTGATACCGGTAAATTTATTGATGATATAAATAATTTTATATTAGAAAGCAGTTTTAAATATAACTTATGTTATGAAAATTTCATTGAATGGAAACTTAATTTATTATCTAGAACTAATAACATAAAACATACATCTTATGATATATTTAATAATTATATATAAATTTAATTTATTTAAAATTAAGAAAACAATTTCTATCTATCAAAAAATTAAATTTTCACTACCATGGATAAAGCACACAATAATTTGGCTACTATTTGAAAACAAATATTTTGTTAAAATTACAGAATTACTACATGAACAATCTGTTTTTTTAAAAATTAATAAGTCTAAAGATTCTATTTTGAATAATTTAGATAAATGTCTTTTAAATTTTAAAAATCAAATTAAAATATTTATATATAAAAGAATTAAAATTAATAGAAATTTAAATTATTTATTCTTAAAATCAAAAATGCATAAAATAGGTAAATTTAGAACGATTTGTAGTACAACTAATTCTATTTTAAAACAATCAAATATTATTTTACAAATTTTTCGTAATAAATTGCATGAAATTATTAAAAATAAAATTAATCCTGATTTTAATTGGCTTATAATTAATCATGATCATGCTATTAAATATGTAAAAAATACTAAAATTTTTAATATGATTACAGCAGATTTTGAAAACTTATTTAAAAATATACCTTTAGATTCTTTTTTTAAACAAATAGAATTCTTAATTTCCGAATTTAATATAAACAATTTATTTGGTATTTCTATTAGTAAATTTCTTAATTTTCTTAAATTTAATTTATATAATAATTATATTGAATTTGATGATGGAATATATTCCCAATTTAAAGGTATTAGAATAATCTTATGACCACTCAAGATTAAATCCTTTATTTTAGGAAGTTTTGAGTAGGATCTGATGACTGTAATCTGGTTTTTTTTTTATTTTCTTTTGTTTTGTTTGTTTGTTTGTTTTTTGGTTTTGTTTTTTTTAAATTAGAAATAAATACAAAAAAGAAAATAAAAAAGATATAAATAATAAAAGGAATATTAAAAAAATATAAAATCAAAAGAAATAAAAAAAAGAACATTTACGATAAAAGAGAGCAAAGTCTTTAAATATTGCGTTTTTGTTTTTCTAAATTTTCTAAATTTTAATTACGATTTTTAACACTTGTGCCGCTGATGACGTGAAGACAAATTAGGCCGTGTCTTCATAGAAAAGTAATTTGAAAGTTGTATTGGCGTTTTTCAAATTTCAGATTACTGTCCAGCTCTATATATTTAGTAATATAAGTTAATTTTATTCTTATATTCTATACTTTCTAAATTTCTAAATTGCAAATGATTGATTGAAATCTTTGCATTGCGAAACTCGAAAACTTGGCTCTGAGTTTGGACAGTTTGATATATATATATATATGGGCGATGTAGGTGGGTATGTAATCCGCGTTGTATTTCATCCCACAGATGCTCAATGGGGTTGAGATCGGGACTCTGAGACGTCCAGTCCAGTTGTGCAACACCCATGTCGTCAAACCACGGCCAGATAAGCTTCAATTTGTATACGGAAGAGAAACGAGCCTTCCCCAAACTATTGCCACAGAGTTGGGAGGGTAACGTTTTCCAGAGTTAAAGTTAAAGTATCCCACTTACAGGCCTACAAAGGCCTATGGGGTTCTGGAGGGAAGACTCCAGCATTCACGACCTAACGGAACGAAGTTGAGGTCGAGGGGTCAGCCCGACCCCCGCCCGCCTTTAACTCCCGGGAAAGAAACCCTGTACCCATTCTAGAGAGGGCTGCGTAGACCCTAGGACCCGTTTGGAGGCGATAGGAGCGTGGAAAAATTCCCGCGCTCCGACGAGGCCGGGAACCGAACCCGCCACCTCCAACCCGTAGCCAAGCGCCCTAATCCACTCGGCTACTGGGCCCATGCGTTCTCCAGAATGGCACAGTATATCGAAGAGTGTATGTTACCCGACGCAGCAACTAAGGGACCCACGCCGAACCACGAAAAATACCCACACATCATAATACTGCCACCACCGAACTTAACAATTGGCACAATGCTGTCGGTTAAGAATCGTTCGCATACATCCGACAAACCCATATGGGTCCATCAGACTGCCAGGTCGTGAATCAAGATTCATCACTCCACAGAAAGTTTTGCCACTCTTTCATAGTCCAACGGCGGTGAGCTCAGCACCATTTCAACCGACGCTTCGCATTGACGGCGGAGATGTTCCGCTTGTGAGCGGCCGCACGGCCGTGGAAAAAAAATAAGCGTTTTAGCTCTCGGCGAACAGTTCTGCTTTTAGCGACAGCGCTCGACGCATGTTGGAACTCTGTCATCATCACTATCAACGGAGACTTGCAATTTTGCATCCCTACTCTGTTCAGGGTACGATGGCGACGGTCAGTCAGTTTTCTCGGTCTACCACTTCCTGAAGCTGTTGTTTCACTGCCTCGACGTTTCCATTTTACGATTATATCAATCACATTTGATTTCGGCACGTGCAGCATATCCACAATTTCACGAACCGATATCTTACAACGGTAGCATCCGATTATCACGCTACGTTCGAAGTCACTTAACTTGCCCGACTTACTCATTTAATCGGGACGCAGAATTATGACCGCCGAAGCCCCCACCAGCGTTTTTTTTTAGCGTCCGTTGACGCAATCAAACCTCCTGAAGTCCCCGATCCACTTCGTCGGAAGGGTGTCCGAATACTTTTGGCTACATAGTGTATATATAATTTCTGGTAAATAGTATCATTTAGTTACAGTCACCCTGAGAATGAATTTCAAACATAATTTCATAAAAACCTGAACCTCCATTCTCTGCTTACACATTTAATACTTTAATTTCAGATGATATATTGAAATATGTAAAGTCGACATTTATTGCCAAATATTATTAAAGATGTTAACAGTACAAACTATACAGGACAAGTAAGTAAGGATTAAAAGCTTGTAGAATTAAACCTTGATCTAAATATTTCTTGGAGTCACCAAGAAATTATTTGTTACTATTATTGTGGCTTTTTATTTTCTTTCAGATATATAATTATTTATGAACCATCTTTCTTCTTCAATTCTACGGTGTTTTTGTCTCGTTCCTGCTGTTTACAAGATAGTCGATTCAACAATGGGTAACTTTATTTGAGTAAAGATAATGGGAGTCAAATAGAGTCAGAAATAATAGCTCAAGGGTCAGAAACGCGTTTTTTTTTTTTTGTCTAACCTAAAGTACTGAAAGAAGCTGTTAGAAATTACTTACATACATATTCGTTGATACAACGGCATTTCAGGGTGTTTCTCAACTATTGCCATCATACATGATTTCAGTTTCCTGTCGTTAGTCTCGGGCTTCAGTTTACAATAATTATCCACAAAACGTCCCAAAAACTTCAAAAATTTTTCTACGAATCTTTCGCTCCAGTTTATATTGAAATCAGCTATTCCCGCTGATTCTAAAAAGACAATTCAACAACATTATAATTAATATTTTTCAATTTTAGAAAATTTTGCAAATTGATAACACTTTTTCAATTAAAGGTAACTAATGTAAATTTTAAAAATAAACTACAGAAGATACTAACAATAAAGAAAGAAAAATCAATCTGAAAACATATTGATTATAACCATTAAAACATTTTTAAATTTAACTTCCAAGTAGAACTAGGGATACAATCATTCATTTCCGATGGATTTTTAGGACTTCATCATTTCTTTATGAACATTATCAGTTACTAATTCATGTAAATGGGGGTGAATGGAACAAACTGATAAATATACACTCAATAAACTACAAACACACAAAATAATTCAATTTTTATTTTAAAGTTAAGCAGTAGATCGATGTACTATATATATAGTATTTATAACATAGGATGTTAGTGTATGTTTTGTTTTGTTTGTTGACTCTGTCGAGTGTAGACGTTTTTCTTGACCGCTCCTGAGTGTGACTACATTTGACCCGCTGTAAGGGCTATTATTTCTCTTGCAATTTCGTGGTTCGATTACGTTTTTAACATGGCAGGGAAACAAAAACTTACCTCGTTATCTTTAAAAAAAAAAAAACTTAATTGCACTTTTGAAAAATCAAATGTTTCGAAAACATCTTTTGCCAAAGTGCACCATATTCCCTTTGACTTTCTTTTAAAATGATTAAAATGTGATAACTATAAAAAGTTTTGTTTTTTTTTATTTTCCACTCATTCATTTGCATGTATTGATTTCTGAAAATCAATCTTGTTTTTCTCACCGAATCCTATAGCATTTCATGATAATACTGTATTTCAGTGGTTTTTTTTTTTGTTGTTTATTTTTTTCAAAAATTCCCACTCCGCCTAAGTCGTCACCCCGCTTAAGTCGACAAAAATGATTGGTCCCATGAGTGACGACTTAACGAGGTTTTACTGTAGATTAAAAGAATGGACAGAACAAAATAATTTATTACCGGTAAATCAGGCAAGGTATAAGAAAAAAAATTCCACTATTGATCAAATTTTTACCTTAATTGCAATTATTGAGAAACAACTAGCTTTAAAAAAGAAGAAAATTTATTCGTTGTTCTTGGATCTTTCCTCGGCATTTGATAAAGTCGACAGAAAGATTTTATTTGAAAAATTGGAAAAAATGGGATTAGAGGGAAATTTGTTAAATGGTATAAAAGAAATATATAAGGAAACAAAATATCAAGTTGAGGTAGAATATGAATTGTCAAAAAGGTTTTGGTCAAATAAAGGACTGAGCCAGGAGTGCCCAGTCAGCCTTTTACTTTTTACTTTATACGTAGTAGGTTTAGAAAAGAAGTTGATGGAGGCAAGTACAGGAGCTGTTAAGATGGCGCAAAGAAATATAAGGTATCTTGCTTATGCCGACGATATTGTAATAATATCAAATAATACTATAGATATGTAGGAGAAGATAAATGTTACGGCAAAATTCCTAAAAAGTTTAAAATTAGAAATCAACATGCAAAAAACAGAAAGGGGTATTTTTAAAAATGGGGAAAAAAAGCAAAAAATGAAGAATGGTTTTGTGAGGGAATGGTAATTGAAACGATAAATAATGAATTAGTATTTTTTTTTTTTTTTTTTTTAATATACCACGTTTTTAAAATGGACTAAAATGTATAAAATAATTTTTTCTAACCCCGTATATATACCTAACCCCATACAGATAGTCCTGAAAATTTGTGATTGTGCAGTTTTAATTGATATGAAAATACCTGTAAGATTTAAAACGAAAAACATGGGGCGCATGCAATAGATAATTGAGATTGTATGGATGTAGTGCATATTACCTTGCAATAGATAATTGAGATGGTATGGATGAAGTGAATATTATCTTGCAATAGATAATAAATTGAGATGGCAGTGTATAGTATCTTGCGCCCCACCTTTTTCATTTTAAATCTTACAAGTATTTTTATAGCTATTAAAACTGTACAATCACAAATTTTCAGGACTATCTGTATGGGGTTAGGAATATACATGGGGCTAGGAAAAATTATTTTATACTTTTTAGTCCGTTTTAAAAACGTGGTATATTCAAAAAACTTTTTTTTGTAATTAATTATTTTTTGCTTTTTAGTCTTGTGTGTATGATATTTTTAATCAATTTTAAACAGTTTGATGAGATTAAGTAAATACGATATCAGTTAGTTGTAAAAAAAAATTAAAGTTTTTATCAAAAAGTAAATGATATCTTCGCATTTGCATAAATAGTGGAATATTCATTTTCACGATAAACCTACTTGCTTGAACTGAAATTATAAATTATTCTAATAATTATTACTTAACCATTAAAACTAAAAAACCCCTATGACAGATTTGTAAATACTGGAATATTCATTTTTACGATAAACCTACTACTTTGCGCGAGTGTCGACGATTCAATAATAAATGTAAATTCTCTTTAAAAAGTTGACATCTGCACTTTCTGACGCATAGAGTTAATTTATTTCAGTAAAAATATTGTTTATTTTCGAAAGATAATCTCCTCACTGTTATACTTAATTCATAATAGCCTTCGATTTAGTCGAAGTGATGGAGAAAATGGCGCTATTGGTCACTGAAAAGGTCGCCTTTTGTTTCAATATCATTAACCCCTACCGGCAACAATGTTAACTATACATTTTTTTTTTTGTAAATGCAATGATGCATAAGGAATATTATTACTGTAGATTTATGAGGAAACTGTTTTTAAAAATATCCATTTAAGTGGACACGGGAGATAAAGGGTTAATATTAAATTATCATCCAGTTCTGAGCTACGTTTAAAGTTTCAAGCCTGTAGCTCATCGGGAAGTTAGTTTAATATTAATTACAAAATTTGTACCGAACAAACAAACAAACAGACAGACAGACAGACAAGAAAGCGAGTAAGAAAACGTGTTGATAATAATAATAATAATAATAATAATAATTTTTTTTTTTTTTTTTTTTTATTCCTTAATTATTTTAAATTACATTTCAGTCCCGTTAGGAATAAGAATCCCTATCAAACGGGTTCTGGGATTAAGTAGTTTTACAAAGCTAACATAATATATATATATATATAAAAAAATAAAAATAATAAATACACAATAAAAAAATGATAATAATAATAATAATAATTATAATAAAATAGTACCGTCCATGTATAATATTTGGTATAAATATATTTATACGAATAACATAATTAAAAATTATCTTAGTGGAACAGATCAATGGTGGATAAAAAAGATATATTTGAAAATAAGATGTGATATAAACGGAAAAAGAGATAATGGTAAAGATGTTATATGTTTATAAATAATATAAAGGAGACGTACGAAAAACAGAGGTATAAACAGCAATTATGTAAAAAAAAAGGGCGTCCCCCCTCTTGTCAAGGCTCTAGCCAGTACAGGTGTTGAATTACTTAGAATATTTGTTATTTTTTTTAGTTTTTTACAATATGTTTTTAAAGTGAATATAGGTGATATTGGGTAGATTTATATAATAAAGAGAAGAGGGAAGAGAGAAAACGATATTATTGTAAGTATACTAAATATCATTTTGAATTTTAAGTGAATAAACTAAAAAAGATGTGAGAAATGATAAGAAAAAGAAAACAGCACATGAACAAAATAGGAAATTATCTTTCTGATTTTAGATTATAGGAAGGAAATTGGGAACGGCCGTTTCGTAAGCCACCGTCGGCTTGACAGTGATCCCATAAACCACAAAATACAAGAAAACAAATTGCTGCTTCTCTCGAAGCCAGCACAAACCTTCTCCTAAGAATGTTTAGGCTGAAGGGAAATAAATAATAACATAAGGTTCAAAGAAATATTAATAAAGAAAGTTTAACGTGCTGGGATAATATGTGAGAAATGATAAGAAAAAGAAAACAGCACATGAACAAAATAGGAAATTGCCTTTCTGATTTTAGATTATAGGAAGTCAAGCCGACGGTGGCTTACACTAACCAGGTCTTGCCTTTCTGATTCGGTTAAGGGAAGGCGGGAATTGGGCTGATGAGTCCGCAGAAGGACGAAGCGGCCGTTCCCAATTCCTTCCCATAATCTAAAATCAGAAAGGCAATTTCCTATTTTGTTCATGTGCTGTTTTCTTTTTCTTATCATTTCTCACATATTATCCCAGCACGTTACACTTTCTTTATTAAACTAAAAAAGATATGTGAAAGTGGATATACGTAGAAGTTGATATCGACTTCTTTCCTCTTGGATTCGTGAAATTGGAATCTTAAGGAACTCGAAATCGAAATTAAGTAGCCTTTTTACCCAGATTTCCACGAGTACAGTGGGAAAGTCACATTAGGAAAAAAATTCAAATTGCTTCGATTAAATTCATGGAAACTTATCTCTTTAAAAAATCCCACCATTAACAACCCCGGCCTGGTAGAAACCAAATCTCAGATTTCTACCATAACTTTTTACCCTTCATCAGTTATCCTAGTAAAAACATTATTACCTTTAATTATTATCGTTTTAATAATTAAGCAAAATCTTGTTCAAAACTGTAAATTATGATTGTAATATTATAATAACGCTATGGTGTTATTATAACAATAGAAAAGATTTTTTATTAAGAATGTCAGGAGTCACCAAGTTAAAATTGTTTGAATTTTGCTGAAAAAATTCATTACATCACTCACCCACTACTGATCTGGTAATGCAAAGACACAACAAAATTACGAGTTTCATCTTTGATTATAGCGAAGATATTTCATCTCAGTTTCAGTCTTAAGAATAGAGTTTGCCGAACTCTCTAGTCTTGACACTTGGGTAAAGGTAATTCTATAGACAATGAAAAATGAAAATAAAAAAGAAACTCAATGAGAGAATTGAAATTACACATATTACTCTATTCATTTAATTAGTGTATAATCACCATCCTGATTTCAAAAACAGATTTTAATTATCAAATGCCAGGCTGTTGATCACTAAGTTATTAGACATCGTGCTCTCCAGAATTTTTCTACAAGACCACTAAGATGAGAAAGAGCAGAAATTCATCGATATTAGCAACAGTCATATCTTGTCCAGAAGAACATAAAATACATACAGGAGAGTTAACAATATTAAGACTATGTAAATGGGCACTTAAACAATCGTGCCCAGTCTAAAGTCTAAAAGTAGCCATTGCAGCTGCACGGGGGGCATCAGGAACATGGTGAGAGTTAGTAGTAAGGACACTCCAAGATTTATTCCGTGATAATTGTGTAGCCATTGCACAAAAAGAACGTTTGAAAATTCTTTTAATCTCTAATTTTGAGGAATGGAAAAAATAATTTCCATTAAATTTATGTGTTATATAACATACTCTTACTGCAAGAAAGTCTGCCTTCTCATTCCCGTCCACATCACAATGGGAAGGTATCCACTGAAAGGTTCCTTTACGCTGTATTCCCTTAATAATAGACCTACATTGATGAACACGAAGATTTATACTCTCTAGATTAGAAGAAAGAGCCTAGACAAAGAAATTGTAGAAAGAAATTGTAGGGCAGAGGTTGAATCACAGAGGATTACAGCTCTCTTAAAAGAATTTTGCTGAATGGAAAGCTGCTGGAGGGTAACATAAATTGCTTCCAGTTCTCCGTCAAAATGGATTGTAAAACTACCTACTGGTAGGTAAAAACAGAAACGTTCACAGAAGATACCTGCACCAGCCCCTTGAGCAAAATCTGAAAGGGATTTATCTCTATAATTTTGGGCAGGGTAACGATCATAAATAGTATCACGTGGAATTACTCGGTGTGCTTCGGAACAGTAATCTGACTTTTTTATTTGATAATTTAAGTCCAATCTTATGTCAAGGTCTATAAAATAAATGGGATTGACATAAGAAAGGGGTTCAATATATACCAATATATTGTTGATCATTTGATAGCAATCGCTTGTACCCCTTGAATAAAAAACTTTGGGTTTTTAAGTTACTTTCTTGGTTATAATTATAGTTTCTCCAAAAGAGGGTTATTTGGGAGCCTAATTAGTCTATTATAAAGAATAATAGCATTTTTTGTAATCACATTGGTCATTGGGTGATTATTTGTCAAAAATTGCATTGCCAGTGTAGGAGTAGTTCCTCCGGTAATAATTCGTAGAGCTGGGTTGTGAAAAATCTCAAGGTATTTTATCACATTGTCAGAAGCAGAAGCCAACACTTCATTACAATAGTTCAAACCTGTTGGATATACATTTTATAAGTTGTATTTAAAATCTCTTTATTACCTCCCCATTTAATACCAGATAATTCTTTAAGGATAGGTAATCTTTTCTCAGCTTAAGAGATAATATATTCAACATGCTTATTCCATGTTAACTTCTTATCGAAGATACAGCCCAAATATGTTGAAGAATCATTAAGTTGTATAGGTTTGCCCTGTAAAACAAGTTTTTAGAAACAAAGGGTTGTTGGTTGATGGAAAAAATTTGAGTAGTTTTATTTATGTTTACTGACATATTATTATTCTTATACCAATATTCAAGTCGTTCTAAAGTTAAGTCCAAAATAGTATTAAGCTTGTTTTGATCTTTTTTCAGCAAATAAAGCCAAATTCGTCAATCCATCTGAAGTTATCAAGTTAGGAAGATCGTTAATAAAAATATTAAACAAAGTAAGATTACTTACAGTCGCCTGTGGAAACCGGTTTCATTTTGCTTAAATTTCGAGGTAAAATCACCGAAACGAGTAGCGCAAAATTGTTGAGAAAGAAAGTCTCTAATCCACAGGAGCATCTTGCCATCAACACCCGTGTTTTGCAGTTTTTATATACCCATCTCTGGCTATGGGCATTACATTTGCCACATAAAATAGTTTTTATTTGGGAAAGCCAGTAGACTAAGATCAAGTTTGGAATTACCGGGGGATAACATACAAATACAATTATATACAAAGATCTAAAAATGATTTTTCTTCTTCCAAACAACCATTTGTGCAATTTCTGCACCATTATAAGAGAAAAGATTAGTAAGGATTTTAAAAGAAGATATCAAACCATCTCTAGCACCAATCAAGATACCGCTGGAATTTGTCTTGTTTTAGGTAAAATATGGATAATATAAGGTCCAAAATAGTTATAATTCAAAGTTTCATAAGTCAAATTCGCTTCAAGAATAATAAAAATATCTACAGCATATGACTTACAAACAGTCAAAAGCTTCGTTCTCTTTTCATGGGAGAGACCACCAGCATTCCAATGGAGAATATTCAGATCCTTAAAAGGACGGTTTGTTGCAGTATTCAACTCCATAAAAAAAAAAAGGACGTAGAAAAATCTGTAGAGCTTAGTGGAAGCTGTAGCAGATTTTGCGTTATCGTAGGTGCACTACTAGGAGGTCCGCTATATTATATCCCATTTCAAAAACAGACACATTATTCTACTTTGAAGTTGCTGATCGACGCGACGTGGAAATGATTGTAGAATGAGAGAAATGGTGACATTATCCTTAAAACTGCATATTATTATGGCACAGTGTCTTCTAACTACTGTTTAATGTGAAATGAACTGATGTCTTCCAAAAGTGAAGGATACTGCAGCTTATAATCAATGATCAAAGCGAATGTACAGAAGCAAGTATTCTGGAAGCAAGATTACGAAAGCCTGAGTAACGGCTGACAATGGAATTTAACCAACGAACCAATGGATATACTTCCTAAGAAAGAATGAAAGAATATTCCTAATGTGCTTTTCAAAATTATTAGACGATAGTTTAAATGCAACTAGATACGCAGTTCCTAGAAATGCCTACTTCATATAACGATATAGAAATGTAAAATTTCAACGTTGTTCATAATGCTATGTTTTTTAAGAGCTATACTGATATAAATACATTTAGGATACAGGAATGTCTGCAATATCATGGTGCATCAGAAACAGATACGGACAATTTTATAATTGAGCGACATTATATTTGATATATATCATTATAGATTTCATCGGTAAAACATTAAGTTCTGATATTCTTAAATTTGACTTTCTATACTATAAAATATATAAGCGTTGTGGCTAATTATGATACCCCTTTCTAATTTTTCTGCAGATGAGACAAGTTTGAATTGTATCAGACTAAGTTTCCGGTACTGTTCTTTATGCCAGCAAAATATAGTTGACTTCCCGATTGATACCAAATTCAGAAGTTATCAAATTCGCAAGATCGTTTTCGAATTCTCAGAACTTTTAATCCAATGTAAACAGAATATACCTGAAATGTGCTGTCAAATTTAAAAGTTGTATTCAATCATGCAAAACAACGAATAAATGTCATGTATACATGGGTTTGGAAATGCGTCATTTCCAAGATATGGATAACTTCTGAACCAACGTTATCCTGACCGGGGACCAACAGCATGCCTGCTCATACCCCTGATTTAAATCTTCGGACTTTTTCGTGTTTGATTACATTAAAGCATTAGTGAAATGTACAGCATACCTGTTCCCGACGCCCACGCACTGCATGATCGCTTAGTGGATGGGTGCAACACAATTCGGCGTGCACCTGGCGTCATCGACCGTTTTCGGCAGTCAATGAAATCATATTGTGTTGCGTGCATTGCGGCCGGTGGAGGACATTTCGAGCACTTTCTGCGAAACTGAGCGACTGTATGGTCAATACCTCTATATTGTTGCATCGTTATATCTTGGAAATAAAGCATTTCCAGATCCATGTTTATATGATATTTATTCGTTGTTTTGCATGATTGAATACAACCTTTAAGTTTGGCAGCACATTTAGGTACACCCTATATATGAATCCTCGAGATAATATCGATCAAGAAATCTGGTGATGGAATTAAAAATTAAGAACTGAGATCTATGGTAAGCTACATTATCAATATCGTATTTCCTGCAATCATATATCACTACGATCCTTATATCACTCTGTGTAAGGGTAAGTTATAGAAGTAACAGATACATCAAATAGTACGACGTTGTTTATATCATAATTTTATGACTGAACAAGATATGTAAAATTATAAAAAATTTTTACATCCCAACAAGTAGTTTCAATGCGTTAGTGTGGTAACTATATCAACAAAAGAATGATATCATTTATACTTTGTGATAACCTTATTCAATGTAATTATTCTTGCACAACATTTAAAAATAAATACCAATCTAAGTCACAAAAGTGTTGCAAGATACTGAATTGATCTTTCATTGAACTCCAATTCCGGAATGATTTTCTTTAATCACATAATTTCATTGAATCAGGAAAATAGAAATGTTACAATAGACAATAAAAAAATGTCACAGTCTAAGGTTGACAGACTTAATAGCCAGCCCTGGCCCTCAGTAGGGCCCATGCGCGTTTTCTCCTAATTATTTAGTTCCCTGGTATTTCTAAAGATTGCTGTTTATTGATTTTAATTCGCTTCCATCTTTGATTGAATGGAGTGAATTTATTACAACATTAATTAATCCCCATATTGCCTGACATACTGTGTTCGGCATTGAAGAAGGTTGTGAGAACCGAGATGGAGCCTACAAGTAAATATTTTTTTGCTTAGCTTTTAAAACACTTCACCTCTCTTGGTGCCTTAAAAAATAAAATGAAATGGTTTTTTATCTTTTTGTTTAGTAGGAAAGAATAAAAAATCATGGATCTAGTATTCATGATTGCATTTTATTCAGTAAACTAAATTTCCTATTTAAAAATGGACTTCATTTTAAGTATAAAGTATTTTTGAGAATAAAATAGTTTTCTTCTCAAGTAATCAATTACAAGTATAATTTAGCAGCTGATGTTGCAGTTATTGTACAGGGTGGCCTACATAAAAACGCCCCGTATAGGTTTCAAGGTGTAACCTTGTATGTTCACTACATTGTATGTTCGCTATATAGCTATGTTCAATATATTGTGCAATGTTGTTCAATATTGTTCAATGTATGTTCAATATATTGTATGTTCGCTACACACAGTATTCAACGCCTAATAATGAAGTACCCTCCGGATATTATTGGCCACAATCGCTCGAAAGCTGATGAGTGTTGTTTAGTGTTTGTCGGCCTGAATGTAAGTTATGGCGTATTCAATTCCACAGCGTTAAATAGTATCCAATTTCAGACCAAACTATTCCTGAAAACCTTAAATGGTCGGTTTTATGTGCGCCACCATGTAATATGTGATATATCTTTTGATTTTCGAACGCCAAAAATACGAAGAAAATTTTAGTATGTAAAATAAATTAAAATTGAAATATATTAATCTCACAATGTAACACTTTGAAGCAATTTAAAAAAAACATTTAATGTTAATTATTAAGTGGATTTTCAAAAACTGTTTTACCTCTTTTAAGTAATCGGGCAACCAGAAAATGGGATTTAAAGCTTTCAATATAACACAAACAATAACTTTTAATAGCTTGTTCTTATCTTCCATTCTATATCAGTTTCATTAGGTAAATTTTAAAAAATTGTATAAAGTAGAATATGAAAAATCACAATAATATGAAAATTTTCAATTTATAGCTCGACCAATCAGAAAGACATATGCCGATTCTAAAGTACGGGGAGCCCGCCTTGAAGGGGTGAAGATAATGAACATCGATCCTTAACCGCTACAAATTTATCGCCATATTTTCTAACCTACTGTTCAACATTTAAAAAGCGAGGAGCAGAAATGGAACCTATAATTATTGTCCTCAAAATGAAAGTGTGCCGGCGGAAGTTTGAACTGCGCAGCCCTTCCGGTAGCTGATCAATTATGTTTTCCTGTCACAATGGACGACGTAGTCTGTTTTCACTGAGAAAGACATGTTGATAACGCCAAATTAAAACTTCTCTCGACTATTTAGCGTTACTTCAATACCAGTTCCTAACAATAAGTATTTATATAAATAAATAAATATATATTATTTATAAATACAATGCTCTTTTGCAAAGTAACAAGCGTTTACCGTAATGGCGGCGTCCTGTCATAAAATCAGGCGGAAGTGCCTGACCAGACTAATCGATGATACATGCGCAGATCTCACAAAAACAGGGCGGCCATCTCTCATTTGGAGGACAGGTGTTATTCGTATAGAACTCGCTTTTAAAACGCATCTCTTCTCTTGGGGGTTTTTATAGAATATAAAATTAGAAAATTGTAATTATAATGCAGTATATTAGCAACGAATAATAAATCGTGAATCGACTATTCATGATTGCATATTATTTACTAAACTCGCGAATATCCAATTCCTCAATTTAAAAAATGCCTGAACTACAAAATATTTTTTTAATAGTTTTCATCTGAATGAATACACTAGAAGTATAAATTAGCAGCTGATGCTACATGTTATTATAATATCTGATGTTCCTTTTGATTTTCGGAGGCAAAAATTACGATGGAAATGCAAAAAATACCAATACTTAAAATAAGTTCAAACTGAAATTCGTTAAACTACAATGTAATACTGTGAAAGTGTTTTTTTCAAATGTTTTTACTGTTAATTTTCAACGGATACTCATAAACTTTTTACCTCTTTTAAGTTATTTGTATATCCGAATATAGGCTGTGAAGATTGATAAATAACAGGAACAAATCATAACTGTAAATAGTTTCTTCTGATCTTCCATTCTATGTCACTGTTTCATTCAGTAAACATCATAATTCTATATAATAGAATACGAATAATCTCAATATTAAGAACATTTTCAATTTCATTTCCATTGTTTCCATTATTAGTAGAAAAATTGACAGAAACTCACGAGAAATTTTATTTTTCGTTTTTAAATTTTTCAAGCTACTCATCCACGATAGTTCCAGTTATTAAAACAATGGAGTCACAGAAAGCAATTGTTTACTTTATTCAACAGCATAGTTAGTCTTTATTTTAGTAAAGTATTTTTTAGTTAGTATTTTTCTAGTATTGTCATCAGTATTTTTATAGTAATAAAACCAGTAAAATTAGAGTTCATATTTCATCTTGTATTCTTTTTTTTATACTATAAAAACAGTAAAATTAGTTAATCGGGAATATCATGTGCTTATGAGTATTTTCTGCACTATGACCAACTGCTTTTTTTCATGAATTTAGGATTAAATTATTTCAAGACTTTGGCGTCCTCTTCAAAAAATTATAAAATTCGATCGAAATGTATTTTTTATGTTCCCCTCTATTAACTCTATTTTTTTAAGAAATGGTGCCAAAAACAGTGATTTTACAGAGTGATTAACCCACAGATAGTCTATTATGGGTAAACACGCCCATCTTGGGCTTGTTGTTTGCAGAGAAGAACCAAAAAGTTTGCCTGCAAGATCACCCGACCTATATCCTCTGGACTTTTTTTTTCTGGGACTAACTGAAAACTCTAGTGAACGCTTCACCAGTTACAAATATACAAATATAGTGACCGAATTCTGACTGGTTGTACAACGATTCAGGGTTTCCCTGGAATGTTTCCAAGTTTGAGGTGGAGACTACTTCTAACACCTCACCTAACAGTGGCTCCAGCATAGGATAGGACTTGTTAATTATTCTGCACCCATGTTCATATGGACTTTTTTATATTATGTTGATACGTTGCATCGAACATTGAGATTTGATCGATCATTTCAGAACCATGCTGTATATATCTTATATTATGAAAGCGTTATTCTGTCTGTCATTGTCATAAGACTTTACGTTTTTCCCATTTTGTGGCCAAACAATAAGCGATAGATAAGATAGATTGCTCATGCAAATGGATAAAATGTAGATCTTTTTAAGACAAACAAAATGCTACAAAAATCTTTCAAAAAGTTTTTTTGGATTCTAAGATGTCGTCTTTTAAAAGGTCAAATTTGTACTTTTTCTCAGTTTAAACGAAAAGTATAAAAGTTGGAAGAGAACAATATATTGAGAAAATGTTTGTATTTGAAAATTCTATCGAACGGTATATCAGTCATTCATAAACGTTTCTGCGTTTCCAAGATACATACAAAAAATGTGAAAAATTTCATCATTTTTTTTCATTTAAATTGTGTTGTAAAATTAATTGGAATCAATTTTATTGTTTTATCCAATCGTTTGATAATTAATCAATCGTTTGAGAATTATTAATACTTAATTTCTTATATTTTTTAATTCATTTGCAATTCATCTAACTTAGGAAGGCAGTCCGCTCAGGCGTTGGGACTGAGAACTTGAAAAAATAGGTGTGAAAGGGTATCAGGGTATTGTTGTGGTATTATAAAAAGGCCTAATGGGATCCTTTTTTTAGTATTTTGGAGAATTCAGTTCTTCGGAAATGTAGTTAATTAAAGCCGACAATAACGAGGTCAAGTTCTGTAAAGACTGTTGTAATATTTCCTCCCCACCTATTTTACCTTACACCCTTTCATTCATATTTTTTCAAGTTCTCAGTACAATTTCTGCATTGGATTTTGATTTTTTCGATAATTTTCAGTTTCAAATTGCATTCGAGTCAAGTGAGTTAAATTTAAATATTGCAATTTCATTGATATTGACTGGAAAATTTTTATGTATTGTAGGAACGTTATTCTGTCTGTCATTCTGTCGTAAGACTTTCAGTATTTCAATTTTGTGATCAAACGATAAGAGATAGATTGGTCGTGCAAATGCAAACAAAGTGCTACAAAAATCTTTCGAAAAAAGTTTTTGGTTTCCAAGATATCGCATTTTAAAGCGTCAAATTTTGACTTTTTCTCAGTTTAAACGAAAAGTATAAAAGTTGGAAGACAACATTATAGACTATTGAGAAAATATTGGTATTCCAAAGTTCTATCGAACGATATATGACTCATTCACAAACGTGAAAGAAAAGTAAAAAAGTAAAGTAAAGTAAAAAATTTTCACTTTAAATTTTTTGTGTGTGGCGCCAACCCGCAATACACCTGAGAAGTCACAAAGGGCTGGGAAGTCGTATATTATCCGATCATCTCAACATTCATTCATATATAAATAAATAAAGTTTGTATTTTGCTATATATGAAACGGTACCAGGCTAGTTAATATATATATATATATATATGTATTAGGATTCATCCAGCCCTCCGTAGAATGAAGATTGGATTTCTTTAAAAAGGAAAGTTGGGCGAGAAGTAGCCTGCTATGCCACTATACATGTAACATACATAATCAACATATTAAGGAAAATGAAATAATAATTGTACTAATTTGTAATTTTTGTAATTTTTGAAAACCAATAACTCTAATGTTTGTGATAAATCATGTCCTGCGATGCATCTTTTCTAGATAATTAACTTATTGAAATAATTAGTTCAAAGAACATATATATATGAAGTTGGTCATATCGTCCCTTACAACTTAAAACTTAGCTTACATACTTTCTTTACTTATATCCCCCCAAAACACCATGCCCCTCTTTTATCTCCTATCCCCGCGCAAGCCTCTCCGCAGGGGAATAATTTCACGTAAAATAATCTCAATAATCAGGACTTTACAAATCAACTTTAAAGTTAAAACTTAACTACGATATGACCAACTTAGGAAGACGATACGAACTTCAAACTTCGCATACATATACCTATTACATATATGATAATACCATGTATAGACCAAAGAGGTAGCACCCAAAAATCTCGACTTATGGACGTAAAACCAGTTCACGATGCTCAGGTCACGTGGTTTCAGGGTGGGCTTGGGGTCAACCGGCACATCAATAGAATAGTCGTGCAAAGGCCTGATGATTGCGGCAAGAACCAGAGCTCAACCTACTACGATGGCCGCGCAATTTGCAATCAAAGTTTTCAACTGACTTAATCAATTACTCGACAATGGTAAGAGCTGGACATGAGATCCCAGTGACTTTATTTCTTATTATGACCCACTTAATATATTTCTGACCTCGATTGGATCAGATGACCTACATGCCATGACCCTATACAGGCGTCCGTTTTTTCTTTCCAATGGCTTTACTATTGTTTTAACTAGCAGGAAAGCCTGTCGGACGCCAGGCATAAAACAATCAGAAAAATCATTTTATTATCAACTATCAAATATAAAGTAAATGTAAACTAAATACTGTGCTAACTTGTGAACGAAGCTTCTACGCCAAAAATGGTTTTGAATTTCGAAATCAGCGTAAACAACCGATTAAGTACGCCAAATTTCATTAAAATGGATGCAGTGGTAACAAAATTATTTGCTTTTGAACGAATGCTTTGTTAGAATTTCAGTTGTCGAAATATGTTCCCAAGAACAAAATTTCATGGAAACAACATGGAATAACACAATGAATTAATATTTTCATCCAATTTGATTCAAAGACCCCAACGGTTCTCAACGGTACCAATCGTAATAGCTTAATTATATTGAGTTACAGACAGACAGACTGACAGACAGACGAACTTAGCCAATTTATATGTATATATATATATATATATTTGATTCGATTGATGATTTGATTTGAATTTTTTTTTTTAATGTTTATCATTCCTACTTCTTACCTGTACACCTGTAATATAGGTTCTGAGAGTTTAATGTAAAGGATCATTTTCCACCCAAAACGAAAAAAGAAATACGAACCATATCGAAAGTTTAATTTATCTAAAGAATAATTATTATTTTTGAATCATAACAACAAAAGGCATTTAAAACTCACTTTTGTATAATCTAAATACTGCGCAAACTTGTGAACGAAGCTTCTATGGCAAAAATGGTTTTGAGTTTCAAAATCAGCGTAAAAAACTGAGTAAGTATGCCAAATTTCATTAAAATCGGTGCAGTGGTAACAAAATTATTTGGTTTTAAACGTATGTTTTGTTAGAATTTGAGTTAAAATTTCATGGAAACACCATGGAATGACAAAATGAACTAATATTTCATCCAATTTAAGTACCTTTGATTCAAAGGTACCATTGCCAACCTTGGATCTATCTTAATAGCTTAATTATATCAAGTTACAGACAGACGGACAGACAGACAGACAGACGAAATTAGCAAATTATGTAAGTTGATTTTTCCTATGTGATTGCCAATGCTACAGAGGACTATTTCGTAAAAATTAAATCAATTTTAAAAGGCATAAACAAGTTTTGTAATTACATCAGTTATGATAATGAAAGACGATGGGTGCTTTATGATTGTCCATCGTAACATTCTTCAGTGAACAAACTTTTGGAATTTATTCAAGGGAAGTATGGAGAAGAGAATCGAAGATTTCAAGTTATTTGAAATTATACTTCTGTGATATCATGCAACATTAGGAAAAAAAAAGCTTAACTTAAATTTTACAGCTATTTGCAAAAGATTACGACTAACTATTGCTATTAAGTTTTTTCTGCTAATTCTGTAATCTTCTTTGTTTATTGCACAACTTTCTGTCGGTGTTGTATCACCTTATATTATATGACAGATGTTTATAGAGTTGGGAGAAGTGTACCAGTCTGGTTTTCTTGATGTGCCGTTTGCACTTACTACATCTGTAGTCATAAATGGGCAAAAACACCATTTCTAAGTGTTATTGTGATATCAAAAATCATAACTTTTATTATCAGGACGATAATCTGAACGTGATATTAGCAGAAAGGTGAATAAGAGCAATACTGTTATCCTTAATATGATCAAGAAATTTGGAGATACTAGTGAATTCAGGGACCGAAGGAAAGGTGGACGTCCCAGGAAAACAACCTCACATGATAAGAATGCCATAAAGTGAATTGTTAGTTATTCCCTGAAGAGTTGGTGCTAAAAAATCAAGATTGTTCTAGAATCCTACAAGTTACTGATATTAATATCGGCACTGTTTCCGGACGCCTCAGCACAGAATTTGCATTAAAATCTTAGACTAACCACTTTAATGAAAAAGCAAATACTCTATGAGTATTTGCTAAGTGTCATAATTTGCTAAGTGTCATCGATCCTGATCAAGTTTTTGTTTTCAGATGAATCAACTTTGCAGGGATTTCCATTACATCAAACATATATTCGACGACTAAAAAGTAAAAGGTTTGGAGAAAAATTCACCGTCAGCACCGTAAGTGCAGAATAAAATCTTTATATATATATATTAAAAAAATCCAACTAGTTACGGTTTTTTAACGAACCTTTCTCAAGTGGTTACAATTTAAAAACATGCACTATATAGCAGAAATCATCTAATGAAATTAAAATTTATGCAAAAAGGTCGGAGGGCTTGAACCAATCAGGATTCGGATAGCTGAATGAGTAATTGGTGACGACCGCTGGAATCTGGAACCAATAAACTTCTTCTGAAGGGTGTGGGCAAAATGGTGAGATCTATGACAACGAAAACGGCAACATAAGATGAGACTAACAGAAATATGGTAGGATGTGGAAGCTAAATAAGAAAAGTGAAACCAAAAAAAAATCTTTTTCTTTTGTTTTCCCTCTTTTTTTGGTCAATGTTTTCTTTTGATATTTATTACTTACTAGCTGTACCCGGCATGCGTTCCAATGCCACTCAGGGTGGTAGGATACTTAGGTTGCCGTGTTGCCTTCCACCCACCCAAGTGTGGTGTTCCTGCACCCCCCCTCCCATAAGACAGCAAACTTTTCACTTTTTGCAATAGACTTAGGGAGCCCGAGAACGGGCCTTAAATACATGGTCCCGGTGTCGGTCGTGGATAGGATACTTTGGCCAATGTGTCGCTTCCCCCCCACCTAAGTATGGTGTCCCATAGGAGAACGAATTTTTCTCTTTTTGCAATTGACTTGAGGGTCCGAGAACGGGCCCAAAATATAAGGTTCATGTGTCGGTCGGGGGTGAGACATTTAGGCTCTTGTGTCGCCTTTCCCCCACCCAAGTGTGGTGTCCCCGCCCCCCAAAGCAGAGCGAATTTTTCACTAATTCCAATTAACTTTGGGGGCGGAGAAGTGGCCCTAAATATAAGGGCCTGGCCTCGATCGGTAGGGGAACACTTAGGTAGCCGTGTTTCCTTCGGTTGTGAGTAGGATACTTAGGCTCTTGTGTCGCATCCCCCACCCAAGTTTGTTGTCCCCGCCCCCATAGGAGAGCGAATTTTTCCCTTTGTGCAAATGACTTAGGCGGGCCCGAGAGAGGGCCCTAAGTATAAGGTACTGGTACCAGTCTGGGGTGGGACACTTAGGCCCTTGTGTCGCCTTTCTCCCACCCAAGTGTGATGTCCCGCCTCCAAAGGAGAGCGAATTTTTCACTTAATGCAATTGACTTAGGGTGAGCCCGAGAAGGGGCTCTAAATAAAAGGGTCCGGTGTCGGTCGGTGGTGTTACACTTAGGTAGCCGCGTCGCCTTCCACTCACCCAAGTGTGGTGTCCATGCTTCCCACAGGAGAGCGAATTTTTCACTTAATACATTTGTGTAGTTCTCATTGTCACCACCAGGTGCATATTTGGCTATTTCACAGGTTTTACCCATTTTTCACTGATTTTATCCCTGGGGGCGGGTCCAGGTTCTAAGGTAGCCTATCTTTTCCGCAGGGTCCTAAGCAGTAATTTTGCAAAGTTTGGTCCAGATAGGTCAAAGGGCCTATCAGTGTATAGATGACAAAGAAAGAAATAAAGATTCATTTTTGTACAGGTGTACAACAGCAGTTGATGACAGAAGAATTAAAAGTCTGAGCTTAATTTACAAAAAAAAAAATCATCTAATTCAATTTTAAATGAATTATCAGAATGTGGATTACATGTGAGTGCAAAGAGTATTAGATGCAAACTCAAAGACTTTGATTTAAATTCCAGAATTCTAAGGAAAAAGCCACTTCTATCTCCCAAACAAAGAAGAAGAGATTAGAATAGGCTAAAAAAACATGTTAATTTGTGAAAAGAACAATGGGATAAGTAATTTGGAGTGATAAGACCAGAATATTCATATTTGGCAGAGATGGAATAAAATATGTAAGGAGGAGAATTGGAGAAGATTTGTTACCTGAGTGCACTGTACCTACCATGAAGTATGCCGTTAGTGTCATGATCTGGAATTGCATGACAGCTAAAGTTGCAGGCATAATTTGTTTAATTCATTGCTCTTTAAATGCCAACAGACATTGAGAATAATACTTGAGCAAAATTAATCCCTTCGGCACATAACCTTTTTCATAATAATGAGATCTATATATTTCAGCAAGGCTCAGTTCCATGCCATGTTGCTGTTGTCGGTAAAAAGGGGTTTAAGGAAAATAACATTTCACTTCGAGAATGCCCTGACTTAAACCCTGAATTTGTGTGTTATTTTGAAGAAACATGACAGTCAGAAGCAACCTAGGAATCAAGGAGAAGCTACAATTAATATTAATAATAGAAGCTACAATTCAGTGTTGGTATCATATTACAACACCTGATGAACTAAAACACTTGGTTCACTCCATGGAATGCCGTAATTGGTGCAAAAGATTTCCCGGTGAAGTACTAACAAAAGTGGTTAGTTTCATTATGGTTTTACTGTATAATTTTTTGAAATTGTACTTTTTTTCTCATAAATTGTATTGAATTGCAATATGTATTACATTGTTTTTCTAATAACGTCAAATGTGATGGTGTTATCCTAAGAAAAATGGATGTATGAGCCAGCAACCTTGAAAAACACAAATTTTCTAAAAGGTTCCCACAATTTTGGCCACTAGTGTATATAGATTATGACGAAAACCATATTGCTCAATGCATTGCACGCAAATGCAATTATTGTAGCAATGGGGATCCGTCAGAATATGAACCGACTCTTTGCATTTGCGGAAAATGTGTTTCTGTTCGTTTCAAAGGCTGGAACGATGAGCAAAATTAATGCTGTGATTATGTGAGTGGGCATAGAATGTGGTAAGGTTATTAAAATCTTTATTGACAATAGGTGTTTGGTGTTGGGCCAATCGGCAAGATAGTTTTAACGGGTTTCCCCAATATAAGGTATCCTGGGGTAATAACGCCAGGGTGGATAATAACGCCAAATACTTATATTACGCGTAGTTATGAATGAATCCGGGAGATAACACTATGGGTTCTGCGCAGAAGGGCTTTGAGTCATCTGAATGACAAACAACCACTAAAAGTTACTTTGTATCATTTGTAAACCTTATCGTTGGAAGAAGTACTTGAGACTCAACACCCGATCCAAAATTTGCGAGGTAAGTTCTATGATGTGAACACTATGTATTTGTTAGGAAACACTTTGTTATTACATAAATTTGTAGTGTATTTCAGGTACTTTCAAAATGTTGTGGGAGAATTTGGATGTATTCGCGAGGTAGCTTGTATTTTAAAATATACAGCGCAATTAGTTAATTCTATTCAGTGGCGAAACTACATTCGAAGAGGGTTTATTTTTTATTTTTTATTTTCATTTTATGCATGAGAGAGCATTTGTGCCCACATTACTTCGTCATGAACCTCTTTGTCCAGAAAGAGCTCAAACCCATCAGTATCCAAAAAAATGAAGACCCAACCTCAAAATAAACAAAAAGGCTATCAAAGGAACTGACGAATCATGGTTCAGTTCTGTTTGCTGCAAAGATAAAATGCTGTATATGAAAAGATGTATATTGTGCGGGTTATATGTTCATGAAATTTGTGTTGGTTTAACCAAAAAGGATAAAGAGAAATTTGTATGTCCTAAATGCTGCTAATTTTTTCATGTCAGAATTTTTTCATTATGATTTGAAGAGAAAGAGAAGGATTTTCTCTTTTTTATTTGTATTTTCTTTTAATCCTGATTGGGATGAAATATAGAGTTTTGAAGAAATAAAGAAAAGTGAGTTTGTTTCGTTATTTTACATATATATATTTGGAAGATTATTAATGCATCCTGATGTCGCAATTAATGGTAAGGAAGAGCAATTTGTCAATATACAGGGCTGTAGAGGTTGTATTTTTAGAATTGAACAATTCACATGCCATTTTTCAATCTTGTTTTATAATTTTGTGTCCATGGCATTATTACCCACATAGGTGGGTAATAACGCCAAAAATAGTATTGGTCTAGCAATCACGCTACTACATTTTATATATCTGCTAAAATATTCTTTCTTGTATACATAGTCAATAAGTTGCAGTATCAAATCTTGTATTTGTTTTCAAAAAAAAAATCTAAAACAATGCCGGGAAAATTGCTAGAAACTTAGCGTGGCGATATTATCCCAAGGACACCTTATTTGCATTGTTCCCCTTGGCATGGGATAGACTAAAGAACCCCGTTCATAGAAAAAAAGTTCATTTAAACGGGATTGTTTATTCTTGTGATTAACAATTTTTAGAAGATTGTTATCGGATGTGGAAGTAAGAGAGATATTGAGAGGCAGGATGAGGTTATTTAATGCTTTAAACATAAAAGGGTGGAATGGAACAGATAGGCATTTACAGGGGGCTCGTGGATTGAGGCTATCGTTTTTATAGTGAGATCGAATGGAAAGGAAAATATGTTTATCCAGAAAAAATAGTGGGTAATCGTTTAAATGCAAAATATTCCTAATGTTGGTTATTTCAGAGAGAGAGTTTGAAATGTTACTTCAGAGCTCAAAAGCCCGCATGACAGTCATCTTTATATTGTTAACTGTGAATGGGTTAGGGGAAAAAGAATGGAATTTAAGAGTAAGGTTTTGAAAGGAAGGTTTGCGATAAACCGATGTATGAAAACAAGCATTCTTACGTTGGATATTAATATCAAGAAACGCAATCTTCTTTTTCAAATTTAAATTTAATAAAAGAATTAACACTGGCTATAATATTCTCGATATCTTCTTGAATGGAAGTACTGCTATAGAAAATTAAATCATCAGCATATCTACGAAATAAAGAAATGTAAAATCTCTTTTCATCTTAGATGATCAAATGCTGAATCCTCTATGAAGACCATAGAGATTTCAGCTAAAATCGCTGAAGCCGATAGGCCCATGAATAAACCAGAGGACTGATTATGAATATTATTATCAAAAATAAAGAACTGCATTTTAAATAAACTGTGATGAGAGGGAACATATATCTTATAACTAACATGGTTGTCACGGATCTCACCTTTTTGCCCACACCCTTCATAAGAAGTTGATTGGTTCCGGATTCCAGCGGTCGTCACCAACTACTCATTCAACTATCCGGATCCTGATTGGCTCAAGACGTCTGGCCTTTTGCATCAATTTTAATTTCATTTTACGATTTCTATTATGTAGTGCATGTTTTTAAATTGTACCCACTTACGAAAGGTTCGTTAAGGAACCGAAACTAGTTGGGTTTTTTTTAATGTGTATACAAAGATTTTTATTCTGCACTTGTGCGTCGGCGTCCTTTCCTTAGTTTGGTTTTTTCGCACGTTAAATTTATTTTAGATATAATAATGTTTGACAAAATTGTAGTGCTGTCTCAAACCAGTATTTGGACTTAAGGACTAAATGATGATATAATAAAACATTCATGGTTTAATATTCATCACAAAATGATCTTTGGAGATTTACTGAAAATATTCCAACAACTCGAGAAATAATTAAAATAGAAATAATAATAAAAAATGAAAACAAACAAACAATAACAGAAAGGTTTCTCCAAAATATTTCAAAAATAAATGCGAAAACACCATATTATTTGTGCGAAGAAATATACTACCCTACGCTAATGGACCGGACAGTGCGCGTTACTGGAAACAGTGAAAGTTTACCTCATTTAATAGTGGGATGGGCCCCAGGTGCTGAAATTACATTAGCCACCCTGCCGGGCATGCTTTCCACAAGGTTTTGATACAGAGCTATGGGTATTTTTGTCCATTTCTGCTTCAAGAACCTGGCCAGTGCAGCTGTAGATGTCGGGCGTGGTTCCTTGGCCCTTAATCGATGCTAACTCGTCCCATAAATGTTTTATGGGGTTTAGGTCGGGACCCTGAGCAGACCATGGAAGCCGCTTTACAGTCATCTCTATATACCACTGCTGGACAGAGGTTGAAACATGGCATGGAGCATTGACGTTTTGAAAATAACAATCGTCATTTCCTAGCATTTGCCAGAGAGTAGGAACAACCCGATTGTCCAAAATGTCCTTCTAGCCTCGGAGTTCAAGATTCCCGCAACAACATGCAATGGTCCCAGGCCATATCATGAGAATATCATGACCATATCACCTCCAGAGCTTGTTTTCCCCAACCGCCGAACTTCACAGTTCGAACGATGCACTCTGGTAAAAGACGTTCGCCTGGCATTCGCCACACCCAAACACATCCATCCGACTGAAAGAGAGTGTAATATGATGAGGCATGTTAGACTCCATAAAATTGTTTTCCACTGCTCTATAGTGCAGTTGCGACATTGCAAACACCACTTGAGTCTGGCGGCTCTGTTGAATGATGAGATGTGTGGTTTGTGTGTGGCAACACATCCGTGGATTTTAAGGGCATTTAATTTCTTCAGCAACGTATTGTGATGAACTGTAATCGCGATGCCTGTTGAAACTCACTGTTTATGATTCGGAGGGTTTTTTGCGGTTATTACGAACCTCGCGCTTCAGGACGCGTCGATCGCGTACGGTCAGTTTCCGGGGACGACCAATGCGTGCAGTTCGTGTCCCAACGCCCGTATTCTTCCACTTCGTGATGACACCACCAACAGTTGAATGTGGCTGTGATAATTTCGCCGAAATTGCACGA
>JAFIDM010006943.1:39990628-40020903 GCA_023159025.1 Thereuonema tuberculata | reverse complement strand
GCTCAGTGAATTTGTGTTTTGTTTTGTTTAGTTATGTGCGTTCTTTGATTTATTTTACTGTAAAAATAACAGATTAATTCATCACAGAAATAGCTTACATTCAAAACACTTTGAGGGAATTTTAAATATTTCCTTTGTATTAAGAATGTTTTATGCTTGGTGTTTGTCGGGTTGTATAAATAGGCATCATCTTTCTTTCTATGATTATTAGTATATTAAACCAGCATATTAAATAGGAAACTCACCTTTCAAAGATTCATAATTCGATGTTACATTACACGTGGTATTCATGGCAAGTTTATAGTTTTCCAAATAGATCATTATAGGTTTTACATCTGAATGTTCTTTACACTCAATATGTTCAAAGAGGTTGTCATAACAGGTTTTGACATTGCTGCTAAAACTGAAATTATAAGATAGTCATAATGTAATTCAATGAAAGTGTTTTGATTTTATTATATCAGAAGTAAAATCCTACTTTACACTAACGTTATGTTTTATAAAGCACTATCATTTAGGCAATAACAAAGAACTTAGAATCTTCTGCATTTAATCCCTGTTACTAGATTTATGTTGCTGAGGTGATAAACTAAACTTTCAAATTTACTGACAGAGTTTAGTTATTGTCAGTTTAATTAGTAGAATCCGATTTTAACAGCTATTCACCTAACATCACTTTTACACCACATGTAAAAAACTAATAAGTTAATACTTTCCGTTAACCTCATACCGAAATCTTGGGTCAATCTTAGGAAAGTTTAAATTGTAAGACAAGACATGGTATAGCCTTTAATCCAAGTTTGCCGCATAGTTTTTAAGCATTTTCAAATCGTTAACTCTAGCTCTTTTTGAGTAAATTATGAAGTGTTAAAAATAGCAATTTATTGATATTATTTTAATCACTTCGTACCGGCATTTACAAAAAATTACGCAGACTAGAATTGATCAAAATATTAAGATACGATTTGAAGGTTAACGTTGCCGACAGAACCAGGTAAAGACTGTTCTGGAAGATTATCTGAAAACTTTTATATAAGGTATATGGCCCAAATATCGCCCAGGTTCCTAATACCGTCCAGTGCGTTGGAAGACGGGATAGTGATGCTATCACGCGGGAACCCATGGAAACAATTTGCCATTCCTTCCGTTAGCACGCTGTGTTCGTTTGGTGGTGTTAGTTCAACCCGTTTATTTTTTGTGAATTCTTAAAGTTTTTTCGTTCTGGTAAGTTATGAAACTACTGTTTCTTTAAGTACTGCAGCTTAGGAATTACTGATGCCATCATAGCCATCTAATATCGTGAAATAGTGAAAGAAATAACCTATCTGTTGATAATTTCTGTAACTTGTTAGAGGTAGCCGGTTTGTCTGTAGCGTCCCATATTGACAAGCTAGAGAGTGCCCAATATCGCCCACCTCGTTGTTCCATATATCGCCCACTGTGCGATATTTGGAACTTATATTTATACATTTTATCTTGGTTAATTACAGATGTCTCAACGTAAGACATGGAACAGAGTCAAGATGAAGGAAGCTCTCACAGCCGTAAAAAATAAAGAAATGGGCCTTCTGAAAGCTTCCAAAACATTTAATGTCCCACACTCTTGCGAGTGGGTCACCATTCAAAATTGCTCTAATGAATTCTCTCAGCAAAAGGAAATTAAGTCCTAAGGGGCTGAACTTAGAAGATCCAAAGAAAAAGAAGCTCGCAACACCTACAAAGAATTGCGAAAAGATTAAGAAAAAACAAAAAAATGCAAAGAAGTCCAAAAAAACAAAGTATTTAATGGTGTGGGCGATATTTGGAATACTTTCACAAAATTCAAAATATGTGTTTTGACAGAACAAAAATTGAGGAAAAATAAAAAATAATAGTTATATCTATAATTGGTTCAGGAACATGTAAGTGAAGGTTATTATGATATATTGTAATTGTTTGAAGCCACTGAGAAGATAAATGACAAGAATATGTGCAGGTTTTCTTAGATGGGCGATATTTGGGCCATATACCTTACTGTTGATATATATATTGTGACAATACTCACATATATCAGTTATTGTGAACCAAATAGTCGAATTTTAATTATATTATTTCTTTTGCCTTTTACAAATGTCAAAAAAAGGAAAACGTAAACTTGAAATAAATTCAAAATCATTCTTTTGTAAAGCTAATGGCGAAAAGATTTCGTTAGTGTTAGTTTTAGTTATTATCAATGATTTTATTTTAGACTGAATTTATTTTAGTCAGGATTTTAGGAGAAAAATCTTTAACCTAAAAATGTTAGGATTTAATTTAATAAACTTAGGATTTAGGTTAATTTTGAAGTATTTTAGTGATTTAAGCTTAATGGATTTAATTTCGATTTAACTGAGGATTTTAATTTTTTTTTTAAAAATTAAAAGGGAATTAATTTTTTTTTTTTTGCTTTAGATTAACTTAGTTTAGTTGATTCCGGAGAATTCTTGGAAAATTCCATGAGTCAGCATTCCATATTTGGAATTGCTTTGTAAATTTAAATATCATTGGATAACGATCTTATCACCTCAGGGAATGCAATGGTGACGTAATCTCCCTTATAAGGTGAGATAAGCGTTCGAGCCTTATGAGTGGATATTGGTCTGTGACGTCATAGCGGCGGGCCAGTTAAGTTTATAAAATGCTGTATGTTAAGGAGCTCGGTCTCTTACTGACCAGCATCGGGGTCTCCTACTGACCAGCATCGGGGTCTCTTACTGAACAGCGTCGGGGTCTCTTACTGATCAGCGTCGGTCTCTTTTTGTTCAGCAGCAGCTCTCATCGTTAGCTACAAGTTCCCTTGCAGTCACGAGAACCCGAGCTGGATACTTCAGTTTGTAGCCGCGTCCTCGTCCCGACACCGGTGACCGAAAGCCATAATAAAGCTCGGCCCATAGTGTTAGCATTGATGTGTTAAATTAAGTTGTTACGATAGCTAGAAAACTTGCATAGCCCGTTTAAAGCCGCATGGTTTTTATTTGTGAAGGAAATATCTCACAAGTAAGCTTTAAGTGATTTACGAACGGAAAATTCTCTTAAATCGCTTGTGTCGGTTTTTAAATGCACGTGTACACCCGTGTAGGATTTCCGAGTTTGTAAGTAAACCCTTTAAGTTTGTGAATTCGAATTAGTGCAGTGCAACTAGTAAGAATTGTTCCCAGATAAGCGGAATTAATTCAATAAGCGACTCAATCTTCCAGTAATTCTCCATTCAGTTCGACGAAGTCACAAGCCTTAGCTTCGCCAACATTTTATTATTTTAAAATTAAATCAGGTGTTAATTTCTTCATTGAATAAAAGCTGTCAAGTTTATTTGTGTCATGAGAGTGTTTTCACCCGTTGTATGTGGACGTGAAGAGTGGCTCCCCTGCGCCACGAGATTGCTGAATTTAGTATCAACCGGGATGTAACGATTGTGGAGGGGGTGGAAGGAACTTTACCGAATCAACGGTTGGCGCCCAACGAACATTCACGAAACCCGAAAAAGCACCTTACCCCAGTTGGTCCCGTTACAATATATATATATATATATATATATATATATATGTAGCCGGACATTAATCTGAAATTTGAAAAATGCGACACAACTTTCAATTTACGGCTCCCGGAAATTTGTTCGAAAGAAATTTGTTCGACAGTAATTTGTTCGAGGTCATTCATTTATTCGAACGGTAACTTGTTCGAACGGAAATTTTTTCGAATCGAACATTTCCTAGTGGGTGTTCGAAAAATATTCTCTTTAACAATTTTGAATATTTATCTAAAGAAAATACATTTATCATCGCGTAACATTTCTGAAGTTAATTCATTAAATTAAGTTAATTAATGAAAATCGTTTTAAGCGAAATCTATTGTAAAAATATTTTCAATAATATAGAAGTTTTATAAGCAAATTATGGAATCACATTTGGTAACCCTGCGATAACGAGGATCGGATTATTATAATAATGATCCTCACCCTAATTATGGTTAGTTACATTCCAAGCAGCGTCTTAAAAGATTATTTTGGAAATGTTAAGTAAAGTAATCATTTAAACCAGGGATCTCTAACGAAATACTTTCCTTGCACGTAACTAACTTAAGAATTAATGCTCCATTATTCAAACATAATATGCAAGTAATTACAAAAAATGATACAAGATACATCCTCTTCTTATCGACGCTATATTTCACCGTTTTAGTTCTTTTTACTACTTCGTCAGGCCTTTTTATATACATGGAAAAAACTATTCGTAAAATATAATAAAGAATCTGGTAACAATATAGGAAAACTCTTGGGAATATATACAACTTATATACTGTTAACAACATTGTTTATAATAATTGCAAAACTTTTTTTTTTGCAATGATTTGCTTATAAAACTTCCATATTATTGAAAATATTTTTACAATAGATTTCGCTTACAAACGATTTTCATTAATTAGCTTAATTTAATGAATTAACTTCAGAAATGTTACGCGATGATAAATGTATTTTCTTTAGATAAATATTCAAAATTGTTAAAGAGAATATTTTTCGAACACCCACAAGGAAATGTTCGATTCGAAAATATTTCCATTCGAACAAATTTCCTATCGAATATTTTTCCGTTCAAATTACCGTTCGAACAAGTTACCATTCGAACAAATGACCTCGAACAAATTACCGTCGAACAAATTTCTTTCGAACAAATTTCCGGACACCTCAATTTACCATTTCTATGAAGACACGGCCTAATTTGTCTTCACGTATCAGCGGCATAAATGGTAAAAATCGTAACTAAAAGTTAGAAAATTTAGAAAAACAAAAACGCAATATATAAAGACTTTGATCTTTTTTTATTGTACATATTATTTTTTATTTTCTTTTGATTTTATATCTTTTTTTACACTAAAAAAATTGAATTTTCTTAAAATGCACTTTAAAAATTGACTTAAAATTGGATTTTTCATATTGTCACAGGTGACATAAATTTTATTAATGAAATAGCTTTAAAAGAATTTTTAAATTTAGGGAATAATTATAGATTAAACTCAAATAAAATTTGTGAACAATTAATTGATACCGGTATATTTATTAAAGATTTAATAATGTTATATTAGAAAGCAGTTTTAAATATATATATTATGTTATATGTTATGAAAATTTCATTGAATGGAAACTTAATTTTATTATCTAGAACTAATAACATAAAACATACATCTTATGAAAGAGTTAATAATTTTAAAATAAATCATAAATTTAATTTATTTAAAATTAAAAAAAAACCTTTTCTATCTATCAAGAAATTAAATTTTTACTACCATTGATAAAGCAAACAATAATTTAGCTATTATTTGAAAACAATTTTATTTTGATAAAATTAAAGAATTACTACATGATCAATCTGTTATTTTAAAAATTAATAAGTCTAAAGATTCTATTTTGAATTTAGATAAATGTTTTTTAAAATTTAAAAATCAATTTAAAATATTTAAATATAAAAGAATTAAAATTAATAGAAATTTAAATTATTTATTCTTAAACCCAAAAATGTATAAAATAGGAAGGATTTGTAGTACAACTAATTCTATTTTAAAACAATCAAATATTATTTTACAAATTTTTCGTAATAAATTGCATGAAATTATTAAAAATAAAATAAATCCTGATTTTTATTGGCTTATTAATAATCATGATGATGGTATTAAATATGTAAACAATACTGAAATTTTTAATATGATTACAGCAGATTTTGAAAATTTATTTACAAATATATCTTTAGATTCTTTTTTTAAACAAATAGAATTCTTAATTTCTGAATTTAATATAAACAATTTATTTGATATTTTTATTAGTAAATTTCTTAATTTTCTTAAATTTAATTTATATAATAATTATATTGAATTTGATGATGGAATATATTCCCAAATTGAAGGTATTAGAATAATCTTATGACAACTCAAGATTAAATCCTTTATTTTAGGAAGCTTTTGAGTATGATCTGATGACTGTAATCTGTTTTTTTTATTATTATTTTCTTTTGATTTTGTTTGTTTGTTTGTCTGTTTTTTTTTGTTTTGTTTTTTTAAATTAGAAATAAATACAAAAAAGAAAATAAAAAAAGATATAAATAATAAAAGAAATATAAAAAAAATATAAAATCAAAAGAAATAAAAAAAGAGCAAAGTCTTGAAATATTGCGTTTTTGTTTTTCTAAATTTTTTAAATTTTAATTACGATTTTTAACACTTGTGCCGCTGAAGACGTGAAAACAAATTAGGCCGTGTCTTCATAGAAACGTAATTTGAAAGTTGTATTGGCGTTTTTCAAATTTCAGATGACTGTCCGGCTCTATATATTTAGTAATATAAGTTAATTTTATTCTTATATTCTATACTTTCTAAATTTCAAATGATAGATTGAAATCTTTGCATTGCGAAACTCGAAGACTTGGACAGTTCGATATATATATATATACTATATATGGGTAATGTGGGTGGGCATCTAATCTGCGTTGTATTTCATCCCACAGATGCTCAATGGGTTTGAGATCGGGGCTCTGAGACGTCCAGTCCAGTTCTGCAACATCCATGTATTCAAGCCACTGCCGGATAATCTTCGATGTGTGTACGGGAATGTTATCCTGCTGGAAGAGAAACGGGCCTTCCCCAATTATTGCCACAGAGTTGGAAGGGTAGCGTTCTCCATAGTTAAAGTATCTAACTTACAGGCATACAAAGGCCTATGGGGTGGCTGGAAGTTAGGCTCCAGCATTCACGACCTAACGGAACGAAGTTGAGGTCGAGAGGTCAGCCCGACGCCCGCCCGCCTTGAACTGCCGGGAAAGAAACCCGCTACCCATTCTAGAGAGGGCTGGGTAGACCCTAGGACCCGTTTGGAGGCCAAAGGAGGGTGGAAAAATTCCCGCGCTCCGCCGAGGCCGGGAACCCGCCACCGCCAACCCGTAGCCAAGCGCCCTAACCCACTCGGCTACCGGCCCACGCGTTCTCCAGAGTGGCCCAATATATCGCAGAATGTATGTTACCCGTCGCAGCAACTAAGGGACCCACGCCGAACCACGAAAAATACCACACATCGTTATGCTGCCACCACCGAACTTAACAATTAGCACAATGCTGTCGGTTAAGAATCGTTCGCATACATCCGACAAACCCATATGGGTCCATCAGACTACCAGGTCGTGAATCAAGATTCATAACTCCACAGAAAGTTTTGCCATTCTTTCATAGTCCAATGGCGGTGAGTTTAGCACCATTGCAGCCGACGCTTCGCACTGACGGCGGAGATGTTCCGCTTGTGAGCGGCCGCACGACCGTGGAAAAAAAAAGTAGTTTAGCTCTCGGCGAACAGTCCTGCTGCTAGCGACAACGCTCGACGCATGTTGGAACTCTGTGATCATCACTATCAATTTGCATCCATACTCTCTTCAGGGTTCAATGGCGACGGTCAGTCTGTTTTCTCGGTCTACCACTTCCTGAAGCTGTTGTTTCACTGTCTCGACGTCTCCATTTTACAATTATATCACTCACAGTTGATTTCGGCACGTACAGCATATCCGCAATTTCACGAACCGATTTCCTACAACGGTGGCATCCGATTATCACGCCACGTTCTAAGTCACTGAGCTTGTCCGACTTACTCATTTAATCGGGAACGCAGAATTATGACCGCCGAAGCCCCCCCCCCCCCCCCCCCCCCGTTTTTTTTTTGCAATCAAACCTCCTTTAGTCCCCGATCCACTATATATATAATTTCTGGTAAATAGTATCATTTAGTAACAGTCACCCTGTGAATTAATTTCAACCATAATTTCAAAAAAACGTGAACCTCCATTCTCTGCTTACACATTTAATACTTTAATTTCAGATGATGTATTGAAATATGTAAAGTCGACATTTTTTGCCTAAATATTAAAGAAGTTAACAGTACAAACTATACAGGACAAGTATATAAGGATAAAAGCTTGTAGAATTAAACCTTGATTTTAATATTTCTTGGAGTCACCAAGAAATTATTTTTTACTATTATTGTGGCTTTTTATTTTCTTTCAAATGTATAATTATTTATGAACCATCTTTCTTTTTCAATTCTACGGTGTTTTCGTGTCGTTCCTGTTGTTTACAAGATAGTCGATTCAACAATGGGTAACTTTATTAGAGTAAAGATAATGGGAGTCAAATAGAGTCAGAAGTAATAGCTCAAGGGTCAGAAACACGTTTTCTTTTCTAACCTAAACTACTGAAAGAAGCTGTTAGAAATTACTTACATACATATAAGTTGATACAACGGCATTTTAGGGTATTCCTCAATTATTGCCTTCATACATGATTTCAGTTTCCCGATGTTATCCTCAGGCTTCTGGTAACAATGTTTATCCACAAAACGTGCCAAAAACTTCATAAATTTTTCTACAAATTTTTCGCTCCAGTTTATTTTGAAATCAGCTATTCCCGCTGATTCTAAAAAGACAATTCAACAACATTATAATTAATATTTTTCAGTTTTAGAAAATTTTGCAAATTGATAACACTTTTTCAATTAAAGGAAACTATTGTAAATTTTAAAAATAAACTACAGAAGATACTAACAATAAAGAAAGAAAAATCAATCTGAAAGCATATCGATTATATCAATTAAAACATTTTTAAATTTAACTTCCAAGTAGAACTATGGATACGACTATTCATTTCCGATGAACTTTTAGGACTTTATTTCTTTATGAACATTATCAGTTACCAATTCTTGTAAATGGGGGTGAATGGAACAAACTGTAAAAATACACTCAATAAACTACTAAATTGGCAAACACACAAAATAATTCAATTTTTATTTTAAAGTTAAGCAGTATATCGATATACTGTATATATAGTATCTATAAAATAGGACTTTAGAGTGTGTGTTGGTTTGTTTGTACACAATATACGTACACTCCTAGGCCCTTTGATGGATCTGGACCAGTCCCTGCAGAAATAACAAGCTACAATTGAAACCTGGACAAATCTCCATCTCCCACTAAATTAATCCCCTCATAGTTTTGTACAATTTTCAAGGATGACGTATTACCTCAATTCTATGTTTTGAACAGCAATGTTGGTTTGGAGCAGCGGTTAAACGTCGAAGTATGATTACTGGTTCCAAATCATCTTGCGGTAATAATATTTTTATTTAGCATTATTTGTGATGCTGAATTTTCTTTTCTTTGTTTTCTATTTTTTTTTAATTAAATGTTATTAATTTAATATCACGAAAAACCGTATCTTAGACTAAGGAGTGTAAACAGGGGGACAAACTTTCTTTCTTGCATATGTACGAAACCGCTTTAGTTGGAAATTTCAGTGTCTTATGGTTTCCATGAGACAAAAAAACAGACAAAAAAAAGAAATCAACTTTCATTTTACATATATGTGTAAATCAACTTTCATTTTAAATTTATACATTGCCTGACAAAAAAAGTGATGCACCCAGAAGGAGTGGTCCAATATTATCTCATTTCGGCATACAAGCATACCATTGATGTGTGAGTAAATGATTAGATTCACACGTATCTCCAATGTGTAGAACGCCCACCAGAGTGCATTAGTGATGTCACCGCCCTGTTGTTGCGGAGTTGTTATAAAGCAACTGCTGTGAGTCAGACAGTGAAGAACGACGTTGACGTACCGTACGAAGCACCCGCGATGCCGTGAAGACGCGTTCGACAGCCTTTCCATCAATTGACTGCATTTGACAGAGGCCGCATTGTGGGATTCCATGAGGCTGGTTGGTCGTATCATGCAATTGCCAGTCATGTGGGCCATTCAGATGTCACAGTAGCCCGATGTTGGAAGCAATGGGGACATGAGAGGGGACATGAGAGCACCCATGCACGTCGCGTAGGTTTGGGTCGACCAAGAAACACCACCCCGAGGGAGGACCGTCGTATGGGGCACCAAGCAGTGCGGAATCCCATGATATCGGCACCCGCCATCCGCAAACAATTACTGTCGACTCTACAACATCCTGTGAGTTCCCACACAGTGGCTCGACGACTCGCATCCGTCGGATTGGGGTCCCACCCCCCCATGCGTCGGTTGCCATTGACACCAGAACACCGATGTCGGCGTTTGGATTCGTGGCGTGCCCGGGAGGCATGGACAGAGGACGAATGGGGTCGCATCATGTTCAGTGATGAGCCCCGCTTCACCATAACCTCCGATGACCATCGTGTTAGAGTGTGGCGGCGTCAAGGGCAGAGGGCACATACTGCCCATATTGTGGAGACACACTTAGGCGTAACCCCGGGCATCATGATGTGGGGAGCCATCGGATATACGCTCAAATCACCTCTAATAGGGCTTCAGCAGAATTTTGACGGCACAGAGATACGTCACAGACGTTCTGCGTCCGCACGTCCTAACCCTTATGGCACAGCACCCTGGGACAGTGTTCCAACAAGATAATGCACGCCCACACACAGCACATGGGTCTATGGACTGCCTACAGCATGATGAGGTCCTGCCGTGGCCAGCAAGATCCCCGGACCTCTCCATCATTGAACACATGTGGATGACATTGGAAGAGGACTCCGTCACAGTACCAACCTCCAGGATCTGGAGGAACAGCTGCAACAACTGTGGACGAACTTGCCTCAAGAGAGGATCCAAAGGCTGTTTGACACTATTCCGAACCGCATAAGGGCATGGATTGTGGCCAGAGGATGTGCGACACCCTACAGACCTGGCACCAACTTTCCACCTGTAACTGCCAACAGCCTTGTCTCTTTCATCCCATATTGTAATCAGTTCAATAAAGTCACATGATCTTTCAGCATATGTGGTTTAATTCACTTCCAACCACTCCTTTTTGGTCATCACTTTTTTTGTCAGGCACTGTAGATACACATACATATCACAAGGTGATCGTAATTAAACTTGGCCTATTCAAAACACTCTGTAGTTGTTACCAATAAGCTTATTAACACCAAAATTTGTAAACAGACTATGCAAAGGTTATAGTAAAGGGTTAAGCAAAAAAATAATCAAAAAGCATGTATTCGTTCCATACGAGACATAACTGCTGCAGAGACTGTTTAGCGATACATGAAAAAATGCCAGATTTGTTAGCAATCAAAAAGTTTTAAATTTCTAAGCGATGAACAGGATATAGGTGATCGGAACTGATCCCTTGTGGTGATTCCCACATGTAATATTTCAAATGGCTCTTTAAGACTGGCAAATTTGTAACATTTACACGTTAAAACATTTTCTTTCAATAGATCCACAACTGAGAACGTGATGGGCAGACAAAAGGCAGGTAGTTCTTCTGAGGCAGGCTTGCGCCCTCTGCCGTGTTGAATTTCTAATGATTCAGTTTTTTCAAATCCACGTATCATGTTCCTCACAGCTTGTGCAGATATTGGTCCGTGACGTAAGTTCTTACGGTGAAATTCACGAACAGCAGCCACCGAATTACAATAGTTTTCGTAAAAACGCAGCTAAAGCATTTCTGATAAAGTGATAGTCATCGTAGCGGAATAAGAATGGCATTGAAATTATCTTTATAACCAGAACTCTGCTGCAATGCGGGTTCTTTTGTAAAACAAATTGAGTTTTTATTTATTTAAGCGGCAATCGTGCCATTGTTTTCAGTAAATTTATTCGTGATGTTCAAAAGTGCAAAATGATGAGTTTGGGTCTCCTAGAGGAACATTTTTGAACTTTTTCTTTTGGATAATCCCTTTCAATAGCCTACAAAACTTTTTTTGTTTCAATTAGGTTTTTGGTTACAGCTAAAAAGTGCTTTGAATAGGCCAAGTTTAATTACGATAGATATATATATATATACACACACACACACAAAGGTCAAATGTAACAGGAATATCAGTGAAATTAGAACTTTTGTGCTGTATTAATAATACTAGTAACCAATGCAGTGCATGGCAACCTCAGGATGCCGCTGTACTTGCCAACATACATTAATTTTTGAACAGTTGTTCCTGCAAGATGGCTGCCCGTCGGGAATTATCTGATTTTGAATTTGGTTTTTCCAGGTCTTCATTGTCATTGCGTAGGAATTTTTTATCTTTTGCATATTCTGACGAAAGATTATAAAATGTGAAGTTTAATTGCTATCGGAAATTTTTTTGAGGGCTTATCGAGTTTTTTATCAGAGTAATGTATATATTCATTATTACGGATACATTTTACTTCGTGTTTGGTGTCTCAATGTAATGAGCGACACTAACAGAAAGAGATCTCTAAATTAAGGATGAAAATGTACCAGAATCCTAATATCAACAAGTCGTGAGAATTGGAAATAATTGTGTTTTATTTTATTTTGTTTATATCTGAAGCCTGATTGTATGTTTTCTTTCTGGAATCCAAACCATTATATCTCTCTTTATATATATTTGTAACTATTTTTTTGGCAAATACATTAACTATTGAACTTCAGATAACTGAATTACATACCATAAGAATCATATTTACTAGAAGCTTTAATTGAATATCCATTAAGGGATTCTTTTTTCATGTTTAAAATATTTTTATAATATTACAAGGTGATTATTTAAATAAATACTATCGGACATTATTGTAGGTAAAGAAATTACAAAGATTGCCGTACTTCAATGACTTTAATAGACGCAATATTTTGCAGTTCTTCAAAATTTATACTTTAAAATTGTTTCTTATGAAAGTTTTATCTTATACGTTACCTCCGCGTATTAATTGATAGTTAACTGTTTATTTTAGTTTATGGTTTCAAAAGTAATTCATTACTCATTACTTCTTTCCCTATAAACTGCTTCTAACTAATTTGACACCGGATGAATGACTCTTCGAAAGCAGTTGCGATCTTACAAGTTCTGCTTTGGGAGTCGAATCACTATGGGATTATTAGAGTAATTCTCCGATAAGCAGTTGCAATGTATGTATTCGTCCCCTGAATGTAAACAGTATGTTCCATTGTTTACTGCAAGTAATTCACTTTCTCTCATTAAATTCTGCCTGAGATACATTACAATTTAAATTAAATTTTTAATGTGCATCTGCTTTCAATTTTTAATTATCGTATTCGGAATCATCATCCTCGAAAACTGGATGAACCCAAATTTTTAAGAAAAAGCGAAAAAATTGTTTCAGAACCAAGAATAGGGCGAATCCTCCTTTTAATTGTCACAAATGGAAATGGTGAAAGAAATGCAACTAGTAACTTTCTCTAACATAACAGAGTTTATAATGTTTGGAAATTGATAATTAAAAGGTAATTTCTTCATGAATCCACATTAATAACGTTGTTTAACTCTAATGGAATCGAACACTAACTCTCTTTCCTTGCTCTACTCCTGCTACTACTGTTCTTCTTTCATAAGTTGATAAGAAATTTCGATGTGAAAAATTGATGGATTCCTGACGATTCCAATTTAAGGAACCTAAAGTTGAAGTAAAGGAATGAGACCAAATATATATAAGATGTATAATAGATTCCTAAAATGTATGAATTATTTTTGGAAAATCAAATTATTCCGGAGAAGTGGAAAGAAGACATTATAATATCAATTTTTAAGAAAGGGGAAAGAGATAAATTGAATAATTATAGAAGAATTACATTGTTGAGTAGTTTTTTTCAAAGTTTATGCTGATGTGATACAAAATAGATTAAAAGAATGAACAGAACAAAATAATATATTATCGGAATATCAGGCAGGGTATAGGAAGAAAAATTCCACTATTGATCAAATTTTTACCTTAAATGCAATTACTGAGAAACAACTAGCTTTGAAAAGGAAGAAAATTTATTCGTTGTTTTTGGATCTCTCCTCTGCATTTGATAATGTCGAAACAAAGATTTTATTCGAAAAATTGGAAAAAATGTGATTAGAGGGAAATTTATGAAATGATATAAAAGAAATGTATAAGAAAACGAAATATCAAGTTAAGGTAGAACATAAATTGTTAAAAAGTTTTTGGTGAAATAAAGGACTGAGACAGGGGTGCCCACTTTTTGCTTTATGCATAGAAGGTTTAGAAAAGAAGTTGAGGAAGGCAAGTACAGGATCTGTTAAGATGAGGCAAAGTACACTGAAGCTCGGTTATAACGCGGTTGTTTATATCGCGAATTCGGATATAATGCGATTTGGTCTTAGACCCCTTCTATTTCTGAAAAGGTGTATAATTGTAAAATTCCAAAATTTACCGTTTTTTAGCCTAAAATCAAATCAAATGGGTAAATTTATAGGCTTGTTTCCTTATTATTTACAGTAATTGAGACTAATGTCTCACCCTAAGGTCGTGAAAATGCGTCAAATACAATATATTTTTAAAAAATACCAGAATCGCTGACTTTTTCGTTTAACCAAAATGAATATCGAGATATATTTTTCTGTCAATGACAACCAGTAAAGAGGTCCTTATAATCTAATAGGCGTATGAATACCTAGTTTTGATCCACGTGACTGGTCGTTTCTACAAGATGGCGGCGCCAAATCGATTTTGGCTAATATAACCCATCTAAGTATTGAAAAGGTAATGATTTATGTATTTATAAATATAAAATTCTCTCACATAGCTCTGTATGATGTAGGTAATCGCGAAATGAACATTTTAAATCGATTTGGAATCGTGTGGGCGTTAATAGGGTGCGATATATGACATTTGACGTCGCGAAATAATAAAAGTTAGGCTGTATCGCGATCTTTGAAATCTTGGATCCGAAAGATCGCGTTATAACCGAGCTTTTGTGTATTTAAGATATCTTGCATATGCCGACGATATTGTAATAATATCAAATAATACTACAGACATGCAGGAGAAGATAAATGTTACGGCAAAATTCTTAAAAAATTTAAAATTAAAAATTAACATGCGAAAAACAAAAATGGTTATTTTTAAAAATGGGGGAAAAAAGCAAAAAATTAAGAATGTTTTTTTGGAGGGAAAGGTAATTGAAACGGTAAATGAGTACAATTACATAGGGTATTGAATGAATGTGCGCAATAGGCAAACTAGTTCTGATAAAAAAAATTAAGTAATAAAGGTACAACAGCGGCAGTGGAAACCAGTAAAATAATCAAACCGACGGTAATAAGATAGCCTAAGACGTATCCTTGGCTTTTTTTTAAATTAGTTAAAAGCTCCATGATTTATGGGGCAGAAATTTGGGGGTAGGCGAAAAGAGGGGAATTAGAGAAAATACAAAGAAAATATATCAAAATTCTGTTAGGATTAAATTGGAATACCCCTAATTATATTCTGAGAACGGAGATAGGTTTTGAAGAAGTGTTTACCCTTCAATTGAAAAAAGTCGTAAATTATATTAGGAAGATTTTTGAGAGGGAAGATATAGGTTTCCAAAGCAGTATTGGATTCAAATAGAAAATGATAGAGTAAATGGATTGTGAAACAAATGGAGAGATGAAATTTCAAAATGTTTAATAGTATCAGTCTATCAGATGAGTGGATGGAGAAAAATTTTAGGATTAGAAATAAAAATGTAATTAAAGAAATAAAATAAAGAGCGGAGGATAAAGAAGGGGAAGAAATAAGATATAAAATAGTAGCGTCCAGATATAACATTTTGTATAAAAAAATTTCTACGAATAACATAATGAAAAATTATCTTAATTGAACAAATAAATGGTGGATAAAAAAAGATATATTTGAAAATACATACATACATACATACATACATATCCTTTCCCGTTCCACCAACCGTGGGTCTAGGAATTAACTAAGCCTCTCCACCTCTCCCTGTTCTTCCAAGCCTCTTCTCTAGATATTCTTTCCCATGGGATGCCTCTCTCTTCCAGGCTGTGCTTCACATCATCCAGCCATCGCTTACGCGGTCTCCCTCTTGGTCTCTTCCCTCCTTCTTTTAACTCATGCCAGACCTTAGGAGTCCTACCATCTTCCATTATTTTCACGTGCCCGAACCACCTCAGCCTTCCCTCTGCCACCTTTTTCTTCAAACTTTTTACCCCCAACTCCTCCCGGATATCCTCATTTCTCATTCTGTCTAATCGAGTCTTCCCTACTATACCTCTAAGAAACTTCATCTCCCCAGCTTGAAGTCTACTCCAGTCTCTAGCATTCATCACCCATGTCTCCGCTGCATAGGTGACTATAGGCACGTAATACATTTTATAGATTATTTCTATAGATCATTTGAAAATAAGATGTGGTAATTATAACAATTTAAATATGTATAACATAAAAGATGAAAATATATGTAAATTTTGTAATATAGGAGAATTATAAATAGAACATATTATTTTATACTGTGAAAGTTTTAAAATGGAAAGGGATAAATGGTTAAAAGTTAAAAGAGAAGAATTAGAGAAAATAGGAAAAAAATATATCACAATTCTGCTAGAATTAAATTGGAATACCCCTTATTATATTCTGAGAACATACGATTATTATAATGAAAAATTATCTTAATGGAACATACAAATGGTGGAGATATATTTGAAAATAAGATGTGGTATAAACGGAAAGAGAGATAATGGTAAAGATGTGGCATGAGGGGAAGATGTTGTACGTTTATAACGTAGCCCCCCCCCCCCCTTGTCAAGTCTGTAGCCAGTATAGGGGTTGAACTACTTTTAATGAATTTTAAATGAATAAACTACAAAAGATATGCCAAAGTGGATATACTAGACGGTTGATATCGCCTTCTTTTCTCTTGGATTCGTGAAATTGGAATCTTAAGGAACTCGAAATCAAATTAAGGAGCCGTTTTACCCAGATTTCCACGAGTAGAGTGGGAAAGTCAAAATATAAAAAAATGCCTATTGCTTCGATTAAATTCATGGAAACTTATCTTCTTCAAACATCCCACCACTCCCAACCCCATCCTCGTAGAAACCAAATCTCAGATTTCTACCATAACAACTTTTTACCCTTCATCAGTTATCCGAGTTATAATATTAATATCTTTTATTATTATTGTTAAAACTGTAAATTATGATCGTAACATAGCGTTATTATAACAACAGAAATGATTAAAAGACTGTCAAGAGTCAGCAATTTAAAATTGTTTGAATTTAACTGAAACATCCATTAGATCACTCACCTACTACTGATATGGTAATGCAAAGACACAACAAAATTACGAGTTTCATCTTTGATTATTGAGTAGAAATTTCATCACAGTTTCATTCCTAGGAATAGAGTGTGCGTATCTCTCTAGTCATGCCACTTGGGTATAGGTAGGCCTAATCCTATAGACAATGAAAAATGAAAACAAAAAATGAAACTCAATGAGAGAATTGAAATTATACATATTACTCTATTCTTTTAATTATGATCACCTTCTTTACTTCAAAAACAGATACATTATTCTATTTCGAAGTTGCTGATCGACGTGGGAATAATTGTAGAATAAGAGAAATGGTGACATTATCTTTAAAACTGCATATTATTATGACATAGTGTTTTCTAACTACTGTCTAATGTGTAATGAACTAATATCTTCAAATGTGAAGGACACTGCAGTACAAAATCGGTGATCAAACCGAATGTACAGAAACAAGTATTCTGGAAGTAAGTTTACGAAAGCCTGCGTAACGGCTGACCATGGAATTTAACCAATGGACCAATGGATTTACATCTTAAGAAATAATAAAAGAATCTTTCTCATGTGGTTTCAAAATTATTGGAGTATCTTGTTAAAATATAGACTTTTTTGTTAACCATTGGTGATAATCTCAGCAATATTCACCTGAGACCTCACATCATGGACTATTTTAAATTGAAAAATATTCCATTTCCATTCTGAATCGTCGTTCTTCGCTAATCTGATTAGAACATAGTTTTAATGCAACTGGATACGCAGTTCCTAGGAAGGCCTACCACAGGTAACGATATACAAATGTAAAATTTCAAGGTTGTTCATGACACTATGACTTTTAAGAGCCATACCGATATAAATGCATTTGGGATACAGGAATGTCGGCAATGTCATGATGCATCAGAAACAGATAGGAACTATTTTATAATGGAGCTCATTATACTTCTTTTATATATCATTATGGCTTTCATCGGCAATAGCTTAAGTTCTGATATTCTTAAATTTTACTTTGAATATTATAAAATATATAAGCATTGTGGCTAATTAGGATTTGTTGTTAGGTTCCATCAAGTCGTCTGCGACTTCTGGTGACTTCATGTACAAAGGCTCTCCAAATAGATCTATCACTTGCTGCATATCTTAATTGTTGTAACGAAATCCACGTAGCTTCCCTTATATCCTCCATCCATCTTCTTCGTTGCTCTCCTTCTCTTCTTTTCCCTCTACCTTCTCAAGCTTGATTATCTTTTAATGGTATTATCCGCTCTCATAATGTGACCAAAATATGAAAGTTTTTGCTTCAAAATCAATGCTTCCAACGAATAGATTGGCCTAATTTGATTCAAAACCCATAGGTTAGTCTTCCTTGCTGTCCATGGTACCCTCAAAAGTCTTCTCCAGCACCAGAGTTCAAAGGAGTCGATCTTCTTTCTTTCCCTCTTTCTCATTGTCCAACTCTCACCTCGTACTTCATCACGGGAAAAACTATTGCTTTTACTGCCCTAATCTTTGTAGATTTACAGATGTCTCTGTCTTCTCATTATCTTCTCCAGGCTCAACATTGCACTCCGACCCAACAAAATTCTTCTCCTATATCTTCTGTACATCCTCCATCCTCAAGCAGTCTTGAACCCAGAAAATCAAAATGTGAGACTTTCTCTTTCACCGCATCTCCGAATTTCAGCTCTCCCAGTTTTCCTTATTTTAGTTTCTTTAAGTTCAATCAAAGCTTTCATCTTTTACTTTGACTAGAAGATTTTTTTATGTCTTTTCATTTTCTTCCAACAGGGTGGTATCATCTGCATATCTTAAGTTGTTGATCTTGATTCCTCCAATTCTTATACCAGCCCTTGATTTCTTTAGTCCCGCTCTTTTCATGATGTATTTGCTGTACAGGTTGAACAAGTATGGTGAGAGGATGCATCCCTGTCTCACTCTCTTTTCAATATTAAACCACTCTGTATCTCCAGCCTCAGTCCTTACTGTAGCATCTTGCTCTCTATGTAGTTCCCTTAATAGTCGAATGAAATACTCAGGAATCGCCATAGATCTCATTTCGATCCATAGTCTTTCATGATCTACGCAGTCAAACGCTTTGCTGTAATCTATAAAGCACAGATAAATATCTTTTTTTCCAAATTCTCTTGTTTTCTCCATAATCTATCGCATGTTTACAATCTGATCCGGCATGCCTCTTCCCTTTCTAAAACCTGTCTGTTCTCTTGGCATTTCTCTCTCCATGTAACTTTCAAGTCTTTTTTGCAATATTTTAAGCATAACTTTACTGGCATGCGGGATCAATGCAATTGTGCGATTGTTGACACAATCTCTAGCATCTCCTTTTCTTGGTATTGGGATGTATACTGATCTTTTCCAATCATTAGGCCATATGATCTTCTTCCATACTTGTTTAAAGACTTCTCCTAGTACTCTAGTTGCTTCCTCCACCGCCTCCCTGAGCAGTTCAAAAGGTATTTCATCTGTACCAGGTGCCTTCCCTTCTGCTAATTCTTTCATTGCCTATTTTACCTCAGAGTCCATTATCATTGGTTCTTCGCTAAACTCCTTTTCTTCAAAAATTTCTTTCCGATTAAAATCCCTTTTATATGAGTCTTCAGTGTATTCCACCCATCTCTTCTTGATCTCAATGCCATCCGTGAGATCTTTTCCTGTCTTGCTTTTAACTATTCCCAATCTAGGTGTGAATTTTCCAATAATTTCTCTAATCTTTTTGAAAAGATCTCTTGTCCTCCCTTTACAGTTATCGTCTTCTATTCTCTGACATTCCAGGTTGATATAGAATTCCATATATTTTCTTGCTTGTCTTTGAAATTCCGCATTTAATCGTCTAACTCTTTGCAAATTGCCTTTAAATTTTTTCTCTCGTCTTTTCTCAGCTATTTCAATTCCTTTTTCAGAGAGCCATTTTGTTTTCCTTTCCTTTTTACTTTTTATTATTACTTTATTGGCTTCCTCAATAACGATATCTCTCGTTTCGCGCCATAAATCATCAGACAGTCTCTCATTTGTATCTAAAACTTTGAATCTTTCTTCAACCTTTATTGTGAAAGCTTTTGGGATTTTTTCCAGATCATATCTCTATTGAATTATATCTGCTATCTTTTTAAGTTTAATTAGAATTCTTGCATTCTATTATATCATTAACTGGATTGTATCCTATAACACAAGGCTATGTCCTTGTTAATGATTATTGCTACTCCACGTCTTCTCATTTTATCATTTCCAGAGTAGAAAACCTTGTAATCATCTGATTGAAAGTGCACCCTTCCCATCCACTTGAGCTAGTTTATTCCCACAATTTCCAAGTTGGTTCTTTCCATTTCTCTTTTCACAATATCTAATTTTCCTTGATTAATGCTTCTTACATTCCATGTTCCAATATAGTCTGCAATATTGCCTGCAAAGCAGGCAACTGATTCTTTCACTCTTGTTTGCGTCGGTGGTTCAATTCCTTGCGGTTTTGATCCTGCAACACCATTATTGTATCCAGATCTACTCAAAAAAGGTTGCCGCTCCTTCCCAATAGTTAGTAGTGTGCCTTCAGACCTAGGATCTCAACTTCCAGCACCTTGATTATCTAATGGTAACATGTCCATGAGGTTTTCTTGGAATATAGTGACGTAGATTTCCATTGCTTTCCTTACATGCAGTAACTCCATCTAACTTGTGTGTGCCGCTGTTGGACATGTTAGTCACTTCCGCCGCCACACTTGGATTAATGACCTGCATATTCATCATTCAGCTCAAGAGAATAGTCTTCTGAGCCCCCCGTCTCTCGTTAGCACCTGACTTACAATCCCACTGGGTTTAGAACCCAATCTTCGTCTAAGTTGCTCAGGCCCAGGATCCACCACGTAGAGGTGAGAGTGGAGTTGGGGAGGAAAGACTAAGTGACCTGGTAAGGGGTCATATATTGCGCGTCACTTCCCATTGGACACCAATTAGGATATCCCTTTCTAATTTTTCTGCAGATGACGCAGGTGTGTTCCAGCAATGAATTGTATCGGACTTAGTTTCCGATATTGTTGTATATGCCCAAAAAATGAAGTTGACTTCCCGATTGATATCAAATCCAGAAGTTATCAAGTCCGGAAGATCGTTTTAGAATTCTCAGAACTTTTAATCCTATGTAAACAGAATATACCTGAAATGTGCTGTCAAACTAAAAGGTTGTATTCAATCATGCAAAACAACGAATAAATGTCATGTAAACATGGGTTAGGAAATGCGTTATTTTCAAGATATGAACGACTTCTGAATCAACGTTATCCTGACCATTGGATTGGAAGAGAGGGACCAACAAATGGCCTGCTCATACCCCTGATTTAAATCTTCTGGACTTTTTCGTGTGGTGTTACATTAAAGCATTAGCGTAATGTACAGCATACAGGTTCCTGACGCCCACGCACTGCATGATCACATAGTGGATGGGTGCAACACAATTCGACGTATTCGGCAGTCAATGGAACGATGTTGTCTTGCGTGCATTGCGGCCAGTGGAGGACATTTCGAGCACTTTGTGAAACTGAGCGACTGTAGTGTTCAATCGTTCATATCTTGGAAATAAAGCATTTCCAGACTAATGTTTATATGATATTTATTCGTTGTTTTGCATGATTGAATACAACCAAAGTTTGACAGCACATTTCAGGTGCACTTTGTATATGAATCCTCGAGATAATATCGATCAGGAAATCAGGCGTTGGATCCAAAATTAAGAACTCAGATCTATGGTATGCTATATTACCGTTATAGTATTTTCTGCAATCTTTCACGGTCCTTATATAACTCTGTGTCAGGGTGAGTTATAGAAGTAACAGAGAGTTCAAAAATAGCACAACGTTAATTATATTATAATTTTATGACTGAACAAGGTATGTAAAATTATAAAAAAATTTTACATCAGAACAAGAAGTTTCAAAGTACTAATGTGATAACTATATCACAAAAGAATGATATCATTTCTACTTTGTGATAACCTTATTCAGTGTAATATTGTTATTTTTGCACAACATTTAAAAATAAACACCATCTTAAGACACAGAGCTATTGGGGGATACTGAATTGATCTTTCATTGAACTACAATTTCGCAATGATTTTCTTTAATCACATGATCTCATTGAATCAGGAAAATAGAAATTTTACAATAGACAATAAAAAAGTGTCAAGATTTCTTCTAGTCTAAGGATGACAGACTGAATAGCCAGCCCTGGCCCTCAGTAGGCCCCATGCTCATTATCTCTTAATTATTTGGTATTTCTAAAGATTCCTGTTTATTGAGATTAATTCGCTTCATTCTTTGATTTGAAAGAGGATAATTTATCTCAACATTTGAATTAATCGCCATATTTTCTGACATACTGTGTTCAGCATTGAAGAGGGTTGTGAGAGCAGAAATGGAGTCTATAAGTAAATATTTTACATATTTCACCTTTCTTGGGGTCTTTCACAAAAAATAAAATGAATTGGTTTTATATCTTTTTAATTAGTAGGAAAGAATAAAAGATCGTAAATATACTATTCATGATTGCATTTTATTCAGTAAACTCAATTTTCTATTTAAAAATGAACTTCATCTGAACTATATTTTTGTGAATAAAATAGTTTTCTTCTCAAGGAATCTATTAAAGTATAAATTAACAGCTGATGTTATAGTTATTACATAGGGTGGCGCACATAAAACCGGCCCCAATAGGTTTCAAGGTGTATGCTGTATGTTCGCTATACACAGTATTCAACGCTAATGATGATATAAACGCCGGATATTATTCGCCACAGTCGCTCATATGCTGATGAGTGTTGTTTATTTGTTTGTCGGCCTGAATGTGAGTAATGGCTTATTAAATTCCACAGGGTTAAAAAGTGTCCAATTTCAGACCAAACTATTCCTGGAAACCTTAAAGGGTCGGTTTTTTATGTGCCGTCCTGTAATATCTGATATCTTTGGATTTTCGAATGCAAAACCAAGGAAAGATTTTAATATGTTAAATAAATTCGTATTGAAATATGTTAATCTCACAATGTAATACTTTGGAGTAATTTTTTAAAAAAATATTTTTACTGTTAATTATTCAGTGAATATTCAGAAAATGTTTTACCTCTTTTAAGTTATCGGGCAATCACAAAATGGGATTTAAAGATTGCAATATACACAAAATATAATTTTAAATAGCTTCTTCTTATCTTCCATTCTATGTCACTGTTTCATTAAGTAAATCTTAAAAAAATATATAAAATAGAATACAAACAATCACAATAATAAGAAAATTTTCAATTTTATTTTCATTGTGTCCATTATTAGTAGAAAAATCGATACTAACTCTCGAGAAAGTTTGTTGTATCATTTTCGAATTTGACGAACTACTCATCCGTCACGCTTACATTTATTAAAACAATTGAGTCACAAAATTCAATCGTTTAAGTTACTCAACAACAGACTTCAGATATTCTTTTTATTTTTATATTACAAAACCAGTAAAATTAGCTAATCGAGAAAATCATGGGCTTATAATAAGCTTATTTGGATCACTTTTCCATACGACTGCATTTAATAAGACTAAAACAATGTAATAAATGACAGTCGCAGCGGAATAGTATAAAGATAAAAACTTGTTAAGTTTTAATGTACTTTTGATTCCCTCATCCCAATTATCCATTTACCTTATAGTTCTAGTCTGTCTTATTGATTTACCATATACAGGGTGGTCCTGAAAAGGTTGGTCAGACTTGAAGGTCCGATGCAATGCAAGAAAATAATGAAAAAATGAGTGCATATCAATATATGAGTGCAGAAATGCTTTATTCACATGTTACAGAATGATTAACAAGTACCTACTCTATTATGGCTAACCGTGTCTAGAATGGCGCTTGTATTGGCAAAAAGCTTGTCCTGCTCTCTCCCCCGACCTCTGGACTTTTTTCTGTGGGAAAAACCGGTAGTGTATGCTACACAAATTCCTATATACAAGCATTGCGTGAAAGATGTAAAATGAATTGTGGAAAGGATTGTGGAAAGATGTAAATTCGTTGTATCCTCGGCAGGTTTGGGAGTGTGTTTGAGATATAAAATTAGGAATCAAAAACATTTAGAAGTGGTTTGAATTCAAACTAGAATCAAAAGCGAGAAAAGGGAGAAAAAAAGAGAGAAAAAAAAATTTTCTTTTCTTTGTTATCCTTTTTAGAGACCTTATCCGCTTTTCCATATGCTTAACAAATGAAAGAGTTATGCCCTTCGCCCCCCACCCCCCTTGTTTTTCACGTTACCCTGTTTTGCACCAATCTGCGCCTTTTAAAATTAAACCAATCGAAACATAACCTTCTCGTCATTATGCGAATTTAATTTTTCAATACGTTTGCTATATAGGCATGGTATCTTGAACTCATCAAATTACTTGACAAAGGTTCTATTCTAGTCGTCTTTTATGAACCGAAACTAATCGTTTTATTCATGTGTTTTATCAATTTTTAGAAAAGTGCGTCGGCGTCTCTTTTTATCAATAATTTTTTAGCGCACATTAATTCTTTTTATTGAAATTATACTTCTGTGTTAAATTATAACATTTGGGAAAACGTGTAATTTACATTTTAGTTTAATCTTCTCATTGAAAATACTTTCTTTCTGATCACTATGTTATTAAGCTAAGGTAAAAACGGATTAGTAAAAATATAATTCATAATATTTTATGTCAATTGAAGTTATGTTAAAAATTTCTGAAACGTTCTTGTTATATTTTATTATTTACTAGCCGGGTACCGTCGCTACGCTCCGGAACCCTTGCATATACAGGATTAAAAACAAAAACTTTATTTACTTAGCAAATTATTATCGAGATCGGAGAATATGCGACTTCCCAGCCGGTTGTAGTCTTCTGATGTGACGTCTATATAATAGGTATATAAAAACATGCGCGTATTCGAATGCAACATTGTATCAAAATTTCAAAGCAATCGGTGAAGAACTTTCGGAGATTTAAGATTTTGAACAAACGAACATTTTACATTTTTATTTATATAGATTTTATAAAAATAAGGTATTATTCTTCTACATTTCAAAATATTTAAAGTATTTTGACTGAAAAGTAACTTATTCCATATAGTTATGTTTTTTAATCATGTATTTACGAGGTATTGAACTGAGTTGAATTTCTTTACAATCTCAATATCGAAAACTGATTTTTCAAACCAACTCGTTATACCAATGATTAAAGTTTCATTCTGTGTAAATGGGATATAAATACTTTGTGTCAAAACAAAGCTTATTGTACATCTATCTCTTATTCATTCAAAAACAATCTAACTTCGAATTGCTTTGAAATTATGTAGTATTGAAATATTATTGGGTTTTATTTCCTTATATTTACACAATATATTTTAATACTACATAATTCCAAATTGTCCATTAATTACGTGAGCTCAAAATGAGGGGGGAGGGGTCCGGCAAAATCTCACCAAATCTCATTTAAAGGGAGGGGTGGGTCAATGAAAATCTCTCGTAAACTTTTTAATTCAGAGAATATATATATTGTAATAGATTATAACATTTTGTAATATTTTTTATGTCCGGGATTCCCGTATTTGAAACAAGCCCCGCGCAAGTGTCAGATTCATTCGGCAAAATCTCAAGTGACTGGAGAACCGACTGTGCCGGAGCCAGGCGAACAAGATGGGAAGTCGTTCGCACCATTCCTGCTTCGGCAATGCCTTACGGTGTATCCCAAACATGCGGGATATTCCCAGATACCTTACGATTACTACTGCCCATCTCTTTTGGTGAAAGATCAAACTATCTTAACAGATGCTGCAAGACGTGCGGCATCTACTGTGCTTCGTGTGTAAAGCTGCAGAAACACAGGTCGGCGCTGCAATCTGCATGCAACCCTGCCAGCACTTGTGGGCTGAGGAGCTGCTGTGCGTCGTGGACAAAAGGCTGGAGTGCTGCACGAGAGGGATGTAGATGCGTAGTAGTAATGACAGTCTTCCTATACTACCAAAATACATGGGCGGCATGCGTCCAATCATTACAATAAAGGAAGCACATGAATGCCCATGAAGTGAGTGAAGAATTAGGGAAGGTGGTGTCGCAGCCTATTTTTTTACTTTTACTTAATTTAATTAAATTCGGTATAATGCATCTTAAACGTAGTATCATTTTTCTTCTCTTCTTTCACAGAAAAAATGTATTTCGTAGAAGACATCAGTAACGCCATAGGCGTTTAGTGGTTTGAAGCAAAATACATGAACATGTCAAAGAAATTTTACTTTCTATTACTATTACTATTTTTACATCTCACGTGACGGGGAGGGGTGTCCCACCACATCTAATCAAATCTAACGAAAGAGGGAGGATCCAATTTTTTTTTAAAAAACACATCACGTAATTAACGGACGCTCTCTTATTAATCCAACGAATAGAGACCAAAAAAGGGGGGTTACCTTCCAAAAGGTCCGGTAGTTCTAATTTTTTGATATGTTGTCTAGGATGGTTAGTAAGTGTTTAAAATGCAATATGCACAATTCCTCCCCCGCCGCGCCCGCCACCATCTTAAAAAAAAACAATAAAAAAAAAACGGCACTTTGTTTAGATTTTCGCTTATATCTTCTGTTTGGTGCATTTTGGCGACACAAGAGTTCTACTCAATGTTGTAGAGAATATAATTTCCTACAAATTAGTTTTTAAATTTTGTTTCTAGGACTGATAGTTACGGAGATATGCTCTTTTTGAAAAACAAAAAAAAACACGCATTTTTCGGAAATTTGTCAAACATCGAACTTCAGGACGCAGTAATTCAGTTATGGCCTATTCTAGGGAAACAAGTATCAGAATAAAATTTGTAGGGAATTTAATTCCCTACAAAACGATAGGGAATATATTTTTATGAACCAACCCTACGAGTGTTGTGTAAAATCAAAATCAAGAACAACGAAATATTGCTGGTTTTTGCTATTTTGACGCACTAGTCCATCAAATAGAGACCAAAGAGGGGGGTACCTTACAAAAGGTCCGGTAGTTGTAATTTTTTGATATGTTGTCTAGGATGGTTAGTAAGTGTTTAAAATGCAAAATGCACAACTCGGCCGCCACTGCGCCCGCCGCGCCCGCCGCCATCTTAAAAAACCAAAAAAAAAAAAATTGGTACTTTCTTTAGATTTTGGCTTATAACTTCATTTTGGTGCATTGTAGCTACAAAAGCGTTCTACGTAATGTTATAGAGAATACAATTTCCTACAATTAAGTTTTTAAATTTTGTTTATAGGACTGATAGTCACGGAGATATGTTTGTTTTGAAGAAATAAACAAAAACGCACTTTCTGGAAACTTGTCAAACTTCTAACTTTAGGACGCTATAATTCAGTTATGGCCTACTCTAGAGAAACAAGTATCAGAATAAAATGTGTAGGGAATTTAATTACCTACCAAAAGCATGTAAATATTTTGACCCTACGCAGGGTAGAATAAAAAAAAAATCAAAAACATCGGAATATTGTGGTTTTTGTTATTGTGACATACAGAGTATCTAAAAAAAATTCACCAATTACCTTCCAGTGTTGGCTTGAAATTGGAGTGTATACCAACCCTACTTGAGTTTCTGACATGAAACTGAAGATGCTGACAGGTTGATAGTTGCCACAGCTAAATGCTTCTCTCCCCACGTACGACGCCGTCGTCATTGTCGGTGAAGACATTGAACTACTCGTCCTGCTGACTGGCACAACACCTGCGGTCAGCAATGTCTACCTCAAAAAACCAGCGAGAGGGAAACAGCCAGACGCAATCTACTCCGCCTCCTCCTACAAGTTCAACTCCACAAGCTGTATCTTGCTCCTGCACGCAATATCGGGCTGCGACACCACTTCAACCATTTTTAGGTTTGGAAAGAATAAATTCTGTCAACTTTTTAGGAAAGACCCATCATTGCTGGAGCAGGCGGAGAGGTTCAGGGACCTTGCTGCCATTCCCCACGAAATTTCAGCAGCAGGGAAGAAAATCTTGGTATCCCTGTATGGTGGCAGTAACGAATAGTCATTAAGTCACTTCGCCACAGCAAATTCATGACCAGTACCACCAAGCTCAATCTGGCTAAACTACCTCCGACCACTTACACAGCACATTTCCATTTCCTGAGTTCATACCAGCCGGTCATGGAGTGGATGGGGATTGTCAAAGACCCGATCGAGTGGGGCTGGTGTAGAGGAGCTCGAGGACTGGAACTCATTAGGATGAGTAGCGACGCTGCTCCTCCAAACCTGCTTGAGATCGTCTCATGCAGATGCACAACTGGCTGTATGGGGGCGTGTGGCTGTAGAAAGGGGGGCCTCAATTGTTCCGCACTATGCAAATTCTGTGCTTGCCAAGAATGTGACAACAGGAATCAGGTCCTCGTCGATGACGAAGACGACGACGATTGAGTAACTTCGCCATTTGACGAAAATGAAGACCCCGACTTCATTAACTCACCTTATGAAACGAGCGAAGCGGATGTAAATTTATTTTCTTTTCAGTTTTACTTCAATTAATATCGATTTTGGTATGATTAATAATGCCTTTTGTTCTTACTTGGTTCACATACATGCATCTTTAAAAAATGTATCTGCTGTGTTGGTGGGATGTTTTAAATTGAACATCCGCTCTCAACAGTAGGTATTCCAGTGAAACAGTATCTGCCTCATGAGCATTGCGCTGTAACATGTCAGAAACTCAAGTAGGGTTGATATACACTCCCATTTCAAGCCAACACTGGAAGGTAATTGATTAATTTTTTTTAGATACTCTGTGCGTCACAATAACAAAAAACCACAATATTCCGTTGTTTTTGATTTTTTTTTTACCCCACTCTCCGTAGGGTCAAAAAATTTACATGCTTTTTGTAGGTAATTAAATTCCCTACACATTTTATTCTGATACTTGTTTCTCTAGAGTAGGCCATAACTGAATTACAGTGTCCTAAAGTTAGAAGTTTGACACGTTTCCAGAAAGTGCGTTTTTGTTTATTTCTTCAAAACAAACATCTCTCCGTAAGTATCAGTCCTAGAAACAAAATTTAAAAACTGAATTGTAGGAAATTGTATTCTCTACAACATTGCGTGGAACTCTTTTGTAGCTACAATGCACCAAAACGAAGTTATAAGCCAAAATCTAAAGAAAGTATCAATATTTTTTGGTTTTTTTTAAGATGGCGGCGGGCGCAGTGGGGGAGGAATTGTGCATTTTGCATTTTAAACACTTACTAACCATCCTAGACAACATATAAAAAATTAGAACTACCGGACTTTTTGTAAGGTACCCCTCTCTTTTGTCTCTTATTTGCTGGACTAGTGCGTCACAATAGCAAAACCGCAAAATTCCGTTGTTCTTGATTTTTTTTTTACCCCACACTCCATATGGTTGATTCATAAAACTATACATGCGTTTTGTAGGTAATTAAATTCCCTACATATTTTATTCTTATACTTGTTTCTCTAGAATAGGCCATACCTGAATTACAGCGTCCTAAAGTTAGAAGTTTTACAAATTTCTGGAAATTGCGTTTTTTTTTTTGTTTTTTTTTTTCAAAAAGTGCATATCTTCGTAACTTTCAGTCCTAGAAACAAAATTTAAAAATTATATTGTATGAAATTCTATTTGCTACAACATTGCGTAGAACGAGTTTGTAGCTAATATGCACCAAACAGACATTCTAAGCGAAAATCTTAAGAAAGTATCAATTATTTTTGTTTTTTTTTAAGATGGCGGCGGGTCCGGCGGGGGAGGAATTGTGCATTTTGCATTTTAAACACTTACTAACCATCCTAGACAACATATCAAAAAATTAGAACTACCGGACCTTTTGTAAGTTAAAACACCTCTATTCGTTGGACTATATTCCTAGATTTACAGATCGTTACAACTGAACCCAAAGCCGCGATGTAATTACTAATGGCTTAATCAATCCACGGTTTTCAACAACATCGATTATGAAAAACTCAATTGTTGTATTCTTTAAGTGAATGAATATAAATACTGTAATTTATAAGACACTGTATTGTATTTTGGACTTTCTAGTAATATTATTGCAAGTTCAAATATAAACTGTAGTTATAAATTTTGCTTACTAAATACTGTATTTTATTTTATTTTATGCTGTTTTAAATATATTTATTAAAAGCAATTTTACAATTCAAAAATTTTTAAATATTTAAAAAGAAGTTTAAAATACAATCTTTTAAAAA
>JAFIDM010006943.1:39959964-39990618 GCA_023159025.1 Thereuonema tuberculata | reverse complement strand
CTTCTTAAACAGAATTAAAATGTTTGTATTTCATCAGTGAGAGCGAGCAGACTGAAAAAAATTATCCACACCCTCCCCTACAGGGCTCTGAATAAAAAGTTTAATTACTATTACCTTGTAATACTAGACATACTAAAACACCAACTGTTATGGAACTAGCAGTGAAATTAGAGCTATGGTGCTCCAATCCAATCAATGCATTGGATGGCAACTACTTCCAGTTTGGTGTCTCAGTATAATGAGTAACACTAACTGAAAGAAAACTAATAAATAAAAATGAAATGTCTCAGAATCTCAATATCAGCAAGTCATGAGAATTTGAAATCTTAATTGTTTTTTGTTTTTGTTTATATCTGTAGCCTGATCTGTATGTTTTCTTTCTTGAATCCAAACTATTATATATCTATCTATCTACATATATATAAATTGCAAATGATTGATTGAAATCTTTGCTTTGCGAAACTCAAAGCTCATGCTTTGAGTTTTGCCTGTTTTATATACATATATATATAATGTTAAAAAGTCTTGAAATTCTTTCATAAGTAAGAATAAGGCAGATCTAAATTGCAGTTTGCACTACTGAAACTATTATCTATTATACTATTTAAATTCACTGAAACTATTATCTTCAAAAATCCCACCACTCCCAACCCCACCATGGTATACCATCAGTTATACGAGTTAAATAACGATAATTATACCGTTGAATTACGTACCTTATTATTACCGTTATATTAATTAAGCAAAACCTTAATTAAAACTGTAAATTTTGATCGTAAAGCTAGGAGAACACCATCAAACATGTTCGTGGGACATGTCTGGTTAAACGTGTTTGAGGAGACTGTCAGGGTAGAACTCGACAAGACATTAAACTCATGTCTTTCGAAAATCCAACCAGTAAAAGCACAGAATTGAAATACGTCACCGATGACATCATTCGTAGTTTGTTCATCCCGAGATATTTTCTTTTTGAATTTCTTTGATTTATTGAGATTAATTCTTTAATTCTTTAACGTGCGAGCGATCGGCTATCCCAGAATTCCATGCGAACACAGCAGATGCTGTGGAATTTTGAAAAATCTAGTTTTTAAAACACTAATAAATTTTGATGCATAAAATTAATGTATTTAAGTATAAACTTTATTTACTTTTGAAAGATAATCTCAATACTATCATAATAATTTTGTAATCGCTCTCCGTTGAGTTGAAGTGCGATCAATCGAAGTGGAGCCGTCTCTACGAATTGGAGTGACGTCACGACTGACATGTCCCAAAGCTTCACTGGGATTGGTTATTTTTCGGCACCAAATGCCAAAATAGAACTAGCCGACCGACGTGTTTGACAAGCAAAGGTCTGTCGAAAACCCGTTGACAAGGTTTCATGCGACCTGTTAGATGAACAAGGCTTTTGCTGTATGGTGTTCGTCCCACTTTAGAATATATTAACGCTATGGTTATTAACAACAAAAAAGTTTCTTGAAAGTTCAGAAAAGTTATTCTTAAAAATGAAGAGTAGTAACCAATTTTAAATTGTTTGAATTTTGCTCAAAAATCCATTGGCTCACTCACCCACTACTGATATGGTAATGCAAAGACAGAACAAAATCACAAGATTCATCTTTGATTCTTTAAAAAATATTTCATCTCATTTTCATTCTTAAAAACTGAGTATTCGGATTTCTCTAGTCGTGACACTTGGGTATAAGTAATCCTATAGACAATGAAAAATGAAAAAAGAAATTGAACTAAGGATAGAATTGAAATTAGAATTGTTCTATTCAAATGATTATGACCAAATTCGTTATTTTAAATTATACTCTGAAGGCTATTTATATGAACAATAGTAAATATGATTCTGTAATTCTGTATTGTACTCTCCTTCGAAGTTGATGATCGACGTTGACATGAATATAGAATAGGAGAAATGGTGTAATTATCGTTGAAACTGCATATATTATGGCTGTGGTGTTGCAAAAGTGAAAGATACAGCAGTAAATAATAATCGATGATCAAAACGAATGTACAGAATCAAGCATTAAGTGCGCAAACGCTGACCATGGAATTTACCAACGGTCCAATGGAGATACTTCTTAACATAAAATGAAAGAATTTTCCTCAAGTGGGCCTGCGAGTTTCCTCTCCTAGGTAAGTATACATGCTATTTACATAACATTGACCAGAATCTCAGTAGTATCATCCTGAGATACATATCTCACACACATCTCTGAGCTACATCTCACATCTCACACCATTTCCATAGGAATCCTGGTTGGTGAGACAATACATTAGATGCAACTGGGATAAGCGACTTCTAGGAATGCCTGCAACTTGAATAGATATAATTACAAAACATCAAGATTCTTAATATTGTTATCTCATTTTTCAAACTATACTGATATAATTTAGGGTAGAGAAATGACTGCAATGTCATGATGCACCACAAACAGATATGGACTATTTTATTATCGAGTGTATTTCTATCGCCAAAACCTTAAGTTCTGATATTCTTAAATTCTACTGTGAATACTATAAAATACATAGTCATTGTGGCTAATTAGGATATCTCTTTATAATTGTCTCCCGATGACACAGTGTGATCCAGCAGTTCATTGTGTCGGTCTTAGTTTCCGGTATTGTTCTAAGATTCGCTGAAAACGAAAATGACTTCCAGATTGATATAAAATCCCGAAGATCGAAAGATGGTCACCAAATTCCCAGAACTTGAATCGTATGTATATAATAAAGTTGGGAGAGATGATACATGAGGAGAGATGACACATCTAATATAACTTCAAGAAGGGTTCGCAGGTGACTGCAGCGGATCACACGACCAACCCCCAAGGCCAGTGTGAGCTTCAGTGTGTATAGTGTTTGTGCTGAATTGATATATGAGATTTTATTGAGTTTTTCTTCCAATGATATACCCGGGTTTATGCTCGAATTTTCGTTGACTTTGCGAATTTGTTTAGTTAACAGCCTTTTTTTAAGGCATCTTTCGCTATAATTCACTGTGTAAACATGTAAATAAAGTAAGCAAGATTATGTATCGGTCACTAGTGTCTTGGGTCCCATTTGTTGGAAATGGCGATATGTGTGTGTCATCTGTCCCATCACTTGGGGAGAGATGACACACCTAAAAAGGGGTGAGATGACACGTGTCATCTCTCCCCTTTTTTATTCTTTTTCATTTATTTTGTCTTTCTTTTATTTTATATTCATCACAATGGAATCGTAATTTGCATGATTTAAAAAATACTACTAAATAATTGCCACTAAGTTTCATATAGACTTAAAAAAATTAAAATCTAAAGTATTTTGCAAATCTGATAACTGTAAGTGGTTTATTTTTTATTAAACAGTTTTTTCCAAAAAGTTTCAAAAATATCATTATTCAAGTTGATTTTAGTGTTTCATTTCATGTTTTCTAAAAATAAAGTAGTAGCTTGAATTAGGCAGGTTTCTTACTCATATTCCATGTGGTCATCTATCCCTACTACCCGTATCATCTCTCCTATAGGTATACCTATGGGAGAGATGACTCGATGTCAATATTTTATTAAATTCTAAAAATAATAAACCGCATTAAAAACATAAAAATAAAAATACCGTAAATATGAAAGCATAGGATAAATCAACAGTTTAAAGCTTTGAAACATTTAAAAAGCAAGGTTTTTAATATTTTACGTGAAAAATTCGAATTGTGTGTCATCTCTCCCAACTTTACCTTATATACATATGAATGTTTGATATTATATTACGAAATCTGGCGTTTGAATCCAACATGCAAATCTTAAGATATATGTAAGGTATCATATCGATTTCGCATCTTCTGCAAGCTTTAATAATCTTTTAGCCAATCTGTTCAAGAGTAAGTTTTAGAAGTAACTGAAATTTCAAATGGTAGGTCGTTGACTATAAGATTGTAAATCTTCTATTTATGATTGCATTTTATTCAGGAAACTCACAAATATCTAATGCTTATATTTAAAAATAAAGTCTTAACTATAAAGTATTTTTGAGAATAAAATATTTTTTTCTAGGATGCTACTAGGAATATAAATTAGCAACTGATGTTAGGATAATTATAATATCTTTTTTGATTTTGGAGGCAAAAAATGTCAAAGAAAGGTTTTAAAATCTAAAATTAATTCACATTAAGTATAGTAAACATACAACGTAACATTAAATTAGTTTTTTTAAATGATTTTGCTGTTAATTCAGCGGATATTCAGAAAACGTTTTACCTCGTTTAAGCTATTAGACAATCGCATAATGGGATCTAAAGATTATAAGATAACACAAATAAAATATAACCTTATATAGCTTCTTCTGATCTTCCATTCCGTGTCATAGTTTTATCAGGTGAATTTTAAATAATTGCATATAATAGAATACGAATAATGACAATAATAAGAAGACCCAATTTCATTTCCATTGTTTCGATTATCAGTAGAAAAAAACGAAACTAACTCACGAGAAATTTTGTTGTTTCATTTCTAAATTTTACCAGCTATTTTTCCGTCCCATTTCCAATTATTAAAACAATGGAATTATAGAATGTAATCGTTTAAATTATTCAACATCAGATTTCATATTTCAGTTAATCTTCTTACTTCTATAGTTAGCTAAAAAATTAGCCAATCGAGAATATCGTTGCTTATTATTGTTTTTTGCCCTATAACCAGCTGCTTTATTCTTGAATTTAGGATTTAATAATTTCTAGACTTTGGTGACTACTTCTGAAAATTTTGAAATTCAATGCAAATGTGTTTTTTTACTATCACCTCTATTAATTCCAACAACTCTGTATCACTTTTCCATACGACTGCATTTAAATACTCAAACCATATTATAAATAAAAGTCACAGCAGAATAGAATAAAGACAACAGACTTCTTAATTTTTAATGTTCTTTTTTTCCACTCATCCCAATTATTCTATTAGCAATCGGTCTTGGCTGTCTTATTGCATTACCATATTAATATTATTATATTAATTATTGCAAGGGCTAGGAGGTGCGCTCAAAACATCTGTAGCCCAGGGGCCTACCAAATCTTAATCCGACCCTGATCCCAAGCTATTGCAGTTCCAGATATTCCAAAATATTACGAACTGTGGATACATGTACAACGATTCAGGGTATCCCAGGCAAGTTTGAGTGTGACCAACAATCCTAAAGACTGCGGTGTGAGGCATGTGTTGTTGCTGGTGGAGGCAATTTCGAACTCTCAATCTGACAGTCACTATACGAAACGTCTAATACAAGTACGTCTAATATTCGTATTTCCTGTAAAATCGAATAAATCATATCCGAATCCATGTTCATACGACCTTTTTTTTAAATTATTTTTCTACGTTTCATCGGGACTTGAAGTTTGGTTAACCGTTTCATGACCACCCTACATATATTTGATTTCTGGAAGAACTGGTTTGTCTTTAAAATGAGAATAGAGGTCGGGTACTCAGTGGTACAGGCAATATCTGTGAGCTAAAGCAGCAAGGTTGAATCCCCTCAGGTGAAAGGATATTTTAGTTTATTCATAGTTTGGTAAGGCCTTAGGATTCACCCTCTGCAAAATATAGATCGGGCTGTTTTGAATGGGAAAGTTGGCCGAGCAGAAGCTTGATCTGTAGCACTTTCTATTGGTTCGATTAGTGATAGAAACTTCAAAGCCTACACCTTTGACGCATTCATAGCCAGCGTAAGCTCCAACGGGAACACCTACTACTAAAATAAGACTTATTTTCACTTGTGCAATATATGAACAATGTATTTGTACGAAATTTGAACCTAATCACAATAAATACTAATTGTAAAGCTAAAGCTTATAATTTAAACTAATTGAATTGAGGAAAGGCGAGGATATTAAATGTTTCTTGGTATAGACAGAATAACAGAAATTATTAATATTCAAAATGCTGAAAAATGTAGGAATATTGGGTAATCTTTGCAGATAATACAGCTTCTTAGTCTCCCAACTCCACAATAATTGAAGTAAACAGGTGTGATTACTTCAATGGCAAGAAAGAAAGGTCTTATGTATAGTAGGTAGAATTTAACAACTTTGGAGGAAAGAATCCAAACACAGAATAAAAATATCAAACAAGGGGTTTGAATACAGACAAGCTTTTTGACTATTAGACGATTGTCGAATATCACCCTAAAACAGAATCGCACAGACATTATGGATTAATGACTGCTCAACTTGAATTCGAGAAGATTTTTGTTTTCAATCTATAAAGAAAATATTACATTTAACTTCAATACAAAGCGACGATTAAATGAAAAAAAATCTTGTTTTTGTTTTTGTTTTTTTCAATGTTCGCGGTCTTTTGCCTATTGGTTTCAAGAAACTGGCAAATTAAGTGACATTTTTAGTTGAAGAATCGTTGCCCTTGTTACACTATAGGAGGCAGATCACATTATTGTTTCATAAAAACATACAAAACAGAAGAAAAATATATCCAAGTCAACTCCGGGATTCATATGTAGTTCAGATGAATAGCTTCATGGAAGGCCGCTGCCTCAACTACAAAACTACTTTTCAATGGCGGAAATTATTCCTACAAAAATAAATTCATGAATTTATGACTAATTTACAAAATTTAAAGAGATATTAAACTCTTTCTGATAACCAATTATTCATTTCCTCTGTCATCTTAATGTTTTATGTCATACATAATCAACATATTAAGGAAAATGTTGTAATAATTGTAAGATTGTGTAATTGTTATAATTGTAGCACGAATTTTTGGAAAAAATAATTAACTCTCTTCTGGTTCGTGATAAATCATTTGATGTAATGCATCGTTTCTAGCTAATTTCGTTAATTGAATAGATTTGTCCCAAAAGTATTTATCATTTTAAGGCAAATTTAATATTTGAGAAAGTAGAAGTAATGCCTAACCTGAAGTTGGTGGCACAATAATTTAAAACATTACAAATTCGAAATCAATTAAGAGCTTAAAAGCAAATAGATGTATTAAGGAGCAAAAGGTTAATTTGGAGAAATGCTATTCAACTTACTTCTTCTTAGCTTCCAGCTAATAAGTCAATAAAGAAACTGAGGAAACAGCACTAGATAGTAAGTTCTTTAACAGTTTATCCAGATAGCACATCATATTTAATTAATTACTTTTTACAGTATTTTCCTAGCCATCCCTTAGGGAGGGACTTTTGTTAGAGTCCTGTGTATTTGTGTACCTGTTTATGTAAGTAACGGCCTCCACAGCCCATACAGGGTGTCGGATATCCATAAGTAATAGATCATTCGACTGCCGAAGCCCAGAATGATGGGGGAGGGGGGGGGGAATCCGACTTCCAGTCCATGTCATTTCAAGCTTTATGTGGTCTTTGACATGATCTGCAAAACTGTAGTAATTGGACAAACTTTTGGTCTATCTACGGTGAATCGACTACGCTGAGAACAAACATCATATCCTCTAACCTATGTGGCCCCCTTTGGTTCATTACGGCCACTTGTCACTTACTCAGAGTTCCCCATGGTGAAAAATGGATTCTAGACATAATAAATGAACTCAATACGGGCATTCCTTCAAACTGTACTCGATCCTTCAATTACAAAGGCTTCAGTAAATTTAAATAAATGCTACCCAAACAATATTAGTCTCAGTTTTAATAACGCAAGCATTTGATTGATTATAAAGTGTATGGATCGCTTTAGTAGTAAGCAGAAAACTGTGAATTGTTTAGTTTAAAAATGTACTTTGCATCCCTTTGCTTCTAACTCCTTCAATTAGATAGATTCATTATTGTTTTCATTTTACCTAAGTGATTGGCAATAATGCAAAAAACTATTTCGTAAAAATTAAATCAAATTGAAAAGATTTGCACGAGTTCACTGCCATCAACAATGATTATGAAATATGATGGGTGTTTTGTGATTGTAGTTCATAACATTCTTGAGTGAACAAACTTTTAGTATTTGTTCAAGGGAAAGTATGGAGAAGAGAATCGAAGATTTGAAGTTATTTGAAATTATACTTCTTCTGTGCTATGTTGCAACATCTGGAAATAAAGCTTAATTTAAATTTTAGTTTAATCTTCTCATTCAAAGGTCTTTCTTTCTGAGCACTATGTTATTGAGCAAAGGTAAAAACGTTACAGAAAAATTATTTAAAATGTAGTTAAGAGTTATACTTTATATATCTTAGGAATGTCTAAAACAATTTTTGTTATTTTTTATTAGTAATTTTCCAAGAAAAGGGTACTATTCTTTTATATTTGAAAATATTTAAAAGTTTTTTGACGATAGCCACCAAAAATTATTCCATATAGTTATGTTTTTTCGTGTACGTACGAAATACTGAACTGACAGTTGAATTTCTTTACAATATCATTTATAAGAAACTGATTTTCGAACCAACTCGTTATCCAAATGATTGAAGTTTTATTTTGTAATATATTATTTTGTAAATGTGACGTAAATACTTCGTGTCAAAACGATGTTCTTACTTCACATCTACCTGTTATTCAGTCAAAGGCATTCTTAGTTTGTTTGCTTTTTTTCATAGAATTGTTTAATATTCAGATATAATTCGTTTTTTGTTCGTTATATTTGTATCGTGTACAATTTTTATCATCAAGGAATTATTAATTGAAGGGGTAACTAAATGAAGGTTTTATGGATGAAGGTGTTTTTTGTATTTGTAAAAAGTTTTTTTATGGTTGAAAAAGTTTTGTGCAGCTTTAATACATATTTTCATTTGGTGATTGTTGGATGCATAGATCCGTAGATATCAGGTGGATAAAAGTATTTCTAATACAGAAAAATTGCTAGAACAAGAAGTTTAAGATAGATTTTTCTCAAAAGTATATTTTTGTAACATAATGCCCTCATCCACTTGCCCCTTCAATTGAAGAAGCTAGTAATGAACCGGCAAACTATAAAATTACAAATGCAATAATAATTTACTGCAACACAATCATAATGATTATATGAAAAAAGAAATCGAAGCAGCCAATCATTTTGAACAAGATATTTTAGGCAGTTGACGAAAGTAAATATACAAAAATTTTTGAATTTTTATTTCTAATAATGGACTTACAAAAAACTATGGAAAAACATCATTTATTAGAAAACGATTTCAGTCCTATCACATTTAAAAACAGTAATAAATTGTCAATTTTCAAAAAGGAATTTTTAAAATGCTTTAAAAAGCTCTGGATAGAGTTTCCTGAACCTTTTGCATTTAAAAGGAAAAAATTGGTTGGGAATTTCATTTTTATTCTGATGACTAGAAAGGAATTAAACCTAAAGTATTCCAACACTAACCACAACTGTGAAATAGCAGAACCCATTGTGTTAAAATGCCAACAGTAAAAGCTAATCGATAACTATAATCATAACTTTAACTAATCCATAATTGAAGAAAAATGACGTAGGAACTCTTCTAGGTAGGAGTACCTTACGCAGAAATCTTACCGTCACTTAACAAGAATTTCAAAGATGGTTAATAAGAAACTTTAGTCTAATATTGCCTTGTTTCAGATATTCTTGTTCAGCAACTGAGCTACTCGTCATATTGCATAAAGCATTGAACTATGGATATCTAGCCTATCTCATACGGCTAAACAAAGACAGCAAGTTCCTTCATTTCATATGGTAGTCATAAAAAATGTTGGCCATTCGTTGTGGGGTTTTACTCTACGTACTTAGTAACACTGCCTTTTGATCAGATCTTTTTCTGATACCAGTAAAAAATTCAGGTTGCTAAATGCAACTTAATAGTGGAATTATCAGTGATTATAAATCAACAATTATATAGAAAAAAAATACTGTTTTTACTTTGTAATGTACTACTCGGTTGGCTCTTATTCTCTTCAAAAGAAAAAAATAAAACAAAAAAGTACAATAAGTTCCTTAAGCAGGGAAAGCAGAAATCTAGAACGTATTTCTTTCCTATTTTAGTGCTATTTTCATATTTTCTATGTAACGGATTTTAATACAATACGAGTTCGCTAATTCAGTGGAATATTTATGTGATTTCTTCATCACAGCATTTTATGCTCTTTTACTAATGTATCTTTTTATCTTTTAGGATAATATTAACATTTAAATGATCTATTCTTCATTTGAAACAGTATCAGTATTTCTTCAAAGATGAAGCTAACGATTTTGTTAGGAATTTGTGTTTCAACAATTTGGGCCAGTAAGTACGTACCTATTAGTTGCTGCAATAATGTTAAAGCTATGTACCTAGTTGCCATTTTGAATCGGTGGGAACATACATGTGGGAACCTCATAGTAAACCTAACCTTCGAGGAAAAAATTTAACGAATTCAATTATAGGGCTTCTGTTACTGTGAGGAAAAGTAAAACATTTAATTATATTTATTTTCAACATCAACGAGTCATTTATCTCAAAAGAAAACCATGTTTTATGTTAATGAAATTCAAAAAAGGAATTTAATAAAATAAATTTTAAATATTAATTAAATCGTGAAACTAATAGGACATATTACGCATGATCATCATCATCATCACACACGTGTTTTGTTTACTATAGACAATTCATCACATGACATCTCATAAGCACCACCAATGTTTTTGTTCTATATTACTATTGGTTAATATTCTACCAATTCTGTTTTTATTATGCAAATTTAGTGTTATAGTTAAATAATCTATACAGTACCATCAAGATCATTACTAATGCCACATTTATTAATTGACTTAATAATTAAAAGTAACACTAGCAAACCTGTTTAAAAGTATCACCTGATCTTGGATTCTGAGATAATTTTCTCACCACCCGTGACCATGACTTTCTCATAATCTTCGAGAGCGTCTCGGATAACTCATGTTTGATCGTAAGTCATGTGACTTCCGATTCACCCACGTAGATTACAATGAAAATGTGACCGTCTCGGAGGTCGAGGATGTCTCAGAACATTCCGGGACATCCGGTTGACCCACATAGATAAAAATGAAAATGTGAGCATCCTCAATACTATACCTAGCATTTGCCACCTTATTTGTATTTTATGGTTTCGGAGGAGATATGGCCAGAAAAAATAAATTTTCTTTTAAGATAGCAAAGCCTTGGTTGCTTTTGAGCTACGAGTTAATAATAAAAAATAACACTAGAATATAAATAATTCTCCTGGACTTAAAAGACTGTTGGACGCAGGATTTGTCCATTGTCGTTATGAAACTGCGCAGTGCAAGCTGTCGAACGTAGTGCACTGTATTGTAAATGAATTATATTTTATTTTAAATGTATAGGTTCCATTTCACTATATGGAATGTTTCCCTTGTCTATTTAAACTAGTTATGGTTATCTATATTTCTTATCTATTTCTTACATCTTCAACTTGAAATCACGTATGACGAAACGGGAGAGAGTACACATAGAAAATGAACAGATTTTGACGGAAAATTTTAACTGAAATTTAAACCTTCTGCTTATAATACTCAGTCCAGTTAAAAAAAAAAAATTCAGGAAAACAAAAAGTGCGTCTTGTAAGCCGGAACTATGATAATTTTAAAATTTATTCATTAAAGAATTTACTAACTCAAGAATGACTGAATAACTAATCAGTAAGCTTAAATTTCTGCATTGCACCGAAAACAAATAATTTCATAAATTTATAACAAACACAAAAAGGAGACTAAAGTAAAGATAACATACAATTCTACAGCAACCCCCCCCCTCCCATTTGTATGGAAATTTAAATCTCAGTAACAATACATCCAGACAATTGCGATTTATGAGCTATTTCCTACTCAAAGTGACCCAAAGTATGATATAGTAAGACTAGTATACCATGCAATTAACTTAAAGCAATTACAAATTCCAGATAATACAATAATTTGTATCGAATAACAGACCTATCTAAGTTAATCATCACCAGAACTGGTTTTATGTACATATTCGTTATAAAACAGTAAATAAATTCCAACTTTTCCATTGTACTGTCCTATTTAAAGCAGGTGATGTTAAAAAAAGAGATTATGCAACTGAATACCAACAGATAGAATCCTATCATTCCTATGGACTCCAAACTTCAGTCCTATCTAATACTTAATCGTGTGGCAAAATGCTTTTTTCTCAATGATAATAAGTACGCCATTAAATGTTATTTATACATAGATAGACAATTTGCATATCGGTATTGCATAATCGGGGCTAGTCGACATTACGTGGTCATCCCTACGCTCACCCGCCTTTACATCCGGTTCTCATTTTACAGTGAGTTGGGTGAACATCTCTTTTCCACCCCGGAGCCTATATCACCGGCCCCCACACATATATATATATATATATATATATATATATATATATATATATATATATACACTGGATATTAGAGACAGCATTAAATGATTAAAACTTGAATAATAACAGCTTATTATAATAAAGCTTAAAAACCTAAAGAATTTCTGAACTAAATTCTTTACTTTTATATCAACAAAACTGATAAAAAAAATTTTAAGTCATTTGAATTTTACGAAACAAAAAAAATGGGAAAAATTATTTCATGGAAAAAACAAAAATTCTAAATGAACAATAATTACAGATAAAACTGGCAAATTAATGGAATGAAAATCCTATAATCATTAGGAATTATTATAGTACTACTACATACTTTTAGATAATTTCCTAATCTTTCGAATCAGGAGGGAAAGAAAAAAATTCCACACCCTATCTTGTCATTCCGTTCTGATTTAATTTATTATTAATAAAAAAAATTATTGCATATTTATTAATTATACCGATCTACAAAATTAAATTTATTAAAAATTGTTTCAACTTTGAAAAGGCTATTTTTACTACTATTTATGAGTGTGCAATTCAAAGATATATTTCAAACATTTCTATCATGTCATATTACTTTATAAAAGCAACATTTTGTGGGAAAAAATTATATGAGTAACTGGGTTTATTTTATGTTTACAATAATATTCTAAATTTATAATAAAGGGAATCTTTTTGATAAATGTATATTTGATTTATAGAAAACAACAGTATTTATTCACTTACTTACATTGACACTGAGTTTTGTGAATTACTGTTTTTTTGGACTTGAAATCGTGAGTTTAAGAAATTGGATTTTGAAAAAAAGCTTTACATGGTAGAGAAAAATAGTCACATTTATGAAAAATCCAAAAAAATTATAAAAGTCACTAATAGTAATGAAAACTATTTTTCCACTGTATACCCTATTTTATCAAATTAAAAACTAAGCAATTTTTCTATTTATTTTTTAGCTTTGGATTTAGAAAGTCTTACAATTCAGTGGGGTGAAATTTACATAAATAACTTTAATCAATTTCTAAGCCAGTATTTTAATGCATATTGTGCAAAGAAATCATCCGAGCCTTATAGTAATCTCTCGAAATGTCTTCTAGATTCAATTAAGAAAGACAAAGCACAATACCTCACTGAAATGATATGTCCGTAAGTACTACAATATTAGTCAATTTACATTCACCTTATAACTTTGTTTAATTCAGTTTAATCCTTTGTTTTTTCCACAAAATTCCCAGTTAATTATTTTGCCCTTTTCAAATCTTCTGTATTTCGCAAAAAAAGTTATCGAACGAGCAGCCAGCTTTTACAATGTTTACAAATATAAGGGAAGTGACTCGAGAGTAACAACACACTGCTCTCATTTAATTTTTTACCAGCCTCATGAAGTTTTTCCAATGGCGAGACCTAAAGGAACTCCTACAAAACGTCTGTTGTTTTTTCATAAAACAGAATTTATTCTTCTAAGTCAGAATAAATTCAGTAATTATACATAATCGTTTTGAATGCAAATAGTTTTTACTCATTTTTTTTGCAATTGATTTTTTTGTTTGATAGTATGAAATCAAAAAGCAATAATGTTAACCCTATGGGAAATGATAAGCAAATAACCCATCTTTGATAATTAAAAAAAATAAAACTTAGTGGAATCGATACAGAACTTAGTGAAATCGAACTCTTCCACAAAAGCACAGGATGTTTCACTACAACGCTTTAAACAAGTCGCCCACTGGAAAAAACTTTGTAAATGTTATTGTTGATTGTGTAGCAACAATTATATGCCATTTAGAATCATGATGGTAATCTTAGTTTTTTAACGTTTTGTCCTAATTTTCAAAAATGTCAATAGAAAGAATTTGTTTTCCGCAATATCATTCACAGAATTATATAAAAAAATCAACTCTTACACTTGTTTGAAGTTAGAAATACTAGACTCGTAGATCTTTCTAAATATTACAGTCTAAAGGAAAAAGTAATAAAATAAAGTAATAGGCACAGTGTTTTATGTTGAAAAGTTTCACCGTATCACTTGAAGGTCACAAAAAGAAATAAATGATAATAAAATTTCATTGTTGTAATAAAAGTATTGTGAAAGCACCGAACACAAAATCAGAAACAATAAGAAAAATGTTCTTCAACTCTCAAATTAAGTTTCTAGTTTCAAAGGAGCAGAAAGAAGGTATCAATATACAGTACAGCAATGTTCAAATGGCCCAAATATGTAGCAATCAGTTGCGTAATGATGTAAGAGTCACTTGCTAGAATCACAAGGATCAGTACATAAAGCGAATAATCTGCCTGTTGATTGAAAATCTCTCATACCAGTCGTCCTATCATACCAAGATGGCCTCAGTCAGGGATGGTATAGGATTCGATAAACCTGGAATGATCGTTCTTGTGAGATAAACTAGTCATTTCACATCTTATCCACAAGAATCGGCATTGACAGGCGAAGGGATACGTAAATACCTATTTACAAGTTTGGATCCCATTTTTATTACCAACAAACTTCATTTATCTAATTTTGTTTCAAGACTTGTAGATATTGAAAGATTGGGAAAGGAAAGGCTTCATATATATTAATTTCGGTACCTTAGTCATTTTTTAATCATAATATAAGGCTCAAAACTAGATCTAAAAAAGTAGGTAATTACAAAGCCATAAATCACGAGTATACGAGATCTAGTATGCGTCGATCAGAGAAAGACAACCGCAGAGAATAAGATCTCGAGAAGTTTAAATGACAAAATTCAACCATGAAAGTTTTCAGTATGTCATTTTAATCTATTTTTGCTACTGAATTTAATTAAAAGCAATAATTATTCTACGATTTCAAGAAGTAGACAAAACGATTCAATTACAGATTCTTCCACTTTTTTTACAGATTTGGTGAACTACTCCCATTATGCTATGATATGCTTTTAGCTAATCCTGACTGTCAACATGGAACAGATATTAAAAAAGTACGCCTTTTTGTAGATGTATATTATCTTACGATGAATGGTACATGCAATTCTGACGAAGGGCTTGAAAATCTGAGAGGTGATGTCTTTAAATAACATGCAATATCATAAATTGAAAATTCAGATTTTATAGTGGAAAGAATGAGAATGCGCCTGTAATATAGAATTATTCTAATTTTGACTGTTTACAAAATGAATCACAATATCTATCGGAAATCATCACTCATCTTTATTTTTATTTGTCTAAATATTCAGTTTCTCAGTTCCAAGATTTGAAGAAAATCAATTAATTTTTAATATTATTTTTATTTATAAAAAAAGTAAAGATTACTAATATGTAATATTGAAGGAATTAATCTAAATGTTAGGTTAATCTTTTATTCGTAAGTTTTGATCTTACAATTACTTTTACAAATTTGCAAAATTTGTAAAATTTTTAAGTCTATATATCACTTTAATTTTTTTCTAACATGAAAAGATATTACAATCAAATTTCCAAGTATCAATTCTGAAATTTGAAAACTTCTGATTACACAAATGACTTTTCCAACTTCTAACTAAGAAACTCACATGTACATTTTTTTTCAGTGAGCCAGTAAATTTCTACTTAGATGTTTAATTTATTAGTATAATTATGAAAAGAAAATAAAAAAAAATATTTCATGATAAAAGAATTTTTTGGTTGTAAAAGCAAGACTAGGAGCCCCCTCCACACAAGATTTCCTTTTTTTTTTTGGGGTTGTAAAAGCAAGTCTAGGGGGCCCCATCTACAACTCCCGCCCGGGCCCCCAAAGGCGTTGGTACGCCACTGTTCATATTTTAATCGTGTCATTAGAAAAAAGCATCTGATGTGCTTTATAGGGTAAGCGCTTATCTAGAGGTGGTTGGTTCTATCTATTGCAGGGATTGGGTATTTTTCTGATATTATTTCTTCTCCAAACGGAATCAAAGCTTAGTAAACTCAATAAACCAACGTTACGTCTGGGTATATTTGCCAGTTTCACAGAGTGCTGGTGGTCGTACTGCCCTTACACATCCTAATCCAATTGATCATTGACTTGCCAAAGAATATATGTCTGCTGTCCCATGTTCCAACACATCTGCATTCTATCTCCTTTCTGTATTAAAGGCAGAGTACAGTGATCAAATGAGAAGATATTGAATTAGGATGGAGGTCGTGGTCCATTTACCAAGTATTGTAAACATATTGAATGAGGATTGTTAATTACTATGATGAAAATGGGGAATCTTGACAAAATCTCCTATTAATGACGTTCGGTCTCCGTAAGCCAAACCTAGAATGAAATCTAGAATTGAAGCTATTGTATATCGAAGAATTTTACTTGAATAATTTGCTAAACTTTTAATTTATATAAGAAAATACAGCAATTATTACTCATAATTATTTCGGAAACTTAAGAAAATATAATAAATGTTTACGCAATCGTTATCTTTTATGTATTGATTTTAACATTATGACCAGCAAAATTAATAATTATAAATTAACCATTAAGGAGATCGTGTGCACGAGGAGTTTCAGCCTTATTTATAACAACGGTCTTAAATAAGACAAAATTTATTCAGAAAATGACGTAAGATTGTGACTTCTATAACATTTTAACAGTAAATCTATTGTAAGTATGAGGGCGAGTCAAATAAGAGTGAGAATGAATTTTTTAATCACTAAATATATTAAGCAGGGTCCAGGTTGATATTGTGTTTTTGAAGTAGTTCCCATTGAGTTGTATACACTTTACCCAAATCTCTGCAAGTCCCGGAAGGCATGCTGAAATCCGTCGTTTGACGTCGTCTTCAGAATCTCCTCCGCCTTCTTCAGAACTGTCGTTGATGCTTTCGGGATCGTATTCATGAAGCCAACTCTCATCACCAGTAATGATGGAATTCAAGTAGGCCTGCTCCGCTACCAGACGCTGAAGCTCCCAAAACACCTCTACTCGCAACTGCTTATGTTCAGGCATTTGCAATCTCGGCACCCATCTTGCGCAGTCGTGTCTCGTGTGCTACCGATCGTACACAATGGTGAACGCACTACCATGGGAAATGTTTAACATGTCTGGCAATCTACTGTCCTCCAAATGAAAGTTGGCCGGCGGAAGTTTATATTGCGCAGCCCTTCCGGTAGCTGATCAATTATGTTTTCCTGTCACAATGGACGCCGTCGTCTGTTTTCACTGAGAAAGACATGTTGATAACGCCAAATTAAAACTTCTCTCGACTATTTAACGTTATTTCAATACCAGTTGCTAACAATAAGTATTTATATAAATAAATAAAAATGTATTATTTATAAGTACAATGCTCTTTTGCAAAGTAAAAAGCGATTACCGTAATGGCGGCGTCCTGTCATAAAATCAGACGGAAGTGCCTGACCAGACTAATCGATGATACATGCGCAGATCTCACAAAAACAGGACGGCCATCTCTCATTTGGAGGACAATATCTTGTTTTATTCGACGATCTTCCCCAACAATGACAGCAGCTGTGTTAATCATGATGTCGTTCATCACGGTAGCTAGATCTCCCGGACCCCCTGATTTGTAGCCGAAACACGTAAAACAACAAAGAAAATCATTCTCACTGTTATTTGACTCGCACTTTTAGTTTTTTTCATGTTAACTGTTGAAGTAACTTTTTCATTTACTTTAATTTATTAAAGAATTCCTGAATCCAAAACACGTCGTCTGTTTTAACAGAATAAGCAGATTTTACAGAGATTGCCAAAAGAAATATTTGGATCGGTTAGTAAATAAAGTAACATGCCAGTAAGTTAAATTTCCTTATAATCTTACTTTACTAAATATTTATCTTAATAGGATCAGAGAGAATTTCAAAACTCCTACATTGAATTCCGTTGCTTTAACATAAATATTGAAATTCGCCAAACTTAATGATTTTTTTTTTTATTTCCATTAGATTCTAAAGAAAGGTTAACACTACAAGTAAAATATCAGATGTATTTTTTTATTCCATGATAAAAACATTTTTTTCGATATATATACGCGAATTTCCAAGGAAAGTGGTTTCTGCATATAAATTGAAACAAAATACGCATTAATGTAACCGAAGATATAAACAAAACAAAAAGGAATGTGTAGAAATTGAATGAGAAACACATAAGAGGAATATGATAATTTTGTATTAAATGATTTATCAATTTTGAGTAAGTTTGCAGCTTTTTCGCAGCTTTTTATATAGGAAATTCTCGTTTCCTATTAGAAAGCTCGTGAGAACTAAATCATATCAAAATTCTTCACATCATAAAAATAAACATCTCGAAATATTAATAATTGCATGGTTAGTTGGTTGGTTAATTGGCTTTTAATGGCGCAAAAGCAGCTATGGCTAAGCTGCGCAAGAGGGTAAAGATGAAAAGAAAGAAGACAACAAAAGGAAAAAAAAATAGTGCCTAGATAAAAAGGGCAAAAATCAAGAAAAGAACAGGTAGTGCCCAAATGAAGAGGATATGAAATGAGTTATAATCCCATAGAAGAAAATGAAAAACCTGAGAATTACAAGAGAGTTGCAAGGCCACATTGATGAATGAAGCGTAAAACTGATGAAATTTGTAAAAGATCATTGTCATTTAAAAGCAAGGAAATACGAAAACGAAAGTGAAATTTAAAAAGAGGATAAAAGCATTGGCGACGATGTTGAGTAAAGGCAGGACAGTCAATAAAAATAGGGTGAATGGTTAAAACAACGTTGCACGTAGAACACAGGGGAGGTGGACGATTCAGCAGTAAATAGCTATGAGTAAGTCTCGAATGCACGATCCTCAGACGTACCAGAAGAAAATCCTTCTGAAGAGTTGGTAACTGTCGATTTATAGGGGAGGATAATAATGGACTAACAAGACGAAGTTTATTGCCATGAAGAGCATCCCATTTATGTTGCCAGGCAGCCCGGAGAACGAATAACAGCGTATATGTCTGAATGCGGAGTGAAGATTCGTTGCAGCAGACTAACAGCAGACTTGGCAAGGAATTAGCGAGGTCATTTCCGACAATGCCGACATGGCCTGGGATCCAACAAAAAAATGATAGTGCAAACATTGTAAAAAAGCTAAAATAGACAAAACAAAAGGTTGAACCTTAAGGGGTTGACTGTACAGTGCCCGCAGAGCACTTTCAGAATCGCTATAGATAAGAATTTTGAAAAATTTTCCTGAAATGCATGTTGTAAGGCTAGGAAAATGGCATAAAGCTCAGCAGTGAAAGTCTCAGTATAAAGGGCTGCTCCAACATAAGATGCACCTTTAGAACCATTGGTGTAGAAAATGTTGAAATCAGAGTGACGGGACAAATGTCTCGATGCAGAGACTGAAAGACTGTTGAGGGCGTGTTGAGATTCATAAGATGACGAAGCTAGAAATCATAGTTGGGAAGATGATATTTCCAATGTGCTGATGTCAAAGTAGGGAGAGTGGCAATATTAATCTCGATGAGCTGTAGTGTAGCAAGCCACGTCGTCAACCGATGTCCAAACGGTGGAATAATGGAATGGCGATTGGCAAAAAAGTCGTCATTGATGGGACGACAGACACATTGATGAGCAGGATGGGGAAGTGATCAAATACGGGCGAAATATTGGAGAGACAAAGCTTGTCTACGAAAGTGCAGGGACGGTTCCAGAGCCTCTGCATACAGTCTGGGAATGGGTGAAGTACGGAAAGCATCGAGGTAGAAATGGAGGGCCTGATGGTGAACAGGTTCAAGTGTCCGAAGGACAGACGGCCACATACAATGCAGCCATAATCCAGTTTGGATCGAATAAATGAACTAACGATCACTATCCCATGTGGAATGCGAAATCACTTTGATACAATTTAGTTTTAAAAGACATCGTTTAGGAAGGTCAAGTATGTGATCCCTAAATGTCAATTTCCCATCAAAAATGAGGCCTAAAAATTTATGCTGAGAAAGACATGGAAGTGTGACGCCACCAAGAATCAGTTTGGGAGCAGGAAAAATTCGCTGACGTCGAGTGAAATGGACACATACAGTCTTGGATTGTGAGAAAGTAAAACCATTAGAAATAGTAACGTCTGCAACTGATTCAAAGCTAACTGCAGTTCTCTTTCAATCAGACGTAAATTAACAGAACGCCAGGAGATCTGTAAGTCGTCAACATATAAAGAATGGTGGATAAATGGAGGCAAAGCAGAGATTATGCTGTTGATCTTTACAGAAAAAAGGGTTACGCTCAAAACGCAACCTTGAGGGACTCAGAGTTCTTGAGGATAACATGTGGAAGCATAGATCCCAGACAGACTTGAAAAGTGCGATGAGTAAGAAAATTGTGAAAGAAAATAGGCATGTGACGATGAAGGCCGTAATGAAGAAGATCTTGCAAAATGCCAAATTCCTTTCTACGGTCGTATGCCTTCTCCAAGTCAAATAAGATGGAGATCAGGTGTTCTCGATTAACAAATGCAGTGCGAATAGCATCTGTCAAACGAAAAAGATGGTCAACCGTAGGACGATGTTGCCGGAATCCACACTGTGTGTGAGGGAGATGGTTATTGGTTTCAAGAAACCATTGAAGTCGTCGATTGACCAAGCGTTCAAGCCTTTTACATGAGTAGCTTGTGAGTGGTATGGAGCGATAATTATTGGGATCATTTACATCTTTACCAGGTTTAGCGAAAGGTATGATGATAGCTCGACGCCAACTATCAGGAAAGAGATGTTCAAACCATATCTTATTAAATATAGAAAGAAGAATATTCAACGAAGAAAAGTATAAGTGATGCAGCATCATGTAATGAATTCCGTCAGGGCCGCAGGCGGTATTTTTACTGTTGTCTAAAGCAAACAATAATTCCTAAAAACTCAAAGGGAGATTATACGGTTCTCTGTTGGAAGAAGAAAATTTTAATGGAATAACTTCAGAATAGATTCTTTAATCTTTTGAAAAGTAGGAGTAGTACAGTCAAATTAGATAAAAAGTTGGCCGAACCCGGAAATTTGAACAAGCTAAAAATTGGTAGAAATGTTACGGATGATGTCCTGATTGAATCCCGAAATTCCCAAAAAATCAATCTTGAGGAATATCCGCCAACTTCGAAAAACCGCCTTCCGTATAGGATTTGTCGAGTTTTAAGCGACTGAACCGAGCGACTGAACCGAGCGTCCGATAGTATGCATTTTTGCTTCAAATTGGTTATAATATCTATTACAGTTGAAAACATTAAACGGTTTGAAGAAAAAAGGTATTGTAATGGAATATATTGGGTCAAAATATAAGTTTAGAACCAAAAACTGGTCGAAATGAGCATAATATGCTATATACTTTGACTTACATTTGTATAATGTGTGTAAGTGACTGAAACAAATTAAACATCGAACAGCCAGTTTAAAAAGCTGTCATTATTGATAAAAACCCTGCAGTTTTAAAACAAAAAAACAAGACGCGCCGATGAGCAAGTTTTAAATTAGCCGAGTTTGCGCGCGGCTCAACTCGCACGGTATTTGGCTACCATGTAGTTCTCCCGCTTGGAAGAATTGTGGGAGACCGTGTACGCGAAGAACACGGTGACCCAGAGGGTAAACGGCCATGCCTACGCCCGAGCGCACATCTTCTGACGCAGCTGTCGTTGGCGATCTTCATCATTCAGGATATTCAAGACCAAGGCACTCTTCTCAGCGATCCCTTGAAACAAACACAATCAGATCTCCTCTCAGGAACGACTTCGGTGGATGACGTTTTGTCGTCGGTATACATCGCCCAGGCAGCAGATTTGTTCGACGCATAGCTGAAAGGACTCTTTTCATCTGGACGGCGCACTGCGAAGCTGTGGGTGCGATACTTTGAGATGGTTGGAATCATGCATCTATTTGCCAAAGCTGAACGTTCTGGAGATTGGGCTCTTCACTTGCTATGTGTCCAAAGAATGATTCCGTATTTCCAATCTGCGGGACATCTCAGCTCGAGGATATTATGACTCCCTTGGGGTCCCGTCAATTTGTCAAGGAAGGCTGCTTCACTGTCAAGAGATCTGCAAAGTTCTGGCAGATATACTTAGCAGATCTCCTGACCTCATATCGGACATATGCTATTATGGTCCGATATGACTATAGAGCAAGTGTTGATGAAAAACATGAAGACGGCGGGTGTCCTCACACGTGGACGGGGATTGACGGATAATGTCATTGCTCGATGGGTTTGTGCCATGCCTTCATCTCCAAATGTAATAGGCGCCACTGAAAGGTTTTGTGAAGTCTTCGCCGAAACCTCCGACCTACATGTGGAGCTAAGAGAGTCTCGGCTAGTGAGAGATAAGGCAGACGCTCGCAAGACGGTAGACTGGCTCCAGTCCCACCACTCGTTTAACTGCTCAACGAACCTTCTAGTGTCCTTGTCTACCGGTATAGTAGCCGACGATACAGTTAACTGTGATGAGGTTCTCTCCCGTGGTTTGCAAGCAACGAAATCAATCACAGGTCAACGATTCAGTAAAGTCCAATTAAAACGAAACAACAAAGTCACGACTTTTGTTACTGCATCTATACCGGCCAAGATCAAAGACACTGTCGTCGAAATCAACCCTAACCAACTTTTTCACAGATTGCTGTGTGTTGTGCATGACGATGTTGACCTCGAGGAGTACCTGACATATGAACCTGCAGCAAGGCCTCCAGCGCTGTTTGACGGGACGTTGATGCGGAAAGGCACTAAGTCTGGATTGATCGACGTTTTAGAAGAGATAGCGCCGCCCAAGACAAACTTTCCAGTGAACGCAGAGTTTATAGTCGATAGCGGATTCCTCCTGTAACGGGTTGTGTGGGCGCGTCCAGCGAATTTCAGCCACATTTGCTCCGTTCTTAAAAAGGCAAAAAGGGATCTTTCAAGAAGTTCAAGCAAGACGCTTGTATAAGGGAGACAGTGTCGGTCGTCAACTTATAAATTCTAGGTTCAAGTTTGGATGTGGAATGCCTGCCAGAGGCAGAGTGGGATGGATGGCTCATGAAGATCAGCTGAAACCCATTCCAACTAAAGAACAACGAGCAACGGAGCGGGTACTGAAATCATATCCTGCAACTGTAACTGTGGTTGCGAGAAGAGATGCGGGTGCAGCAGAAACGGTTTTCCTTGCACAAATACGTACGGCTACTGCGCAGGACATGTCTGCACAAATTGTATGGACTACGCTGACTTGGATAGCGATGACGACGTTGAACCTTTGGCCGGTGTGTTATCATAGAAACGGTAAAAAACTACAAAATTTAAAGACCACTTTTTACTGTTATTAAATCGACGCTAATGTAGGTTAAATTTTTTCAGATCATCCATTACCGTCAAAGATTTTCGGCAGTGAGTGAACAGCCAGTCGAGCTCCAGTGATAACACGAAACAAGCTACCTAACATTTACCCTTCATAATGTATTTCTATTGCTGCTTATGCCTGTATTTCACGCCTTGTTATGAATGTCGTCTTTGATTCATTTTTTTGAATGTTATGATAACATTTATGATAATTTTAGACCAATTTTCATTTGTCGCATTTAAATAAATATTATTCTTTCTCATTCACCAAAATTGGTCTATAATTATTAATTTTAGTGTTTTGGAAGATAACGCAGCCAGAATTGTGTAATTTGGCGCAAAAACGAATACAATCAGACACTCAGTTCACTCGCTATGCTTAAAACTCGACTAATCCACGATGGGGGCGGTTTTTTCAAAATGGTGGATTTTTTCCTAGATGGATTTTTTCGGAATTTTGGGATATCAATCAGAACACTATTCTCAACATTTCTACCAATTTTCAGCTTATTTCAAATGTCCAGGTCAATGTCTAAATTTACCGGACTACAGATAACAAAACAGGGCTGGAATTCCGCGCAGAAGCCCATCCCAGTGCTTCAGCTTGATCGGAGATATCAGCTATTTCTTTTCAATCTTCTTTGAGTATGTGCAAAGATTGAGAGACATATTTTTCGCGCATCTTACGATAATATTTGCATAGATTAGGTTAGGTGATTCCCACAGTGGCCCACAATGTCCCATCGGGCGATCGAGGTAAGACTCGAACGTTTCAGTGACCTGGGAATGAGATGAGATCCAATGGTCAACCCCAGGTTGGCATTCTGTAGTAGGCTGGGTAGAAGAAGAGAAAGGAGTGTGAAAAAATCTCCACCCTCCGCGAAGGCCGGGAATGGAACCCATCTCCTTCAACCCGCAGCTAAGCTGCATTACCACTCGGCTACCGGACCCACTATAAGTAGGTATTAATAAATTATTCTGCGATGTAAAACCCTGAGAAAACAGTAGATGAATTTATGTAAAACATAAAAATACAGTTATAAAATGATAAATTTTTTTCTTATTGTATTATTAATATTTCTTCTATTAAAGCTATTGTTGCTAAATATATATACCCTGTTTAGAATTCTTCTAAAAACCCGGATACCGATTATGATACATGAATTTCAAGAAGAAATTTACTGTCTTACGATACCTTGTACTACCATTGGAGAAAAAAAAAGGATGGATTAAGAAAAAGTTCTTTTCGAATCACAAATTTATTGACTTTTTAACGTAGATTGCAAATTTAAGACTGATTTTTTGAAACTTTATAAAAAGTGTAAATATGAAAGTAACTGAAAGTGTTTGTTAAAGAATCCTTTATGTTCTGTTTGATAATTAACGACTCTTGTTTATTCTTTTCCTTTCAGGCTTTATGAGGATTTAGTGAAATGCATTCAGGATAACTTGGATGAGATGGAAACCTGCCGTTCACCAATAAAACCATTCGTGCTTATTTTCAAAAACCATTCTGAATTAATAAGGAATAAGTATCACAAGCAATGCAAACACCTAACAATTGAAGATAAACCCCCCACAACCGAGAATTCGATATTTCGTGATGGTTCTCTTTCTGAAAAGCCTTGCTTATATAACACTGCGTGGGGTTTACTCGTCATCATAATCTTGTGGATAAAAGATTCTGCACAATAATCGATAATCTATGTAGATATTCAATCTCAAAATTAGTTTTCTTTTTAGATTCTTTTTTTTTTGTTAATTAAATAGATCAAAATTATTTCTAAATTTTCTTTCGACTAATTTCATGCAGAAGAAGTTGTATCAATCATCTTTTTTTTGGTCAAGATATTATCTTAGACTAATACAAATTATTGCTGTAATTCACATTTTCTCCAAACTTCAGCATGTTTTGTGAAGTTGCTTTTTGTTGAAATCTTGTACATCCGATGTGAAAATAAAATTTAAGCAGACAATTTCTTTGTTGTTATTGGAACACTTATGACTTATAACTTATGACTTATAGAGGTAAAGAAAAATGCGAATTCCGGTCTGTTGTTACTTCCTGCTCCAATCTCGTGATAGTACATAGAGGTTCCCCAACACCTAACAGGAATTCTAATGGACGTTATTTAGTTCGTGACCGTGATCGTACAGTGGTTCGTACATTACGTTGTGGCTGCAATAAACCAGGTTTCGAATCAAGGTCATGGAATCAAGTTTTATTTTTTATTTTTCTGTTTTATATTTTTTTATTCATTATTAGTCAAAAAGGTAGCATGTACTGGGTCGTTATGATTTCATCTACAGAGAGGGCGAACAGTCCATATACCTTTGGATATAAATGTATGTTATGGAGAAAGTAGAGATAATATCGCATTAGGAATCCATAATGCGATATCCCGTGAAGCGTGCTGCCGAAATGGATATTCCCCTTGAGAGACCACATGCTAAGTATTTGAAAGTGAAACCTTTTCGCCCGTCGTCAGAGAATGAGGGATCAGATGCGGATTTAAACGGCACGAAGAAGCAGGCAACCCGCTTCTCCAACATTTCCCAACAAAAGAAGATCAACGAAGAGTTCTGTTTAGTAATGAATGTGCTATCGATCGAAGTTCGAAAGATCGGAACGTTTACTTATGGTCAAAGGACTTTGAACTTTGAACAAAATCCACCACACGTTATGATGTGGGCATGGGTAACAAAAGAACATATGGTAAGGACACTAGTTGTGGATCGGGCATTAGAGGAGGATCGAACTGTCTGTGCTGTTAGTTTCTCAAGATAACGACAATTGTCTCTTATGGCATGTTTTGTAGCCACTGCTGCCATTATTTTTTTATTTTTTTTTATTGGTAATTGACATGAATCTACAACTCAGATCCGTTAGGGAAGTTAATTTTCCTGTCAACAGGTGCTGTGCTTTGTATTAAAATATACATATGTAAAAAAAAAAATTAAAACTATCTAAAAACTAAAGATAAAGCGCACATTTTTGGCCAGGTGAGAGTGATTATAATGAAAACAACAGCCATACAACAAGAGTAGCAAATACAAGAAGTTAAAATATATATTTCCTATTTAAATAAGGAATTTGATTATTACATATGAACATTATATTTACTTATATAGTTATAGACATACGTACATATTAACTCTAGATGCCTATTTTTTTTCTGAGATAACATATATATTTATAGAGATAAACATACAAAGAAAAACCTTATTCTTATAGGTAGATATACACATGCACAAACACATTCATACAGAAACATATATACATACACTCATACTTATTGTGTATATAACAAAAATACACAGTGCATACATACATATATACACATATAAACAAATATGCACATTCATATATACATACAGAAGTATATACGTGGAGTGACTGAATATATCAGGATACAATCTTATTTTACGAAAATAAACATGACGTAATTGCCAAGTGTAAATTTCCGTTTGATGGAAGGCATTATAGATTGAGTTTTAAAGCTTTTTACATTCACTGTCAATCTACCCTGACAATGCCATCGATGTAACATACTAAAATGCCACGTCTAAATCGGCCTTTATTAAGGGCCTCTAATGGGTTGCCCTTATTTTTACGCTTCAGCACTAAATTTTTTTATTTGTTTTTTTTTTTTTAATGTTCTCAGTAACTTTATATTAATATCTAAAAAAAAATATTAAGAACTTCCATCACGGTATCAATACTTAAGCTTTGTTTACATTTAATTTATTGATAATCAGAGCCGGCGCTAAGAGGTCCGGGGACTCGGGCGAGATGAATTTTGCGGGCCCTTGCCAATCCTGTTTTACCAATAAAAAAAAAAAAAAAAAAAAAGCAACGATCCAATTTATCCTCTTTCTTCTCACCAGGAGCGGGGCCCCCAGAAGACCAGGTGCGAGGCCTTGAGCGGTCGCCCCATTCGGCCCTTCGATAATAATCGATCATCATATTTTTTAATTAATAAAATCTTCCTTTATGTCGTAAGTAAGAATTTAAACGCTTAACAGTATCCAAAAATCACATTTCAATATTGTTCTGTTTTTTAATATTTTTACTTTTTCAATGTAAGTTACCGTCCACTATGAAATAAGCTATTATATTATAATTGCAAACCAAAATAACTGCACATCACCATTTAAGTTATTATAGGCCAGATATCTATGTCATATATAGTAAATTAAAAATTTCTGAAAATATATTCTGCGACAGATTTACAGAGGTATTTATTGGGTTGTTTCATAATTATTGGGCGATTTCGGCAAGAGCCAGTTGAAAAGGACGCATCGTAGAAGGAACTTACAAATCGCTCTTGCAAAGTGAATGGGTTCAGTCCACATGTTGAAAAAGTTATTTCAATCAGGTCAAAGTAGTTGGTGACGTCATGGAGCAATGCGATGTGAGATTAATGAATTTTTGCACTAATTCAAACTTGGACGTAATGCGTCCGAAACGGTTGCTAATGTCAATTAAGCGTGTGGTGTTGGCCAACGAGTGACAGAACTGTCTGTAGGGTCTTCAAAGTTCCGTGCCGGTGATGTTGACGTCGATCATAAGCCAGGAGCCGCGTCCGTTGTTCGTGACATGGTACAGTTAAGGCAGAAATTGGAAGAAAAAACAGCATCCACAGTACGTGAGCTCAGTGCCGAACTTGTCATATCACCAGCAACAGTTTCCAGACACCTGGCAGCTAAGGGCAAGGTTACACAATTGGATACCTTGGTTTCACACGAAATCACCGAACAGCAATGGCGTCTGGAAATATGCATTGCCCTTCAAACACGTGAGGCTAGCACCCCCTTTCTGCAACGGATCCTTACAATTGATGAAAAATGGGTGCTATATGTCAACAGAATACGAATAGCGCAGTGTCTCAGTAAAGGGGAACCACCGAAACAAATGTCCAAATCCGACTTGCACTCTCAGAAGATTTTGATCTCTGTGTGGTGACTGCCAAGACTGTGGTGCATTATGAATTTTTGCCGACAGGCCAAACAATCACGACTGCCGTTTACTGCCGTCAGATGGATGAATATCACCAGAAATTAAGCAACAAACAATCATCTCTCGTTAACCATTTGGGTACAATACTCCTGCGTGATACTCCACATGTCTCTCTTGGAAGCATGAAAAAAAATCAACGCCTTGGGGTACAAGGTCCTCACTCACCCTCCGTATTCACCAGACTTAGCTACATCAATCTTTCACATATTTCGCCATTTTAACAGCTTTTTGAGGGGGAAACGGTTCACTAACCGTGCTGTAATTCATGACGTTAGCTATTTCTTAGGCCACTGTGATGCTAACTTCTGCCACCGTGGCATTTTTGCAATGAAAACTTGTTGGGCACAGTGTATTGCTGCCAAAGGCAGATATTTTTCTGAATAAAATGTACTTCTTTGTTTCTGTTACTGCTGATTTTTTTATTTGTGTCACAATCGGCCAATAATTATGAAACAACCCAATATGAGTTCCTTTTTGAATTTTGAAATGATCCTAACCCAAAAGAAATAAGAGTGAAATACTAAAGATAGTGTTATTATATTTTTTTTCTTTTTGCTAAACAATTGCTAAAGAATTTTATGCAGGTTTATCCTTTTCCAGTATATTAAAAAAAAAAAAAGATTTTCATTTTACAATCCATAGCATTACGGCAAGCTTAAGGAATGTAATTTAGACTTCCAAATATCTATTTAATTTTATAATTTCTCCAAAAAAAGATAATTTTATGTTATATGAAAATAAACATTATTTATTTACTTTTCGTTTTTTCTAACCATAAAATGCTGAAAGAAGCTGTATCTAGGTGAGTTATCCGTATGCTTTTTGGTTATGTAAAGGCTCTGTGCCTAGGCCTTTTGGATTTTATGATATCAAATTAATAAAAAGAAGGAAATACAAATTATTTCGCGGAATAAACACGGAACCAGACTAAGACGATAGAGTAGAGATACCTCGCCTCTGCAGACTACGTAGATCGCTCGACCATGGCGGTAATTTTTAGTGATTCTTTTACTGTTTTCACTAAAATAACATTTATATTTCACAAATTTACTAGGTAAGTCTTGAATACTGAGGAATGAAATTTATTAAACATGTTGGAAATTTAATAATCATACTTTATACAGTTGTACATCACTTTTACACAAATAAACACAAAATTATTTGACTTCCTTTGATTATTGCTACTTAGTCAAGAAATAACAAATAATAAGTCTTTCTTTGTTATGATTCTAATTACAAATAAGAGATCTGATACAGAAGTAAGAATAAATAGTAAGTGTGGCAGATCGAAGTAGCCCCATTAGTCTTCGGTAGAGATCTCCCAGACATCTGTTGAGATCCAGATTTAAACTGGATCTGATGTGCAGTTTCATTCCCATCAGACAATGTTTCATTCATTTCTCCTGCAATTAATGGTGGCATAGATGTGCCAAAGGTCACTTGACAACTAGAGTACTTTTGCCTATGAAGTTGGTTGTTCTGTAGATTGAAAACTTCCCAAAAAAACCTCTTGTCATCTTTGCCGCAACCTTTCAATTTATACTTCAGCTTTTCCTTGACGCACTTCAGCATGTCTATGAAATTTCTGAAAAGAATTTAGGTTGGCCTAAATGTTAACAAATAGTACTTACTAGAATATAAAGGCTGCTTTCCTTAACATGTTAAACCTTAAAATTTCTTTTTTCTTTTTCTAGTTTTTAATGTCGTGCAAAACACAAGTAAAAAAAGCGAACATTTATTTAATATCTCTTCTAAATTTAAGCTTGCACATTTTCTAAAAAAGATTTGAATTCAATTATTTCCTTAAACTGTCTAAATTAGATTAATTTTAATCATATCCAACCAAGCGCAAGTTAATGGATTAGCTACAAGAGAATACGAATTAAAACGTCGATATAAACATTGTTTCATATTCTACTACTTTTCGATAGTAAAAATATGAAAATTAGATCTTTTGCAGTCGTTAATTATCGATACCAAGTTTATAAAAGCTCCTTTCAGCTGTTCAAAAGTTACTTGATGGGGAGGAGGAGAACAAACAAACAAACAAACAAACAAACAAACACACACACACACACACACACACACACACACACACACACACACACA
>JAFIDM010006943.1:39888333-39959954 GCA_023159025.1 Thereuonema tuberculata | reverse complement strand
CACACACACACACACACACACACACACACACACACACACACACACACGGGCTCCGGGACGTCGTCATCCAGCGACCGCAGTGCTTCAGTGGTGGTGAGCTTGGCCACTGATGCATCTAATACGACAAGCAACAAAAGGAGTCAAGAACTGGGGAATAAGATAGACGAACTATCACAATATGTTAAACCCAGAAATAACGTGCATCATGAGATCAAAAGACTTGTAAAAATGATTCGGCTATGCTTTGACAAAGTGGCAGACCAGGATGAAGATGGAAGTGGAAGTGTATCTGGAGTGTCATCTCAGCCCTTGCAAGAGAGTGAGACTCAAACGTCACCTCGCCCTTTGCGGGAGAATGAGTCTCAAACATCACTTCGCTTCTTACAGGAGAATGAGATTCCAACGTCTCCTAGACTAAAGAAACAGACGAAACCAAATACATTCCTGGAATCTGGACTTGAAGAACAATTGAAGAGGAAGATGGCTGATTTTTCACCTCGCAAGGAAAGTAAAAGTGAAAAGAGGACCAAGAATTCTGACACTCAGATCAAGAACTCTGACAAAGAAGGTGTTGAAGCAGAGATACCGAAGGTCCCAGTTGGTCCACCTGAAGAATGGAAAAAGGTCAAGAAGAAGCAGAGACCTCCCAGACTTCGTTCCGACGCGATAATTGTCAAAGCAAAAGAAGGTGCTTCATACGCTGATATTTTGCGTTCATTAAAGACTGATCCAGAATTGGAAGAACTCGGATCATCCGTCACGAAAATACGGAAGAGTATTGCGGGCCATTTACTGATTCAACTTGACCCCAAGGCCAAACAAAAAGTAAGTCAGCTTCGTCAAACCATACAAGGAAAGCTGCAACAGAAAGCTGATGTAGATTGCAGAACACAAACTACTGTGCTTGAACTGAAAGATCTCGACGAACTAACAGTTGAGGCAGATATTGGCCTGGCTATCCGGACTCAGATCGATGGAGCACAAGATATTGATAACTCAGTGGTAAAATCTGTACGCAAAGCTTACGGAGGTACGCAAACGGCTGTGGTAGTTTTACCTACAGTACTGGCGAATCGAGCTCTGGAAAAGGGTAGGTTGAAGATTGGATGGGTGATTAGCCGGGTGAGGGAGAAGACTACGGTCCAACGCTGTTTTAAATGTTTTGGCTACGGTCATCTTGCTCGAGTTTGTAATGGTCCAGATAGGTCCAAATTGTGCCTGAAATGTGGAGGAGATGGGCATAATGCCAAGGAATGCTCTTCTGAGGAATTATGCTGTCTTTTGTGTGAGGGTAAACATCGTACTGGCAGCTATGTTTGTCCGGCTTACAAACAGGCCATACAAGCTGTAGAAAAATCGAGGAGATGAAGTTTGTTCAGCTTAATCTCAATCATTGTACGGTTGCCCAAGATATACTGCAACAGACTGTATGTGAGGAGAGGGTTGATGTTGCGATTCTCTGTGAGCAATACAGAAACATCGAGGGATCACGCGCATGGCTCTCTGATACTAGTGGACGGGCAGCAATTTGGATCTGCGGGAATCATTTCATCCAGGAAATTCCACAGACACAACAGCATGGATTTACTTGGGCAAAGGTGAGAGATATGTACATCTATAGTGTCTACGCTCCACCAAGTGCACCATTAGAAGAATTTGAGTTGTTGCTTGATCGCCTTATATTAGAGCTCCAAGGTCGGTGGCCTGTGGTCATCGCAGGTGATTTCAATGCGTGGGCTATTGAATGGGGAAGTCGAGTAAGCAACAGAAGAGGTGAGATACTTTTGGATGTCTTCGCCTCACTGAATGTTGTTCTCCTCAATACCGGCTCAATACCAACGTTCATGAGAAATGGTAATAGTTCCATTATCGACGTGACATTTACAAGTGATTGTTTGGCCTCTCGTGTTACGTCGTGGGAAGTGTGTAGTCATTATACTCACAGCGACCATCAAGCCATAATTTTCGAGATCTCCACTTCTGGTGTGTCAAGGTTGGGATCCACACTTCCAAGAGGATGGAACGTTAGGTCCTTTGATCGTGAATCCTTCATTGCAATGATGGAGGAGGACTTGGTGCTTTCGGGATCTGCTGATAGCAAGGCGTCACGGCTTATGCGACTTGTCGCTGATGCTTGTGAGGCATCGATGACAAGACGTGGCAGAGGAAATCGTCACCATCCAGTGTATTGGTGGAATGCTGAGATAGCGGAGCTTCGGAAGAAATGTCACCGCACAAGAAGACTAGCACAACGAGCCCATGGACGAGAAAACTATGACGAGTTGAAACAACAGCACATAGAAACCAGCCGTGCTCTCAAGAAGGCCATTAAAGTCAGTAAACAGAGTGCTTGGAAGGAACTTTGTAGTGAGGTTAATAGTGACCCATGGGGTAGACCATATAAGACGGTTATGGCTAAAATAAAAAGTAACTCCTTATCACCTCCGACCTGCCCTGATTTGCTGCGCAGGATTGTGTCTACTCTTTTTCCACAACAACCGGGGATAGTTTTGGAAGTTCCACCTCAAGAATGTGAAGATGTGTCATCTATCTCAAAAGATGAATTGATAAAGGCCTGCGGAAAGATTGGTGACTCAAAAGCCCCTGGCCCAGACAGCGTTCCAAATATTGCTCTTAAAACCGCCATCCGGTATAGACCTGAGATCTTTCTAGACGTTTACAATGCTTGTTTACGAGAGGGTGTGTTTCCAAATCTGTGGAAGCAGCAGTTGCTCGTACTTTTGCCTAAAGGTAACAAGCCACCTAATGATCCATCGTCCTATCGGCCAATTTGCCTGTTGGATACGGCAGGTAAGGTATTGGAGAGAATCATTTACAACCGACTGGAGGCATTCAGTGAAGGAGCGCATGGTCTCTCTGAAAACCAGTACGGTTTCAGGAAATCAAGATCTACAATCGACGCTGTTAGGGTTGTTGTTGATTTGGCTCGAGAGGCCATTGAGGGCAAACGCTGGAAGGGAGGAGTAAAACAGTACTGTGCCATAATAACGTTGGATGTGAAGAATGCGTTCAATTCGGCAAACTGGAAGTGCATCTTGAACACTTTGAGTTCAATGAAGGCTCCAGCGTACATCAGGAAAATAATTGCGAGTTACTTCACTGATCGTATCCTAATGTATAATACCGAAGTCGGACTGAAGACCTACAACATCACTGGCGGTGTTCCACAGGGATCAGTACTTGGTCCTTTGCTTTGGAATATCATGTATGACGCAGTACTCAAACTACCAATGCCCGAGGGAGTGACTGTAGTGGGGTTCGCTGACGATGTTGCATTGGTTGTAATCGAGAAACACCTGGAAGTTGTCACCCTAACATCGAATGTGGCTGTTGCCAGGATCCGTCAGTGGCTCTCAACGGTTGGATTACAACTAGCAGATCACAAGACAGAGGCGGTTCTTGTGACCAGCAGGAAAGCGAGGGAGATCGTTACCCTCACTGTGGGTGATCATGACATTCTGTCGCAGCCTTCTCTCAGGTATCTGGGTGTTCAGATTGATGCAAGGCTTCGGTTCGATGAACATCTTCGAATCGTGAGTGAAAAGTCTGCACGAGTGGTCAACGCCTTGGCTAGGATCATGCCGAACATCGGGGGACCTCGGCAGAGCCGACGAAGACTCCTGTCCAGTGTGGCTATCTCTACCATGCTCTATGCGGCTCCGATCTGGTTCCATGCCACGAAGACTAAATCATATGTATGTCAAATGACTTCGGTTCACCGGAAATGCGCTCTACGGGTCGCTTGTGCATTTCGAACAGTTTCATATGATGCAGTGTGCGTCATAGCAGGGATGCCGCCTATCGATCTCTTAGCAAGTGAGAGAAGCGCGATATGCAGTGGTATTCGGGAACGTCGTGACGCTCACCGACCCAAGATCAGGAAGGCCGTGAAAAGCAAGACAACGGAAAGATGGCAGAGACGATGGGATTCATCGACCAGTGGAAGATGGACTCATAATCTTATACCTAATATTGCAACGTGGATCGAAAGAAAGCATGGTGAGGTGGATCACTACCTGACTCAGCTATTAAGTGGCCATGGTTGTTTTCTAGCGTACCAGAGGCGCTTCGGAATTGTCGACAGTGCGTCATGTCCGACTTGCCAGTTCTTGGACGAGGATGTGGAACATGTCTTCTTTGTCTGCCCACGCTTCCATGAAGATAGAAATGAGCTGAAGAAATTCCTTCGACAGCGTGTGACTCCAGAGAACATCGTTGGCTTGATGACTATCTCCCAGGCTAATTGGACGGCAGTGGCTGACTATGCTGCCACTATTATACGGAAACTTCGTATGGCTGAGAAAATCAGACTTGATCAGTTGCGAAATGCTATCTGAGTCGGACTTTTAGTCATTCTGCCCTACGCGATGTAGTACCTGACGGTGGTTCCGTGTAGGGTGTTTTGGAAGTCGGACGTAGGGTTTTAGTGAGTAGTAGTCTTTATGACTGAGTGTCACATTACCAATTCCTTGGTATGCGTAAATGCATTTCCCCCGTCCTTAAAAAAAAATAATAAAAACACACACACACACACACACACACACACACACACACACACACACACACACACACACACACACACACACACACACACACACACACACACACACACACACACACACACACACCCACACACACACACACACACACACACACACACACACACACACACACACACACACACACACACACACACGGCTTTTATAAGCTTCACTTTCTTAAAGAAAGCTGACTAAAAACAACTGTTATTGTTTCGTAAAAGCAAAGAATTAAAAATGCCTTTTAACCATGTTACTGACAACGTCAATTCATCACATGACGCATTAAAAGAGAAAAGACAAATTTATATAAAAGAGAAAAGACAAATTTATATAAAAGAGGAAAGACAATAATAAGGAAATATTTGAAAAATGATAAACGTCTCAATAGGATTTATTTGAATAAATTACACTGCAACCGTTAGTAGTAACACTTGGGAAAAAACATACATACCTAGGTAGTTCCAAAGTTGGAGATGACATTAAAAAAGACCATTTTGTATATCTACAGTCTTGATATTGTAAATTGAACATATTACAAAATAACTCACTGGTAAAAGACTTTTTTGAAAGCAAGGATTCTTTCATAGGACGTCTGCACGTACTGATAGGTATGTGTTTGTTTGTTTGTTTTTGAGGGGGAAATTATTTGCCCTCTCCTGCAATTTTTATGTTTTATTTTGTTACATCTAATTTCTGTTTATTAAGATTTCTAAATGATACAAAAATTATTAAATTATATTTCAATTATTATTTTTTATCATATAATTTTATAGTGTAAAATATATACTTGCTGAAACATTTTTATCCCTCTCTCATAGTAAATTTCTAAGGCCACCCATAGGTTCTTTCTTTACATCTTTATATCTTATAATGTCTTTATGGTCAAATGCACAAGTCATTTTTTTTAACATAATCCATTTTTCAATTGTTCGTAAAAAAAAGGGCGATGAAAAACAATGAAAGAAATGATGTGAAATTAAGTATTTTTTAGCAATTTTTTTTATAATAATTTCTTGATTCTTTTCATTTTTCCAAAAACTTTGAACAAAATAAATGATTAACAGATTTTTCCACATCCAATTTTTCGTTTTAAGGAAAAGCTCCTTTATTTTTTTTCAGTAGTTCTTCAGTTTTGATGCTTAAATTTTGAACCTCGAGCATTCTGAAATGCTGCTGTATGCTTTGAATGCTTACCAAATCCCACAATTGTTGAACTTGGAATTAAGCAAGGGTTGATTTAAATGTATAGCACTAAAATAAGTAGAATAAAAATGCTTGTTGCTGTGTCTTTTCTTCATCTTACACATATTTACTTATCATTACGTGCAGTCGCCCATAAAAGAACTGGAAACAGCCACAACATCCGAAAAAAAGTACTACCTTTTGAAATTGTTAATTCCATATATAATTATTAATTCGCTACTTTTGTTAAATATTTCTTTCTAAATTCTTCTCATCTCTGGATGCAATTACATTACATTTAGTGCAGGAGCATTCAAAATTGAAAAGATATTAAGGAAAATCTTTAATCAAATAGTTTGTGAATACCTGACTTTTGATCTTCTATACTTAGCTTTATAGGTTTTAATCTGATCTATATTTTTATGAATGCTGAGACAATAAACAATTTGAAATAAATAACAGTCTAAAATTTTAAAAATAAATCCTCTTATATTTGTTTTGTTATCTTACTTACTGTTTGATTGTGTTTTCCTACTTACTTGCATTTTGGAGATTTGTGGCCTTCTTCTCTCACAAAAATAGCCTTGCAATTTATAGAGTAGGTGCTCATCCGCTTTTGACAATCGAAGTTTACCTTCGTTACATAATCTATATCATAATTATATAAGTAAAGTAGTTATTTTACTGACAATTAATTAGAAGTGTGAAATAGAATGTAAAATAAATAAATAAAGTTTAGATTGGTAAAAATAAAACTTCCAAGAGATGTGTCCCATTTTTTATGCAATCTAACCATTATTTAATTTTCACTCTTGTTGGGTATGTTTCGGTGTCTGGTATAAGAAATTTAACATCACTTCTTTCCTGAGCAATATCAAATGTATCATTTCCATTTCTAGGATCCATCTCAAGAAATACCTGCATTATTTCAAGCTTCAGGATTCTGAATGATTTCAGAATAGCAATTAATTCTCGCTCATTCTCCATCAAATTTGGACGATGTCTATTATTTTTCTCTGTCTTCGTTAAAAACTACGTTTTGCTCTGTTTTCGATGTAGTCATGATAAAAAGGCTTTCAGAGACTAATCTAAAGTATTTATAAAGCAGAAAGTAGACCATTGTATTAAAGTTGAATACTTGTGTTTATTACATTACAATAGAGACTGATAAATAGAGACATTACAATAGACTGACCACAGTCTTTTGCAAGCCTCGGTAGTAGTAATTTACAAATTTCGTATCTTAACTCTAATGGATAACTTTCAACCTTCCTAAAAGTTTGTCTTCAAAATAGAAACGTAATCGGTCTATAGTCCGTTTCCAATTTGGAATCAATCATTAAGTTGACAGCTATTCGTGAAGAGTAACGCATTAATAACAAGATAATCACTTAAATATATACAGGCTTCGAATGGATATGGATTTTTCGCCGACTAATACTTAAACGTGGAATATAACTTTTGTAAATCTGAATCATTTCTGATTGTTTATCTTCATCAAAATATTACCTATAGAAAACTCATAGACTCGAAGGCATTGACTACATAAAAGATCCGAAGTGGGCAAAAACTTCGTTTATTATATCTGGCCTCTTCATTTTTTTTTTATAATAACCTCATTCTCAAAAGTTAAGAGATTGGCAGTTTCGGAACCTTCCGTGCATCCAAATGTCACGGTGTCTGATTGTCCAATTCAAAGGGATCCATTGCGCGGGTCTTCGAGAATACAGTGCGGTCTCATTTAATCGCCTGGATACAGTATTTGTCTATATAGCTGTCTCATGGCTGCTGTCGGTTGCCTGGTGAGTTTCGAACTTGTCAGGTTTTGTTGTATGATAGTTAACGTGAGATATCGGTTCTCCTTGGGTCTGATGATCTTGGGACGTCCAAGTTCAAAGCTTTGACGAATGTTTAGGGCCTTCGACACTTCTAATTTTTAATCTAATTAAAATTCGACACTTCTTCAACTGGTTTCCATTTGCCCAGTGGCACTATCTCTCGTTATGTCATCCAGATGGACAAGTCCTGCTGCCATTCTGACATCTTCGGTGGGTTTTTTTTCCCGCAGCGGTGCTGCCACCTTTATATTTTGTGTTTAATTTGCAAGACCTACTGCACCTTTCTGCCATGGTTGGTGACATTTGAATGCTTGGAAGGAAACAAAACTGCTAATCCCTTAACTTTTGAGCATGAGTGTATTTACATTTTTTTAAGTAATCTTAAGTTTAAAAACTTGGAGTATGTTAGTAAACCCATCTTTCTCTGATTAGATTAGGAAAAGTTATGTAATATTTATGAGAATTAATTGCATACCTACAAAGAATGTGGCATTTAACAGTTAATAGTAAAGATAATATAACTCCATTTTAAAGTTTCTTACCTGTTAAGCGCTCAAACTTATCCTGACTAGAACAAGTGGTGAAATATTGTATGTTGCTTATATCGGAGAAGATTTCTACAACTCTTTGATGATAGTGACGAGAACAACCTCTAAATTCAAATCCAAAGTCTTCGATGCAGTCTTTCACCAAGATCATAGATCTAAGAATACATTAATGTAGTTTAAAACACAAACATCCATAAATCCCTTCAAGTTTTAGATAATCAGTACTCAATAAGTACTCAATAAAATGAACTGATTATCAATAGAATTTTAATTGAATTTCTGTTCGGAAATTTGATCTTAAAATACTGCTGACTATATTAACTACAAATGTAATTATAGTGTTGGAATTCTTCCAGACTTTTATTCATATTTTCAATCTAGTTTTAATAAATATGTAGAGTTATCTACTCATTTATTAAAAGCTAGTAATTTCTTCTGGCTGAAAAGAATAAAGAATTTCAATCGAAATTGCCAGTTTCAATGTCAAAAGATCAGTTTATTCGTATTATCTAATGTCGCCGGTACTTTTACGATCATCAGTTGAATCTATTTATGTTTATGTTTCTGTGATACCGATTTTAACAGAAGTAACATTTGTAATGCAATTATTAAAAGTATAACAACTAATGGATCTGGAACGTAACACTTTTAATAAAGAGCAGAAGCAAATTTTCTATCATCAGAATGGATTTTTGGGGATTGTCAGCAAAAATTTCAAAGTATGGAAAATATCGGAAATAATCATCAGAACTAAATGCCCGAAATACTCGAAACGTTGAAACCACAAAATTCAATAGTTGGTTATATAAAATAGCAGCAATTAAAATGGTATGGACATGTGACACAGATGACAGAAAGAATTCTGAAGAAAATTTTCAAATTGATTCAACCTGGAAAAAAGAAGAGATAAATACCATAAACATAATAGATGGAAGGAATTTCAAGAATTTTGCGAGAAAAATATTAATTGTTGGTGGCTGGGAAGACAGAGAAAAAACCAAAATAAAAGCATTACTTAACATGAGTACACGAAGATACTCTAATGTTGTTAAACCTTCTGAATAATAATAATTTTGTAGTTTTTCCCGATTGAATGTTTCTATGTTGATTTAAATCGGTCTATAAATTTGCAATGTACGAAATTTTATGAAAATCCATTCAACCGTTTTAGCGTATAGAAACATATAAACAAAGAAGAGAAGTGTTCAGATGGAATAGTAAGATTTCGCATGATGAAACATTAATTAATAACAAAATGATTTTTCACCTAAATTGCTGATTTATTAATTTCGTTTTACTCTGTTCGTATCGTTCAATTCACTGACATAATATGCTGGTTGGTACATATCAAGAGTACAAGTTGATTGAGTGTAAAGATACGTTCATTTCAATGCATGTTGAATATCTTGTTGTACTGGCAAAGCAATATAGAAAAAATTTACATTTAGTGGCGTTCATTCGAAGGTGAAGCGACTCCTCATTGATATTGAAGAATTGCTAAAAATGAAAAGAATTATTTCGAAATCACAATTTCGATGTAGAAACATTTAAAATCAAAGGTGTTGTTAAATAATCAATGAATTAATTTTGAATCGATGTCAATATAGATGAAATATAGATAAAATCAAGGAACTCGTTATATATTAGTTAAGCTATTCTAATTGTTGATTTTTGATTTTTCTTCCATATTTTAAGTGTATAATTTAAAAAATCATCAACTAGTGTACATTGCAATCAAGCAGTTTTCAAGTGCATGCTTTGAATTCTATTAATGCTAGTTCTAATTTAATTTTTATAGTATTTTAAGAAAACTGTATCTATGAAATGAACTTTCTGATTTATTACGATTGTCGGTTCTTCACAGTAAAAACAAACTAGATTAGCAGATTCCAAATTACTAAGTTTTTAAGGGATATTACTGCCAAAAAAAAGAGAAAGAAAATTAGAATGATGAGGTAGGTTAATTCAAGAATTAGAAGGACTGATAGATTGTATGGGAAAGTTTATGGTACATCTAGTGTAAAGTGATTTGAGCCTGAAAGTTGAAGATTTTCTTGCGTCGAATACAGCAGAAATAAAGTGTAATTGTCAACCACTCAACTCGCTGAAATACCAGAATGTTTCTGTATGATTTGGACATGTTAAAAAAATAGCATTAGAGTTAAAGGAGACTTAGAATTTACTAAGGTCTGGTCTTCAGCAAGGGTTAGAAGCAGTAGCAGAAGAGTTATAAATAAATAGAAATCATGAGGATTGAAATGTGGTTGGAAAGAAAGTGATTTTTCGCACTGTACTGGAGCAACGAAAAATAATTGAGTTTGAACTTTTCCTCATCTCCTCATTCTATTAATTGATTGCATAGTAATACAAAACTTGAAGACAAAAAGGCAACTGCAAATTTTTCCGCTTGTTCGACACGAATTATGTTGTGGTAGGAACATTATTTAATAGTCAAATATTGATTCATTTTGAATTTGAGATTATAGTTTCTCTAAGTTATGACTTGTAATGAGTTATCGTAAAATTACTTACTGACAAATTTTTCTTGCCGATGCGACATCGCGCGTTTTGGCCTGCCATGGTTTTTCAATACACTCTTGTGCCTCCTGACCTGCTGTTTCAATCCGTCCGGGAGAGCAGTCGGATTCTTTCAGTATATCAATCACAACGTCTACAATTCCCTTAGCAAAGGCGCTTGAGAGCTCTGACTTCTCTGCCAATGGCGCTTAATAATAATAGATCAACAAACATACATTAATTCTTAAAATTAGACTTTCCAGATAATAAACTGCAAGCCTTCACAGCAAATAGTAAAACTAAAACAAGTGAATATAATTTTGTGCTGAAGCATAAATTTAAGGGCAACCTATAATATTAAAAAAAAAATAATAATAAAAAAAGGAGACAAATTTTCCATTGAAAAAAAAAATAAAATCAAAAAGTTTTACAACACAATTTTACGTGGAACGAAGCTTTTTCGTCTGTCTATGATACAGATCAAAAGTTTATTCTAGAGAGTTGAAACTTCTGTATTTCTGTTCTGAAAAACAAGATTCCTACTGATTTAACGTATTAAAGAAAAGGAGGGTTAACAACAACTAATTGCCGTTATTTTCCCAGTAAATCAAGAAGACCCAAGAATTGCTAATTTACAAAGCTCAAGCCTTCCTCAAAAATTTCTAAAATATTAAGATGTTTGATTCTAAACTTCAGTTAAAGAATAGAGAGCTAAAACATTAATATACCCTAAAAGTTCACAATTTTATTATTATTTAATCCCTGATACAAAATGAATCCACAGGAAATCAATTTGTTTCTAAATGAACGTATACTTTTACATGTTTTCTTTTCTTGCTTGTACAGATTTCTAACAATTACAAAATCAACTGATAATTTTCTTGTGTATTAAGTTAACAAAATCTAACTTATAGATCTTTTTATAATAACATTAATAATACAACGGCTTAAAGTTCAGTTGTTTGTCTGATTGATCTTTATTTAGCAGATTTTTATTAGTGTAAGTTAACAGCTGCTGCTCATTAATTTAAAGAGTAAAGAAAGAAAGCTTTAGTTATAATTCGCAAAGGAATACTCACTTGAAATGAATACGATAAAACAGAGAAATAGTTGAATCAGAGGTTTGATACCAAGAACTAAAATAATCATTTCCAAGATTTCCCTTACATCAAATTATCTGTAAAGAAAATAAAACAACATAATAATAACACTATTGTATTATACTTTGAAGTTTTGTAAAAGTCCATAATGTTATTCTCTTTTTCCTTGTTTGAATTTATCGCTTTTATTTCAGTGTCATATTAAATAATTTTAAAAAAAGGTATGCTAGTCTATGGTTTTGGCTCTGGACTGCGGAATGCAGAAGCCGGGATTCAATTCCAGGATGTTTTTTAGGGTTATTTCCATTCCAGATTTACCCTGGCTCTAGAGCTTACTCAGCCCTCTCTGGGGTGAGTACCGAGTTTATTACTTTTGGATTAAATGGGGGCGAGCGTCGGATTGACCATCCGACCACAACTAGTCCCGTTGGTCGAGAAGCCTTAAATCTCTCCCGCACCCCAGGACCTGCATGGTCTGTTGTGATACAGTTTAATTTTAACTTTTAATTACAGTCTTAGCCTATTTAAACTAAACTCAACTTGAAAAATAACATAAATGAATCGAACTTCTAGCTGTTTACCATTAATTAGAGAATTCTGTTATTATTGAGCATAAAAGAATTTTATTAAAAAGAAAACATATCGAAATATCAATCAATAAATAGCGAAACATTTACTCAACGGTTAAACAGCAACGGTTGAATAATAATAACAGAACTAACAGATGACAAAAACGTAATTAAAATACTTAAATCTGAATAGGGATAGTTTACATCTGAGAAGCTATCTCTGTGGTTGGCATTTTAAAATCATAGCTGGGCAAACTTTTATGATTTGAGGTAGCCAATAGACTTACAACAATACGATTACATAAAGAAATCATAAAACTTAGATTGAAAAAACGAAGAAATGGTAAAGTTAGGTCTGTCACCAAAGATGTGCTCTTTTTCTCATCGCGACACAAAGAAAAATAAAAGAGAGTAAATAAATAAAATTTGCGAGATTATGAAAATACTTTTATCGAATGACTTTCTATTTCCCTCCCACAATTGGGACATTTCATGTATTATAAATAAATTAGATCAATTTTCAATATGGTCGCTTCCAATTTTAACAATTTTTCACTAAAACGTGGAATTAGATGAAATGCCAAGTAGTTCTACATTATATTTATGAAAAGCTTAAGACATTCAGTTTCAAAAATCTGTCTTGATAAATGAATTATTTAGGATGTATGATACTGTAAAAAATATAGTTTTCTTTTAGAAACTTAGAAGTCATACTTAATGTAAAAATTAATGTAAGAACAGATTTTTGATTCGTTATATTCTAACTGAAATATTGACTGAAGAGCAGTAAGATGGTATAACTCTTATTCCATATGTATCAATCGTATTAAAGATATATTTATAACTGTGAAGAGTAATAAAGATTGATATGTCAAGATGTTATACCCAGTATATTTATGAAATTTCTGGTAGTGAGGGTTAACTTACTGATAACTTCGGGATTTGCTTCCCAATTTATATTTCCACCATCATAACTCCTGCAAACATCTAAGCAATGCCTTCAGAATAAATAAAGAAAGTTTGATACTTACTAGCAAGAGTTAATAATTTGCCATATAAAGTCTTATATAGAGTAATAGTAAATGCGGTCTTTAAATTTTACCGAATAGATAATTTTGAATTTAATAGATTAACAACAACTACCTTTCACACAATGGAATAATTAAGTTTATAATTATTTTGCAAAAAAATAATAAAATTATCAACACCTATTTTTTTTAAAGTCTTCCATTCGGTCTATGTTTTTTTTTCCAACAACAAAGTTGAAATTCTCACGTGGTTTCACGCGTTATTAAATGTGATGAAACATAAGTGTCTACCTATTGTTTCCTTGACAATAAGATTTCAAAAAGCTTGAGATTACAAAAAGTATATTGGTTATAAATCTGCTAAGTCTTTATGTTTCCATGAACATTTGAATGAGTCAAATATAATTTTCATTATTTATTTTAATAAAAAACATTTACTTGAATTATTTTAAAATATAAATTAAACAATAATAACAATCAGTCTTTTTTGTTGTTAGAAAGGCTTTTCAAAGCAAGTATAAAAATTAAAATCTTATTGTTGTCGTGATTACATTTTCTATATTAAAATTCATTGTTAACTTTTCTTGATAGCTCCTCTAAATTACCAATGGAAGATCACAGTAGGGGATGCTACCAATGTAATGTATCGTAAAATCTTTTTTCTTGTCTGAATGGATAATGTAAATAAGTTCTACAAACTTTACCGATTTAGAAATATAGTGACTTTCTGATAAACGTGAAAGCAGTAAGCAACCCTTAAATTATAAACGTAATAGTTGAATTGAATAAATTAAAATTGTCCATGCTTTTACTAACTACTTTTCCGAAAATGTAGTAGTTCTACGGTAACTGTAAGTTTTAAAAAGGAACCTTATTAGAAAACGAACACATTTGAGCCTAAAGATCGTAATCATGTCAGTACATACAGGGCAATTCAAAATTCCCTGTACAAACTTTGATGGTAGGTCAGACGTTCCCCCAATACCGTTCCTTCTGAATACATTGGTGGTAGTCACCTTTTTGCCAGACAAACGTTTGCTGAGATATGATAAAAGAAAAGCGTATTGAAGCACGGACTTTTGACCCTCCCCCCAACTTCCGGTCAGGGAGTGGTCCTACAGGTCTAATTTTTTTGGGACGTGGTCACCTACTTTTTGATGCTGAACACAATGGTGAAGGTTTCATTCTAATATCTCTAACCGTTTGGCCGCTACAGAATGTGACATCCAGCAAGCATAAAAGCAAGAGCGTTCCCCGATGTTTTACAGGTAAGCTGAAACCTAGGGGCCGCTAAAAAACCAACAGACAAGCTTTATGATCGAACTATCTATGGATTTATAATATAGAAAAACTTGTTATCTAATAAAATTGTGATCTTTTTTTTTCCTCAACATAATATGTGCTTGTTACTCGTAACAGGAAGTAACCGATGTGATTGAAAGGGTTCTACATTCTTTGATCACTTCAATCCGAATGTTCTGTAATGTTTCGCACAATAGCGAAAGGTAGTAGATCACTAGTCTTTAATAACATAACCTTAAAAAACCTTTAGTAGTTGCTTTACTAAGATGCATTTCTTAATGAGCAAAAGAACGAACTTGATGCCAAGTCCTGAACGACATTGTTAATTTCCTTCAGGACTTGCAGAAAAGTTTTGTTAAAGCTAAAGCGTAGCCTTGCTGTGACAGTGTCGCAATTTTCATCTCTAAGTGAATCTGAAATGGTCTGAACTTGACAGCACCTCAAGATAAGGAGTAATTAAGAATAAATGTTTCTCTTGGGATGCTTTTTCTTTTGGCTAAACGAAACAGAAAATTAAAATTACTGAACAGAATACAAATTTAAACACAAATTTAATGAAAATCCTAACATTAATGAAAGCTTTTTAAATTACTGTATATACATGGAAAAGTAATAGTGTTTAAAGCCTATCTGAGATTCACCAATTAAAGTGCTATGAAATGATTTATTTTAATAATGATTTCGATTACTAATACTATTGAAATGTAAGCTTACAAATGTTTAATATTCTTATTGTTAGGACAATAAAATACAATTTTATGGTAAATGAATGCTGATAAGCGTTTGCTTTAGAAATTCATCAGTAAGAATAGCATGGACAGTCCTCTTGCGATGTGTTGCTGTCTTTATATCAAATACGGTACCTGCGAAGTCTTACTGTTCACTTTTCTTTTCCTTCTCTTTTTCTCCATCTTTTGCTTGAATCTGTTAAAACAGCTAGACGGATTTCTACAAAATTGAATACGTAGTTATTTTCGGCCACGAAATCCATTTTAAAAATGCCTGGCCTGATTTCTTTAAAATTTAGACGATGCTTATTTATGATCCTACTTATAGTTTGTTGTTTTTTCCTCCAACGCCCGGTCTCAAGGGCACTTGCCTTGGCCTCAACAAGGGCAGAACTAAGCTATTTAGAGGAAGAATCGTTGCCCAGGGTACAGCATAGGAAGCAGTTCACCATAGAAACAAACGAAATACAGTGGAAGAAAGCAGATCCAAGGCGTTTCCGGGATCATAACCCAGTTTCCGACAGATCTGACGTATTAGAAATCTTCGCTCTAACCACAAGGCTATGGCGGAACGACAATCCGTTTAAAGCATAAGCACCGATAGTTTGTCTCCTTCAACCCTTCTAGTCATTAAAATGGATTCCCTACTATGAGATGAATAACCAACCATATAAATACTATACAGTTATAACCAACCATATAAATACTATACAGTTATAACCAACCATATAAATACTATTCAGTTACTCTCCTTTAATTGAAGCTGTTTTCTAGTAAGGAAGGAAATTGGAAATTCTGTATTTTACCGAAGTTCATTCCATGCAACATAGTATTTCATAACAATCATGTAAAATTTTTATTTTAAGAATGAAAAATGTCTATTTACCTTCTCTGCAGCATTAAATATTAGACTGCATTCAATATCTGTATTTTAAAGTGAGAATAGGAATGCAGACTTAGTGAGAAATCAGCTGGAAAATTACAACTGATGCCTAATTGTACATTAAAGTTCATATGGAAGTGTTGATTGGCTAAGCGTAATTAGACTTTAATTGTCTGCATTTGATTAGATTTTATGTTTCTAGATCCGTTTTCGAAGTACTGACTTCCTTTAAACAATGCTGTTTGAATCCTTCATAAAAGTTCTTATTATCTTTTATCGAGAACTGATGAGGTTTTTGGTTCATGGTAAATTTAAAGGGCCAAACAAAATGACTTGTTGCATGTCAATCAGCAATGCAGTGATGCAACTGCATTTCAGGTTGAGGAATTTAATTACATCTTCAACCTTCATTAGCTATGAGGTATGTAAGTTAGTTTTATAGAGTAATTTCTTTAATAACCTGAACTTTATGAAAATTAATAGCATCTAGATTTTATATGAATTCAGCTTCGGAGGATAAATACATTATGAGAAATAATGATCACAGACGGACGGACAATAAAAGGGACAGTTTTTGGCTCCTAGCCCTTTATCTGTTGGTTGCATATGTATCTAAAACCAATAAAAATCATTCTTTTAAAATCATATATCTACATCAACAGTTTGAACTTACTACGATGTATACTTTTTGAATGACAGGGGTTACTGCAGTTATAGATAATTTGTTTCGATAGTTTTTGCCTCTAACTCCTTAGCTATTAGTTTGATACGTACCAAAATTTATAGAGTTTCGTTGTAGCATGTTATAACTACCTCTAAAATTTCACCTTCTAGTTTTCATTATCGTGATCACACACGGACGGATTAACATAGGTAATTTATTCTCTTCGAGAATATTAAGAGAAGTTTTAAATGGTAGATGAAATCTATAATATCCTACTATAACTGCCAACCAAGAATATAAACATTCGAAGATAATTTACGAAAGTTAATGTTTATGACGCTACAAGACAACCAGATGCAAGTCATTGCTTATTAGTTTTTCAAAAGGAAATAAAAGTTGTTTGAATTGTTTGCTTTCATTCAAACGTGAGTTTGAGGGGGAAGAAAGGGTATATTACGCGGAATATTAGGTATTGAGAAATTCTCTATTGTAATTTGAAGCACATCCTTTTTTTCTGTCGTCATGTAGTTCATTTTCATCTTTCTATATAAGAGAATTTTAAGGCAATTTTTTTAACTTAAATTTAGAGAAATGCGAATTCAGAAACTATGGGATTTGACACTGAAATCAAATTGAAATCAAAAAATTCAAAACAATTACGAAAAAGTCGCTTGTCTTTCGCTTTCCGTTTCCCTTCTGCTTCCTTGTAGCTTAGTAGTTGAAAAAAAAACCTATTAATTAGAAATCAGTGTTTAAAAAGTTTCTTTATTCATTTCTTTTGTCGGAGACGAATAATTAAATAGAATACACTAGATTACTTTTACTGTTCAATCTTATTCCATACATAATAAAATTCGGGAAAAATTTGGGACAGGTTATGCACATCAAATTCAGTGTCCAGGTACTAAATACAGTAGCGGGCCCCCTCTCACGTTATGGCAAAAGTCGTAGATTCATAGTCAAAAATATCGGAGAAAGTGGGGCCCTGATTCAGGATAGAGTCAATAAAACTTCTTTCTACTATGCCCAACTCAAAAAAGGACAATGGGCAAAAATGTATGGGAATTTGCCCCACCCTGCATAGTGATAAGATATATACCTATAGAAAGATCTCCTTAAATAAAACATATTTTATTATTAAGACTCGTCTCAATAATTAGAACGTTCGGAGTTATTTAATTCTAGATTTGACTATCTAGTTGATATCGTAATTCTCGAATTTATTATTTAATTAACTTTTAATAATTTTTATACGTAATTAATAATTAATACTATCATTTATTTCAAGTAAATAATAATTATTTACATGTAATAAATGAAAATAATATTTACTGTTACTGAAAATAATTATTAATTGATAATTAATTAATATATCCGGAATTACGCTGTCAACTACGTAGATACGTCATATCAACGGTCACGGTGCTCGGTTTCCCTGCAACCCACACTCACCACATAACATAACATAAGTCATATCTAGAATTATATAACTCTGAACGGACTAATAATTGAGACAAGTCGTAATAATAAAAAATGTTCTATTTATGAAGATCTTTTCTTACGTATATAACTTATCACTATACAGTGGTGGGGCAGATCTGCCCATTCTCCTTTAGAATACACTTCATAAAATTACTGACGGTACAGTTATGCCATTTTTATTTTAAATCCAGCCGAATTTTCCATTACAAATAGCAGTGACATATAATAGAAATTAACCTAGTTTCAGAAGCTATTTCTTCCACGAATTACACTTAATGAATAATTTAACTACATCCTTGGAAAGTTGATTCGAAAAACAACCAAATGTTTTTAAACTTAAGTTAGTAGAATTTTATGAAAAAATCAATTCAATTAATAAATCATAGTTAATTTGTTAATTCATTGTAGAAGTTTATGAAAAAATCAATTCAATTAATAATTCATTGTGAATTTATTGATTGACTGTAGAATTTTATGAAAAAATCAATTCAATTAATAATTCATTATGAATTTGTTGATTCATTGTAAATTTATACTGTTATTTTTGTAGCTACTGTGTTGGACTAATCCTATTGGTTCGTCATCCTGATGTAATTCTTTTTGATGTTGAAGTTTGGCTAAAAGGCCTTATTCGTGTATGAATCAATCATCATCTTAAGGGAGCAAAGATAAAAACCGCTAATCAGTTAAACATTAGACAAAAATCAAGAACTAGTTAGGAAAAATGGAGGTTAAGGAACTGAGGGACAGATTACAGAGCAACTACGACTGGAGCAAATGCACAGTTAACGTCGTTGGAGTCGATAAAATAACGGACAGTAACTCTCTTATTTGGAACAGACTGTTTTGGCTTCTTGCGATTATATGCTTTGCCATTGCGTCCTTTTATCAAACGGCATTTTTTCTCAAAGAATTCTATGAAGGTCTTCCATCCGTTGCTGTGGAATTCACTACAAATACCACTCTTAAGTTTCCTGCAGTCACCCTCTGCCCTGCGAATGCTTTTAGTGATTCGTTGCTGTCAATATCTCTTCTACATCAATATGCTAACCTCCACAACAAAACACGAGACGAAGTGACATTCTCTCATCTTGTTGAACTACCAGGCTATGATATCAATAAACTTTGGGATTTATATGATTTTAACTTTGAAAGATTTGAGATTCGGATTAAGGTAATTGTCATTTCGCTTCAAAATTCCCATTTCCACTTGGAATGAATGCTTTAACGTAGCTTCAGTTGTTCGGAATAATATATGTTTTAATTTCTTTACAAATTGCACAAAACAACGAGTTTATGAGTTGTTTATTTTTTTAAAAACAGCATAGCATTAAATTATAGAATAAGTGTCCTGAATTGTGATACAAAAGTCATTTAGTGAAAACTGTAGTTACAGTGACAGCCTCTTCTCGCCATATTCTAAATGGCTATCCGATATTTATTCTTTAATGTAATGTGATGGTGCCTTAATTTATTTCACTTTTATTTCAAACTTGTGAGTTCTTATTAACATCATATTTCATTTGTTTAAGAAAGTATTTTATTCAAGGACTATTTTCTAACGCTGAATAGCAAATCGAATTACATCGCTCTAACTCTTTCAATTCTATTTTGTTAGGTAAACGCAATCTAAAAATAAAAGTAAATTTACATTGAAAGTTTCATTTTTAACTAGTGAAAAAAAGATGTAAGAAAAATGATTTGTAAGGTTAGAATAATTTTTCAATAATTTCTTAAATTATGAAAAAAAAAATATTTGAAAAATATTTAGGCTTTTGAAAAATTTTATTATCATTAGAAGTTAAATGTTGTTTATTGTTATTTTAAAATATAATTCCATAATTGTATTCAAAAAAATCCTAGAAAGTTACCAAGATAATAAAAGATTCGAATTAAGTTTTATCATTGTTATTTTTTCAAGAAACTTGTAATAGATATATTGAAAATTACTTTTAATGTTTAAGTATGATAATAAATAAATATAGTACACAAAACCTTACCTTCATTTTTTATAGTAACTTTCAGTTGTCCATTTTCAATTATAACGTTCTTTTGGAGAATTAATTTCTATGGAATTCTTTTTATTCTTTAACTTTTCGAAATTCAAAGTTAATATTTTATTTGAAATATATTTTTAAATACTTCTGATATGTTTACAGTGCTCTATGAATAATCTTCATAACCAAGATTGTGTGGAACAAGCGAAAGTAGTTCAAACGAAGACAGTTGTTGGAACATGCATGACCATGTATATAGGTAAATTTTGTTCATGTTTTTCTTAAAATAATAATAGAAGTTTTAAATGTGGTGATGGGATTAATTAGACATCATAGGATATTAAAAATTACATGTAAGAAGGTTTACAATACTGACCCAGATCTATCACCTTAACAATTTTATTTAAAAAAATATTTATCATTAAACTTAAAAGTTCAAACATTAATTTTTATTTCCGTACTGTAGCAAGCTACCATAGAATATTTTTACAGACATTAATATGTGTAAGAAAAGCCAGAAGCGGCATAACAAAAAGGTTTTGAAATGCGTTTTAATATCAAAATAAGTCTACTGTCTAACAGATGGATGTTGATGATCACGTTTGCTTGAGAATTACGGAAAACACGAGATTTGGCCATTAGCCTCTTCAGCAAGTCTCAAAGAAATTTCGTTTTTTAAATGTCTGGCACTAGGAAATTGCTACCTAATGAATTTATTGTTTGTTTATTTACTGTTTTCAATTTATGAAAACTATATTAAAATGTAGTAAAAGTCTCATGCATTTCCCCGTATTATAATTCATTTAAATATTTCAATATTTTATGAGAAGACATGGATAGAGGCTATTCTCGCGGAAATTACGTGAAATCACGAAAATACGAGATCGTCAAAATCCATCTGTTAGACTTTATCCGACTGGGTTCCCCGTAATTCACTAAACTACGATTCTAGATAGCATTATAAATTACACCTTCTATAGAAAGATGAAGTTTGTTAGAAGAAAGATTCTATTGATTTTGGTGCATTCAGACGATTGGATAGAACAAAACAAATGAATATAATTTTGTGCTAATTTAAGGGCGACCCATAACAAAAAAAAAATTCAAAATAATAATAAAAAAAAGCAAGTATGTTAAGGTAAGGAAAAATAAAATAAAAAGTTAGGAAAAAAATACGCTAGAAAAAATAAGAAAAACAAAACAAAAATTCACGCGGACATTAAGAGAAAAAAAAACACACAAGATGTGCGGATTCGAACTGATAAACTTCATCATATGAATCCTAGACTTTACCGATCAAGCTATAACTGACAACTAAAATGAAGTGGCTGCATTTCTAAATTTAAGCTAATAGCGGAAATCCAATGAAAACAATGTAAAATATCTCGAACAAGAGGGAGGGACATTGGCCCCTGAAAATACCCTAACCTTATGTTGTTTAGGCCTCTGAACACGATGGTGAAGTACGTTAGCCGATCCGACCTTCCGTATAAAAAGAAACATGTATAAAAAGAAAATTTATTCAGAAACTTGATGAATTTCTTTTTATACATGTTTGTTTCCTTTCAGACAATTTTAAAACAAAGGCTAAAATTTTTCTGGAGCAGCACCCCCCACTAAATTTAGCTCCGTCCAAACTGCAGTCATCAAAGTTAACTGAAGTTTGGTGCACTCCGCCATCAATCTTTTAAAGATTCCAAGACAGTTTGAGGTGGCAATTCTTGATCCTGGGATATAGAAATTGAAACTCATTCTAATACATTATGAGCTACGTTAAACCTTCAGAGGTTCGAGTGTTTGACAAAAATATAATGTATTTTGTATAATGTTGAGATATTGGAATGTTTCTAAGTATATTTTTATTAATTTTAGTTTATTAACTAAGTCCTCTATGAAAGTTACCTAAAGTTTCCAAAAGTCACTTGTTTACTTATTTCCCTTTATTCTCTGTAGGAAACTCTGAAATTGAAAGCAGATTCTTTCTGTTCCTTTATACAAATGAATTATTGTACACGATCTATTTATTCTTCGGACAATTTAGGCGGCAATTTACATTCTACAGAATGAGGCCAAGATCAGTCGATGGAAAGAATTATAGATTAGTAATAAAAATGATATTTTAATATTTAATACCTATCATATTGTAATAAAACTCGAAATTCCGCCATCTAGAGTCAAAGTCAATAACAACTATAGCATTAGAAAATACACTGACGTACCAGAGAAACTGAGACACTTGATTCCATTTCCAGCACATGCCTCCACACTCCCTGCATTAAGTGGTATCTTCTGCAATTGTAGGTTCAAATAAAGGCGAATATCTCGACAGTCGATTGCTCTAAAATAACTAGAGATGATGGCAGCATACGACGATTTAAGCGACTTTGAACAAGACGCTACAGCAGGTGCCAAAGAGATAGTCATTCCATCTCCGAAATCAATACCAAATTTAGTTTTTCACGGGCAACAATTTCGAGGGTTTTCCACGACCAGATCAGAGAGTGGGCCCGTTAGTCCAGTGGTTTAGCTGCTGGACTGCGGACTGGAGGAGCCCATGTTCATTTCCCGGCGGTGGTCTGGGTTTTTTCCCCCGGTTATTTCTCCTCCAGCGGACCCTAGAGTCCAGCTCTCTCTCAAATTGGTACCGGGTTTCTTACGGGTTTCTTAAACGCTGGCGAGCGTCGGGCTTACCATCCGACCTGAACTAGTTCCGTTGGTCGAGAATCGCTGGGAGCCTAAACCTCTGGCGCACCCGAGGACCTGCATGGTCTGTTAGGGTATAGTTTTCAGCATAAGAGAAGACATCCAGCTTGCGATACCGCTGCTGATGAAAATTTCTGGACAATCGTGGACCAATTGTATTGGTCTTGTTACTAGTCATTGTAACATCCGAACAGTACAATTTAATGCTGGGATCAGACGTAACATAAGAATTTGGACAGCAACCTTATCTTTCGCTCTGAGTCTCGCCTGTGCTCCTGAACACTTACACTGAATGCATGATGACAATAAACGTGTAGTCTGTCCGACGAATCTAGGTTCCAACTTCTTTGGGCAGATGGACTATTGCGCGTGCGGATCCTGCAAGGTGGCAGTTCTGTGACGCCATTGATCGGCGGATGCTACAAACAGATGCAAATATTCACGTTCATGTCGTGCATTCACTCAAACGGAAGCTGGCTCCTTCCCCTAGGCAATATGCGACCACAGGTCCGCAGTCAATCAAATTATAGCTGGAGGAGCATTTCTCTGAAGTCGGTATCGTGAGTTCGCCAAGTCGTTTGCCGGAATCGAACCCAGTTGAACACATACGGGATGCTGTTCAATATTTCGTCTGTGCCAGGTTCCACTGCCGGCAAATATTTGTGAAGTGTGGACCACCTTTTAAGAAAGTATGGTGTACACTATCTATACAATATATCAAAGAGCTCGTGGAGTTCATGCCCCATTGTGCTGCAAATGTAATCCGATCGAAAGGAGGATATACTCTTTACGAGACACTTTACTCTCAATTATTATGCTAGGTCAATATATTTAATTTTGTCTCCGCATATGTTATGAGAACAACGTATAAAGGTACTATAAAGTTTTACAAAGGCATTTTGTGTTAATGTTACGTTTCTTCAAAAAAGCAAAATTCTTCTTCTAAGAGATTGTAGTTCTTACTGCCTTAAAATAGCTCTTAATGAATTGCCAGTCCACTTAAGCGCACAGTTGTTGTCGCCATTCGGCAAACTTGAATCCTATAATTGTTTTGTCTCAATGAAGAGTAACATAATATTATCACAATAAAAAAATATCATCTTTTCAGTATTATCGCTTTATAATAATATCAAATCAGATATTTCCATTTTGAAAAACAACTTTACTCCTTCTTATTATATTTAAAATACTTACCGTGCATTACAGTTTCGAGTCAAGAAAATGAGGCTCAGACAAATTTGCCTTTAGCATTATTATATATTATAAAAACGCTATTCTGTCTATCGTAAGACTTTAAGTTTTTCCAATTTTGTGACCAAACTATAAGAGAGAGGTTGGTCATGCAAATGGATAAAATATAGATTTTTTTTAAGACAAACAAAATGTTACAAAAATATTCCTAAAAAATTTTTTAATTTCCAAGATTTTGCCTTTTAAAGGATCAAATTTTGACTTTTTTTCAATTTAAACTCTTCCAATAAAAGTTGGAAGACAACATTATATTGAGAAAATATTGGCATTGAAAGTTATATGCAACGATATATCAGTCAATCAAAAACGCTTCTGCGTTTGCAAGAGACATGCAAAAATCTGCATGGCGCGACCCCAGGTGTGTGGCGCCAACCCGCAATACACCTGAGTTCAGCGGAGATGGCCACAACGGCTGGGAAGTCGTATATTCTCCGATCTCAATATTAATTTGCTAAATAAATAAAGTTTTTTTTTAGGCTATATATACAAGGGTTCCGGAGCGAAGCGACGGTTCCCGGCTTGTATTAACGTAATGGAGCTAATTGATTTTATGGATTAACATTAATCAAATACAATCGACTGAGAGGAAAAATAATGCTATTAAAATTTGCCACTACCATGATGGTTGAAAATAGGGAATGACGAAATTTTTACTAGGAATTTATAAGGAAGAAATAGTCTGATATGTCCAAATAGTAAACACTGTCTCCCAGACTAAACATAGATCGAGGAATTTTCAGAGGGATTTTCAGATCTTAATGTCTATTTTCAGCTCACTAGAGGAAAGGGTTTCTTACCCTGAGTTACAGGTGTATATGGGTGGGACGTAGCATCCGACTTCAACTTAGAACGAAATTCTTAGAACATTAGCTTTATTCCTAGTGTAGCTCTCCAATCGATTATTCTGAGATGCTGTTGAGTTTTTCTTTTATCCTTTCATAGTAAAGAAATCATTTTCAGCCGACACACAAAATAAGTTATAAAATAGACATAATTATAATTAAACGTTAAAACCATACTTACCTGATCAGGATCATTCGATCTTCCTTTGCGGAGCTCATTGTCAATCTCAATGAGTTGTTCTTACAATAATTTTTACAATGCATTTTACAATTCTTACAATAATTTTACAGTTGTTGATACACAATTACCTGTAATTTCATATCAAATTATTACATTAACAGCTAGAAATGACTGTTGAAGTATTATTTTGTATTATTTATTATTTGAAGTATCGACAAAATCGGTCGGAGAGTAATGTAAATAACCCTGGAATAAATTTCAATTTATAATTAGGAGATATTGGAGTGGAAATTATGAATACATGAATTTCTTATGTTTCTAAACATTTCGAAACATGTATGTTGCCATGGTTACTTTGATAAGGGTGGTTCCTATCAATTATCGTTACAATTGCTTGAAGCAATTTGATTTCGGCTAGAGGCAAACTAATAATATAATTTTATTTTTAGGTTCAGTAACTCCAGAAGGAATCTTTTCTACAATTTCTTTTGCTCACAACTTCAGAGGAATTAATGTTGCACCATTCTTCGATTTATATCAGGTATAAAACATTACGGTTTTCATTTTATTACAATGTAATACTACAGTATTCCTCATTATGACGTTTTATTTAATTTGACTGCTCAGGAATCGAGAGGAATGCCAAAGTGTGTTTTCTATTAGATTGCATTTAAAAATTTATAGATGATATATCGTATACATATTAATTGAAACAAGTTGCAACCCGTGAAATATTCACAGATGTAAAACAAATACCACATTTCTGAAGTACCGTGAAATTTTTCTAAAACACTGGAATTCTTCCTACATTTATTTGCTGAACTTGTGCTGTGGCAATTATATAGCGCCACAGCGCTGACCGAAAGACCATCGTTATACGATTCTTGATTTTTTAAGATCAACATGCTTTTCTGGCACTTTCGACGAAATAAGTTAACCTCCTGCCCTAAAATAATAGGCTCTTCCAAATTGAGCCTTTGAGAGAGTGTCCCACAATGCCTTACAGGGGCTAAGGAATTATTTCCAGTTCATTTTGTTCTATTATTCACTAATTGAATAGATGCAAAAGTTTATACTAATGTGTTTATACATTTGTTAGTGTATTTTTAAAATTAAATGAAAAATACACTAACAAAATTAAAAATATACTTTAAAATATTCTCTCTCCTACACTCTTCGCTCGCTCCACTGGGATGGCACACAAACAAACATCCGTTCATCCGTTTTTTTTGCCTATTATATTAATTGAAATTGCTAAAAATCGAATAACTTCTAAACCTTGCATCCCTTATTCCGAATACAAAAGGCGTGAGCTGCCGAAGAGAAAGGTGAGAGATTCATCATCAGTTATGATGGAATTATTGAGAGATATAAAAAAATTGTATACTGTAGATTGTGTAAAGTTCCCATATTTCTTTTGTAGATCCCTCCTTCTAGAGAGTTTTAAAGAGTTAACAACAAATAACAACAGAAGATATTTCAGACCATACTTAAACAAAAATAGTCTGACTTTAAAAGAAATTTGCAAAAGTTTTGGCTTCAATATTGGATTTGAATATAACAACAAACTGAAAAACATTTTATGTTGCAAATTGAATAATAGTGTTAAGAAACATGAAATGTGTATAATTTACAAAATAGAATGCAAGAATTGCGATTTATTTATTTGGGCGAGAGTAAAAGAACAGTGAAGGAACGAATGACGGAACATGGTTCCAGCATTAGGAACAATACATTGAAAAATCAGAAGTGGCAGAACATTGTGTGAACAGAAATCATTTCATTAACAACGAGATACAAATTTTATATATTGAAAGAGACACCAAGCTAAGAAAGATAATATAAAGTATGTTTATCCGGAACACAAAAAGAAAAAATATGAATGGGAATGATGGTATTGAAATAGAGAAATATTTCATAGGATTGGCTAAAGGTTTTGTAGATAAAATGTCCACAAAATGTAATAATAAGGTTACAATCAAGGAACTAAATTGTTAAGCTATATCATGTCAAAGATTGTAAGTAAATGATATTGTTAATATTTTCTCGAGGAATTTAATTGTTCTTCAACTCATTGTCATTTTTAGGCTTGAAAAAGAAAAGACGTAATCTTTTTGAAAATTTGCTTTTTAGTATTAAATGTAGTTTTTTTTACATTTAAATTTGTGATGTTGGAAATACTGTAGATTGTGTAGATTGAGAATCCCTCTACCTACAGGAAACTTTGAGTGACAGAAATATAATATAACTGCTTTTTGGACAATCAGTATTAGTTAGAAATCGGATGACCAATCGGATAGGATACGTCTCTAACTCCCCCAAACTCGATTTCTGTACTAGAATATTATATAAGTATAAGAATATAAAGAAGAATATACCGATTACTCCTTTGTCCCCGACTTACGTAAACCCATCCTACATTCATCATGAGTCACGTAGAAAGTCCGCAGATATTAAAAAACAAGATATTGCAATCGTGTTTGTGCAATTTTTAGTTACAGTTCGTCTAACCTAGGAAGGCAGTCCCCTCAGGCGTTGGGACTGAGAACTTGAAAAAATAGGGGTGAAAGGGTATCATGGAATTAAAAAAAGGTCTTATGTGATCTTTTTTTTTAATATTTTGGAGAATTCAGCTCTTCGGAAATATAGTTATTTAAAGTTGATAATAAGGAGATCAAGCTCTGCAAACACTGCTGTAATCTTTTTTCCCCACTCCCATTTATCTTATACCCCTTCATCCCTATTTTTTCAAGTTTCCCAGTTCCAACGCCTGAGGGGACTGCCTTCCTAAGTTAGACGAACTATACAATAGCTGGTGGAAAGCCTGCATCTGATGGAAAAGAAAAAAGGCCAGCCATCGGGCAATTTAACATTTATTTTTTAATATAAATATTATTATTGTTAAGTCTGTGTTATACAGAAATATAATGTATGTTCCTACATACCTATGTTTTGACCTATATAGGGTTTTGTAGAACGATTCATTTTCCAGGAAGCATCTATTCCTATGGGCTACTATCATTACTACGCTCCCCACAAATCCTGAAATTGAACATATTATGATACCTCATAATACCATTCCTATATGCGCTAGAGAAGAATATGCAATTAATAATTTAATATCTCATTGTCGCAAACATATTAATCTTACGTAAATATCTCCTATAAAAGATTTGCTTCATCTAATTAAAGAAATTCTTTTGTATTTTTATGAGAAAGCACGTATAAGATATACTTGCTTTTTGATGTCTTTAATTGAAAAAAGAATCGACTGGATTTTACACTGATGTTCTTAAATTAAGAGTTCTTGCAGATTCAAGTGTTCTGGTTGTCCAGTCGGGATCAAATTTGGTAAGCGGGTGCAGAAGGTTTTCCCAATACCATCTCTATGCAAAAAATAAAAATGATAGAAGTCGTTCTGTCTGAATAAAAAAAGTTCAGAAATGCCACCTGTGTAGTGGCAGTGCGGGTCGTGACACCGGGCGAATTGTGCGACAGATTTCGTCACTGATTGTACAGTACTGTATGTTAATTGTTAGCCATGGCCCATCGTGTCCATTTGGATCTGCAAACGAGAGGCAGAGTGATAAGACGTTTTGAGGCAGACCAGTCACAAGTGGAAGTGTCTCGTGCACTGAAAGTGTCAACCAGCGTCATCTCTCGTTTCCAGCAGGATGGAAATATTGCCCGACGCTATAGTAGAGGACGTCTATATGTCACCACACCCCGGGAAGACCGCTTTGTTGCTAACGGCCAGACGGAATCCCCGAAGCACGGAACGCCACCTTTCAAGAGAGCTGGCAGCAGCAGCTTAGATCATTGTATCCAGACAAACAGTGTAATTTTGACTACGTACAGTTGGTCTGTATGCCAGGAGACCAATCAGTTGCATCCCCTTTAGCCAAGCTCACCGGAGGGGACCCTTGTGGTGCACTGAACACGCACCATGGACTCATGAACAATGGAACCGTGTCATATTTTCTGACGAGTCTCGGTACAGTCCAGACTATGATTCAACTAGGGCCAATATTGCCAACACCGTCGAACACAACCGGTACGGGGTAGCTGTGTGATGCTGTGGGCAGGCATTATGCTGGGGTCTCGTACACCACTACACATCTTCGACAGACGATCCGTAACTACCCAATTGTACCGGGACAGCGTCCTTCACTAACATATTCGACTTTTAAGGGTGCTGCTAGTCCAGAGTTTCCGTTCTTGGACGGCAACGCCCGTCCGTATCGGACTCGTCTGGAGGTCGAGTACCTCTAACATGAGGACATTCATCGTTTGGAGTGGCTTGCACGTTCCCCGGATCTGAATCCAATCGAATATGCATGGGATGCTCTCTAAAGACCTGTTGCTGCATGACGAACGCTACTCAAGCTGAGAACAGCATTGGTTGAAGAGTGGGATGCAATCCCCCAAAGTTTGCTTGATACTCTGGTGTGCAGTATGCCAGCATGTTCCATTGCTTCGTAGCTGTGCGGGACGGGGGGAGGTTACCATACAGCCTACTGAACGCTCTTTGTGCCTTCCACAAACACCTGGAAATAAGTCCAGGTGATTCTATCTCAATGACGTTTCGGACATTTTTATTTCTGCTCTTAGAGGCATTGCTGCCATCTTTATTTCTTGTGTGAGCATGGTATTGGGAAGACCCGCTGCACCCCCTTTCCCTACCAAGTTTGATCCCGACCGGACAACCAGAACTCTTCATTTTGCAAGAACCCTTAATTTAATTCGGAAAGTAGATTTCAAAATATTATTATTTAAGAGATACGTATATTCTTTCCTAGATTACAGATATTATAAAATTCTGATTTTCTCTATCAGCAATTTCCAACTGTTTAGTGCCAATCGTTCCAATTAAAATCTAGTGCTGTGAAAATCACAATGAATTTTTTCAGTTCCTGTAACCAGATGATTGTTTAAATGTAGACTAGTGGTACAATAATACCCATCCTGAAGCAGAAGTCATGCTTCACTCCCAGTTAGTTTGGGATTTTTTTCCTGCTGATTATTTCTCAGATAATTCTCAGAGTTCATCCAGCCTGAATAGGTAGGTGTCTTTCCAAGAGCCTCCAGACTGTGTCTCATACGTTTTGGAAAGTATATCTCCAATGTCCCTAGCAGATATTTATATATTACAGTTTACAATTATAGTTTTAAATCTCAACCACTTTCTCAGAAAATTGTGTTAAATATCCAAAGACGGGCTGTCGTATCACAGATCTACTTTCGGTTTCCTGGGAGTTTTATTCTTGGATTAAACAACTTTGATTAAAAAAAGCCTAGAGGACATGCGCAAACGCAGTCCGTTAAAACAGATTTCTTGTATCTGTATCAATGACTTTAATCGTAAAAGTGTCAAAAATTCACTTTCACTCGTAACTGCCTGGAAATTAAACTATAGCATTTTCATTTATTTTCCTCGAAAAATATATTTCGATGTATTTTTATTCACCAATATATTCGTTTAAATTTTATTTTTCTAAATAATTTAATTTAATATTCTTAGAATAGAATATTTTTAATGTATCCACCAACGTTTTTTTTTTCTTATCTTCTAGCTTGTATTTCATGAGGATGAAGAGTATATTGAATATTTGGATATATTCACATCTTCGGTCTTTCCTCGGGAAATAAACATAAGATCGGGATTTTCAGTGACTGAAGTAAACACTTACTTTTCATTTTGGCAGTAGTTAAAAATATCTTTTATTGTCAACTTTTATATATGAGGGGCGTTCAAAAAGAAACGAGCCGGAGTGTGTAATGGGCAAACCGGTGACAGAAGGATAATATCGTTGCATGTGTAACCAAGATTGGTTCGAACACGAGTGAGTGCGGAAGCTTACAGCTCGCCGCTAGAGGGTCACGGGTGCAAGTCACGTGACTAAAAGCTAGCAGAAGCATACGTCAATCGTCCAACGAGGTCATTCACGTTGTAAGCAGTGAAACAGTGCAATGGAGGCGTCTAAAGAAGAGCAAAGAGGTGTTGTTCGTTTTCTGACACCAGGAGTAGGGGGAACGGACATTCATCGAAGAATGTCACAAGTGTACGGTGAACACTGCATGTCCCTTGCAAGGGTCAAGGCGTGGCACAAGCGCTTCAGGGAAGGACGGGTGTCGTTAGCCGATGATGCACGGCCTGGAACACCACACCGCATTACCGATGACATCGTCCAGCTGATTGATGGACTCGTTACCCAGGGCCGCCGAGTTACAGCGAAACACGTCGCCGACGAGGTCGGATTGAGCATCGGAAGTGTTCACACCATCATTACAAAAAGATTGAACTGGCGCAAAGTGTGCGCTCAATGGGTGCCCCACAGTCTTCAACCTCAACAGAAAACATGTCGAATGGCCCACTGTATTGATCATCTGCAGCGCTATGCCAGAGAAGGGAATGAGTTCCTGGCACGAGTGGTGGCTGGAGATGAGTCTTGGTGTCATCACTTCGAACCAGAATCGAAACGACAAAGTCTCCAGTGGAAGCATCCAGGGTCACCACCACCAAAAAAATCCAAGGCCATCCATACAAGTGCATGAAAGGTTATGCTGACGTTCTTCTTTGACCAAGACGGCCCACTTCTGATAGACTTCCTGCAGCACGGGACAACAGGTGAATGCCCAGCGTTACTCGCAAACCTTAACCACCCTTCGTCAAGTGATCAAATCGAAACGACCAGGCAAGCTCTCCCGTGGGGTCATTCTGCTCCACGACAATGCAAAACCCCATACGGCCAACACAATCACGGCACTCTTGCAGAAATTCAAGTGGGAGGTTCTCGATCACCCTCCTTACAGTCCAGACGTCTCTTCCTGCGATTACGCCATTTTTGGTCCCCTAAAAAAGGCTCTGATTCACCTCGGACGACGACGTCAAGCAGTACGTGCGGAACTGGTTCACAACGCAGCCCCGGGAATTTTACGAGACAGCCATTCATCGCCTTGTATCGCAGTGGGACAAGTGCCTCAACAGCCATGGCCAATACTTCTGACATACCTGTACTGGTTTCTGTTCCTCGGCCTCCGGTTCGTTTCTTTTTGAATGCCCCTTATATTTATTATATCTTACAGGCAACTCTTATTTATAAATTCTGTCATTATATCATTTGAAATGCTTGATTGTTCTTGGGTACACTAATTAAGAGATAGGTTTTGTTGTATATCCTAATAATTAATATTTTGATTGCTTAGTATCTATCCTGATAGTGGAAATAATTAACGAACAAATTTATCCAAAAGATAGACCATGGACTATTTCGTTTTGAACTGCAGCACGTTTCATGATATAGCTGATTTTTCGCAACAGATCTTTACCTCAAATAGTTTCTCTTTTTTATTGCAATTAAAATTTCTTTCAGTCAAGTTTTGGTAATATTGATAACTTTTATTTTAATGTATGTTAAATATAAATTTCCTTATACATAAAAATCATACTTTTATATATAAAGTCATAATTGATGGTAAGTAAATTATTCTTCATTTCTGCTCAGTTGAGAATCTCATCATCATTTGCCTCATCATTGGGAAAATTGTCTCATCAAAATTGTTCTCTTTTCTTTTTTACAAATGAAATTTAACGTGCGTTAGAACAATTTTCACTTTAAAAGAAAGCAAAGAACGCAGATAACTAAACAAAACAAAAATTCACTGAGTTATCTTTTGTATTTGTACTGGGAAACGGAGACAGTACTGTTTCGAGGTGTGTTGACATCTCAATCATCCGATCCGCACAGTACACATACCTCATTGAAATGGGACAATATAAAAAACGGACAAACAAACAAATCAATCACCACTCAATTAAAAAAAATAATATCAAAACAAAACTAAAAATAAAGGGGTGAATAATTAATCCCTGTTAGCCTTCAGCTTAGGATGTAAAGGGTTAATTTATTAAAAGCTTAGTATTATAAATGAAATTTAACGTCCGTTAGAACAATTTTTACATTAAAGAAAACAAAGAACGCACATAACTAAACAAAACAAAAATTCACTGAGCTATCTTTGGTATTTGTACTGGGAATACTGGGCGGATCGGACTGATGAGAGGTCAACTAACCTCGAAACAGTACTGTCTCCGATTCCCAGTATAAAAAAATTAGTCAAAAATGACTTTGATACTAAAAATTATTCTATTTCTCGTCACATATAGAACATAAAATATCTATTACAAAGGAAAACCGATAGAAAATCCTTCATGAACATTTCAATAGCAATTGCAATGACTTCCTTGCTGTAGGTAGACCATATGCAGGAACTAAAAACTCTGTAATTCTAATAATGAACTGTTCGTATCACAGTATTTGATTAGATAAAGCAAACTCCTAATTAACAATAAGCAGCTAAAGCTTCAGGTTATTTGAACTACTGATTTTGACTTGGAGATTTGAACCAGAAAGCATCAAGTTACTTATCTGCTTTCGTTTCTCGAAGCTTTGAAATTCTATTGTAACTTTCTTGTCAACCAAGAATTTCATCTCCTTTTGATTTTCACTTAACTCACTAAATTGATTAAATTAAATAAAAAAGAAAGGAATTTTCAGCAGAAATCTAACCAAATTGCCTTTCTGATTCGTTTATCGGGAAGGAATCGGGAACGGCCGTATCGTCCTACTTGGGACTCATCAGCCCGATCTCCTCCTTCCCCGATAAAATACCCAGAAAGGCAAGAAACTGAAGTGGAGGTCACTGTCACATCTGGCAGTGACCCCCGCAGAACAAAAAACATCAACAATAAATGTTGTGCCAATTTGCACAACTCAAAACCTCTTCCTAATAACTGATAGGACTGAAGGTTATTTTAATACAAAGAAACATAAGTTAAAAGAGTTTAACATGCTGTAAAATAATTTAAATTAAATAGAACAAGAATTTTTGTTTAAGCACATGCACGGGCTTTATGAGTGTTTTTTTAAGGATAGGCAGTGCATATAAAAGACTAGTAGCGTTTTTTAATACTCTTCACAACTTTTAAATTTCTTTTTAAATTCTACAATAAAATTGCCTAAAGTATGGATCATAACCAAATCTTTAAAAATATGTCACGTGTTTATAACTAAAAGTTATTTTAATCGTAATTTTAAAATTAAATAATTTCATTAAATTTATTTTAAAATGTAGATAATGACAGTTAATAAGCTAATATTGGTAGTTGACTTGCCATTGTAGTGACACTGTTGTTTTCTATTTTAGTTACATCATCTTAATCTGTCTCATCGACCGTGCTTCAGTAGGTCAGACGTCTCAGATTGCCGTGTCAATTGTTTGAAAAACAAATTCATGAGCCTGAAGCCATCTTGCAAGTAATTTAAGAAACCTTTCTTGTATTTTTTACATTTTTAAGTTCCTTTTAAACTATATTACATATAATAAAAGCTATTCGATATAATAAAGGCTGTCATTTAATTAACTTGTTGAATGATTTACGAAGATTGTAAATATTTACAACATAAAAACTTCCAATTCAGTTGTTTAATCTAGAATGAGTAACTTTAGTTAATGAAAGTTAATAATAACAGTTAGAAATTTCAGTATCAATATTATTATAAATTATGAAATTTCAGTTAAAAAATATTAACTTGCACAAATGAGAAGGGGTAGAAATTCTGGTTCAAATATAGAGCTCGGCAAACGATTTCGTTTTTATATGTATTATAATTCCTTCTTTTGATTTAAATACCGAATAAAAACATAGCTGAAAAACCTATTATTAAAACAGTAACATTACAAACTATAAACACGTCGCGGGTATTAACCTCATCAGTTAGAATTGCGAAATTCTCTTCTGAATTCTGTTCTTTTGGGAACATGAAATTTGACATGAGTGTTTTTTGTCAAATCGAAACGATACGTATTCGACGATTTTCGATATTACGATTTTAATAGGTGGCTGGCTTTAATAGGGAGAGGCAACCTTTCATGAGGGGTTTCCATATCTCCAAAACCACTTGAGATGGAAACAGAAATTTGGCGTGAGTGTTCTTTGTCAAATCGAAACGATACGTATTCGACGAATTTTCGATATTAGGATCTTAATAGATATAAACGCGGGAGGCAACCTTTCTTGAGGGGTTTCCATATCTCCAAAACCGCTTGAGATGGAAACAGAAATTTGGCGTGAGTATTCTTTGTCAAAATCGAAAAGATGCTATTTGTTCGAATTTGGCATAACAAGCCTTAAGGGGTGTAAACGGCATGGAGGGCGGGAAGGATACTTCTACAGGATTTTCGGGTTGCAAAATAAGAATATAACATTAATTTCTAATGATCACGGCATTGTTTACCAACTGGGAAAGGTTTGAAGTGATACGGGTAGAAGGACAGAAAAAGGTGTGAAGCCTTATATGCTCCGATCTCGATATTAATTTCAAAGCTAGGGATCTCGGGTTACAAAATACGAATATAACATTACTTTGTACCTATCACATCATGTTTTTACTAACTAGAAAAGATTTGAAGTGATCTCATAATTTCAATTTCTTTCTCATACACATCAGGACATCTGACATCTTGTAACCCGTACGAAGAACAAGTAATTCAGCTACTAGATTATAAAAATATAGTACAAATAATATTCGAAAATATAAACATGTACTTAGTACTGTATTGGGCCCGGTAGCCGAGTGGGTTAGGGCGCTTGGCTGCGGGTGGGAGGTGGCGGGTTCGGTTCCTGGCCTCGGCGGAGTGCGGGTATTTTTCCACGCTCCTTTCTCCTCCAAACGGGCCCTAGGGTCTACCCAGCCCTCTCTAGAATGGGTTTCTTACCGGGTTTCTTTCCCGGGAGTTAAAGCCGGGCGGGCGTCGGGCTGACCCCCCGACCTCAATTCGTTCCGTTAGGTCGTGAATGCTGGAGCCTACCCTCCAGCCACCCCATAGGCCTTTCTAGGCCTGTAAGTGGGATACTTTAACTTTAACTTAGTACTGTAAAAGAATATATCTCTTAGATTGACTATAAAAAAGGTAATAAAAATAACAATATATATATATATAAATACCGAACGCATTTCAATCAAATATAATAATGAATTACAGTATTAAGGAAGAGTAGGTCGTGTTAATTCCAGAGCTGTTATCCATTTTCATTGTATGAAACAGTAGAAATATCAAATTTTAACGATAAACAGTGCGAAGGAGAATGGGCAAACTCTATGGGAATTTATCCCACCCTGTATAAAGATATGATATATGCCATTAGAAAAATCTCCCTACATAGAACATGTTATTATTACGACTAGTCGCAATTATTAGTCCGTTCGGAGTTATATACGTCTAAATATGACTTATTTCATTGACATCTTACTTCCCGGATGTATTAATTAATTAATTATAATTTAATAATTATTTTCAGAAACAGTAAATATTATTTTCATTTATTACATGTAAATAATTCTTATTTACTTGAAATAAATGGTAATATTAATTATTAATTACGTATAATAATTATTAACAGTATGATTGTTGTAATGTTGGTGCAGGGAAGCCAGCCACCGACAGCCAAGCATCCCCCCCCCCGCCTGTAGGTGGTCGGCTTCCTTGCAATCACATTCACCACAAATCAATGACTCAAACGTCATATGGATCATTCCACGTCAGATCACCTGATGAGTTCACTACACCATCACAAACATTTATGAAAATTTATTTGCATATAAGTGGTCATAAGATAACACATTCTTCAAAACATGCGATTTTTGGTTATTTATTTGCCGAGATATGAATTTTTGAAGTTTTTTTTTAGGTGCCACGCTCCTTTTTTGACGTATTTTCTTGAATACCTCATCGCCTAATCAATCAAATGGAACCAAATTTGTTTTCCTCATGTATTTTTTTATCCTGAATCCAAAAATTCCAACGAAATTAGTCTTGGACTAACAGTTTTGTAGTAATATAAAGCATGCAAGCATTTAGGAAAAAATTTAAATGGCCTTGTGGGACAACATTTAAAAATTTGAGATTTTAACCCAAGTCTGAAAAGGGTCTAAAGTAATTGAAAAAAAAAACGAAGATGGTGTTTTGCTTCTGAGGTTGGAAAAAAATTCGCAAAGTTGATATTCTTTTTGAATCGCGTAAAGAAATATCCAACAATTATTACTATTTCACTGCATATTTATTTAGTAAATTCAAGTTACCCGTTGCTTTAGTCATAGCTGTGTTAGCAGTAACTCTCACTTATAGCCAGGCAAAACCCATACTTCCAAACTGAATACAGTTAGAAAATACGGCGATTCAAACAGATTATTGACCCGTTTCAATCGCCGATGCTAGACAGCATAATAATCCAAAATGTTATTGAAAAAAATACAAGTCTTCAATTTCTTTAATAAAAGTGTTTTACATAGGTATTACTTCTAATATTTTCAAAAAAAAAAACTTCTGACAATAAAAACTAAAAATACTAATACATTGAGTTCTATAAATTTCAAAATTATTAACTAATTGTTATTCAGAACAAAATACAAGGTGTGGCATTGCAACTTCCTTATTTTAAAAATGAATAACACAAACAGTATAGAAGATATCAGGGTAATTCTTTTTCCATGTTCAAAGAGATATTTAAGGTTTTTATTTATTATCTTTTACAAATGATATCACTAAGGTGGCCTCCGTTCTGGTCAATGCATTGAGATAGTCGAGTTTTGAAGCTTCTCTCCACTCGTTCCAGCATATCGACGGGTATATTGTTGATAGCAGCTTGAATATTGTTCTTCAGTTGAGCCTGGATCCTTGGATGGTCTGTGTAAACTAGGGATTTCAGATAGCCCCACAAAAAAAAAATCACACTGGGCTAAATTGGGCGAGCGCGCCGGCCACTGAAGATCGCTCCGCGCAAGGAGATGAGGCATTCAGGGAAGTGTTCTCGCAAAAATTTCATCGTTGTTCGCGCCGTGTGGGCCGTGGCGCCATCCTGCTGAAACCAGACATCCCCATATCCATTTCTTCAAGTTTTCGTAAAAAAAAATCCTCAATCACGTAGACTTTTTGCACGCAAAAATGACTGCTTAACCTGCTCGATGTTTTCGGGTGTCCTGACGGTTCTTGAACCTCCAGGGTTTTTTTTTTCTGCACATCACCGGGTTTCCTAAATTTGTCCACCCATAAAAGAATTGATTTCTGATCAAAAACACGACTCGCGGGCGCGATATTAAAGTGATTTCTGAATGCACATTGTGTGGCAATGATTGAACGGCCGCTTAAAAAGTACGCCTCTACGGCGAACGCGCGCTCCTCCCTCGTCCACTGCATGATCGTTACTAAACCTACATGACAGAAAACTTAGGTCCCGCTCTTTCGAATGAGTGCCACCTCCCACTTCTTGGAATAACGGTCGCTTCAGCACGCACGTTCCAAATAAGAAACTTTCTCTGCCGCACTCTGTATCTAAAGCACCCATTTTTTTTCTCGCTTTCTTTTCAAAATAGTTTCCGTATTTCTTGTTTTGAGTCATACAATTGTACAAATATAAATTTACTCTAGTGAAATTTTGGTAGCAAACTCAACCCCTAAAACCGAAAGTCAAAGTATCCGGCCTCAAACAGAAAGTAAAAGTCATTCCCGCCCTTTCTACAATTGTATGATTCGGAAAGTATTTTGAAAAGAAGGCGACAAAAAAAATGGATACTTTAGATATTTTGTCCTGAATACCTATTAGTTACTAATTTTGAAATTTATAGAATTTTCTTTATAATAATAGTAGATCTTGTTTAGTATTTTACATTTTAATTTTCAAAAAAAATATTTTTTATTGTAAATATTTTAAGTATCACCTCAGTAAAACACTTTTATTAAAGGAAATGGAATTAATTAAAAGGCTTATATTTTTTTCAAAAACATTTTTTGGATTATTACGCTGTCTAGCATCGGCGATTGAAACGGGTCAATAATCTGTTGAATAGCCATATTTTCAAACTATTTTCAATTTGAAAATATGGGTTTTACAAGTGTGAGTTACTGCTAACAGAGCTATGACTAAAGCAACGGGTAACTTGAATTTACTAAATAAATATGCAGTGACAAAGTAATATTTGTTGGATATTTCTTTAGGCGATTCGAAAAGAATACCAAATTTGCGATTTTTTTTCCAAACTCAGAAGCAAAACACCATCTTGATTATTTTTTTTTCAGTTACTTTAGACCTTTTTCAGACTTGGGTTAAAATCTCAAATTTTTAAATGTTGTCCCATACGGCCATTTAATTTTTTTCATAAATGCTTACATGTTTTCTATTACTACAAAACTGTTAGTCCTAGACTAATTTCGTTAGCATTTTTGGATTCTGAATAAAAAAAAACACGGGGAAAGCAAATTTAGTGCAATTGGATTGATTAGGAGATGAGGTATTCAAGAAAATACATCCAGAAAGGGGCGTAGCACCTAAAAAAAAATAATTCATATCTCGGCAAATATTTAACCAAAATATCCTATATTTTGCAGAAGGTTCTATCTAATGACCCTTTACCATCAAATGAATTTTCATAAAAATCTGTGATGATATGGTAAACTCCTCAGGTGATCTGATGTGGAATGACCCATATTTAGACGTACATAACTCCGAAGGGACTAATAGTTGAGATAAGTAGTAATGATAAACAATGTTCAATTGATGGAGATCTTTCCTTACGTATATATCTTATCACTATACAACGGTGGGGCAGATCTGCCCATTCTCCTTTGTATCTACATTATTAGGATACATTTTTGTGGATACAATTATTAGAACCAATAAGATGCATTTTATTAAAAGAAATCATCAAAAGAGAACTTCCTGGTTACGATAACTTTGATTTTTGTTTTCTTTTCAGACTTCCGTTCATGACTGATTCAAATTTAAAGATATGTTCTAAACAAAAGGAGACCAATGAAACAATGAAGAAAATGGATAAGTTGATATCATTTATAAGGAACCAAAAACAATGCGGGTGTCCCAAGAAATGTCATGAATTTAAGTTTAGTGTTCATGGTGATTTAGGATCCGCAATTGATCAAGAACCTTTCAAGTTCAAAAGGATCTTTTATTTCCGGTCCCAAGAAGTTACAAAAATCAGTGAATACCTGTGGTATGACTTCATTCTATTAATCTCTGACATTGGCGGCAGTTTTAGCTTCTTTCTTGGATTCAGTTTTCTAACTGTTCTAGAAATTTTAGAAGTGGTTATTGTCTTTGGAGGTAGGAAATGTTTTCAGAAAAATAAGACAAACGTATTAAACATCAGAAACGAAAAACCTTAGGCAAAAGACGAAAGTTAATAATAGAATGAAGGCAATACATTTGAAATGATTTTAGTAGGTTTCTTACTATTTGACATATTTTTGTGCAGGATGAAAAATAAAAAAGACAGGAGGAAAGAATCTCTCAACTTTTTTATCTGAAAGTATAAATAAGGATTTTTTTTTCTGTAAGGCCATTATTGAAGGCTTGAGATTTCAACAGCATTGAATAAGTTTTTAGAATTGAATTTCAAACTTTTCAATGATTTCATTAATTTTTCATTTACAATCGCAGACAATTTTCATAATTTAATCTGATCCACAAACATTTAATTCTTCAGTTATCTAAGCTAATCGGTGTGATATCATGAACTACCAATAGTTCTGAGATGTTAATGGTTAAATTAAAAGTCCTACCTTTCGAATTTTAACAGAAGAATTTTTCAGTATTAGAAAAGAAGAATTTAATTCAAGGTACTTAGAAATGAAAACCCTAAGTGTTGGCCTTGTACGTCGGGCTGACCATCCGACCTCAACTAGTCTCGTTGCTCGAGAATCGCTGGGAGCCTACACCTCTCGTGAACCCCTGGGGCTACATGGCCTGCTACAGTAAAGTGTAATTTCAGGGTTGGCCTTATCTGTGGAAGTGTTGGTAATATAGACTTAAGCTTGCTATTGTAAAACAGTCATCTTTATTAGAATTTCAGCACTTCCTGTAATGCTTTCAACAGGCAGTTTTGGAACTTTTCTTCTATAAAAAGTGATAGAGAATATGTATATTTCATTATTTTACTTTATGTCTGTCAGTTTCGAGAAGATTGTCAAATTTTTTCAAGTTATCTAAAACTTTGTATATTTTTTCTACAAATAATTGAAAAAGGTTTCATTTTTTGGGTGCCATCTCCTGGCAGAAATGAAAAGAAATATATATGCAGTTACACTTTGTTTCGGCTTTGCTTCAAAGATTTACACATTTGCATTAAACGCTTTTAATCTAGTTTTCAGTAAACGTTGTATGTCCAAACTTTAAGGGCATTAATATTTTTTTCTTAAAGAGTTAAATATTCGCTTTAAACTCAAGTGATATGTAAGTATTATTGTGGAAAGCTTCCGTCTATTATAGAAGAATTAAGATATCAAGCTAGGGCCTCAGTTAACAACTTATAACGTTAATGTTCATTTAAAGTCTCTTATCATTGCTTCAATAACCTTGACAAAAAGAGGGTTTTTTTTTTCTTTTTTGTTCATAATCCCGCCTTCTTAATCTAATGAATTATCATAAAAAGTAACCAAAGAATCATCAAGAAAGTAATTTAAATATTAATGAATATTAATGTTTTTTGAATCATTTATATAATTATGGTATTGATATCATGTTTAATTTGCTTTTAATTAATGCCTATGAAAATTTGTATTTTTCCATTATACTTCATAGCAATTATATAGGAATTCGAAGACATTTACATATAGCATATTGTTAACCGAATATTAACGTAATCTTACATAGAACCACTGGTTACAGTTAAGATCTATCAACTGTATTTCCGACAGTTTTCAGTTTTTCATGTTCGGTCTAATTGTGTAGTCAGAATTACAGAAAATAAAAGAATTTACAGAATATTTGAAGAAATTATTCTTGATGTATTTCATTCTGGATTTAAAATAGTTTTGATGATGCAATATTATATTGTACCCATCGTCCTGTTCGGCACTAGTCTGGTGCCTCACACATTGCACCACAGCCTTAGCACAGTAAGACTTCACAAAACATTTGTGCACAACTCCAGAAGGCTGTGATACTCCTCACAATACGCATAGTTAAGAAATTTATGCACATAATCACACATCCCTAGCCATTCTTTCACACTTATGTTACATATGGCAATATGTGCTTTGGTCCTAGACCGTCATGTTGTCTTTGCTGAGGAAGCCCAAGGTTTCGAACTTTTATAATAATAATAATAATAATAATTATTATTATTATAATGTTTATTTCTTATATATAGATGCTTTCCTCTTACTAGTTGTGAAATTGAATCTTTCTTATTTTGCAATTATAATAATTAGAATTCCTCATTATTTTCTTGGTTTTTCTTGATGTTCTATTAGTTTGCCGTTGTTAACATAAAAAAAATAATTAATTAACATTTATTGTTTATGGGGTCAATAATTTGGTCTAGTTTTAACATTTTCCTCTCTTCTGAAATATCTTCACAGTCAAAAATGTCGTGCGACCAAATTGCTTTTATTTTACATCCTAAGTGACAGTATTTTTCTTCTTCATTTAACCCAATATTTACGAGATCTCTAGATCCACCGATATCTTATTTTTTTTTTATTTTTGTATAAACATAATCTAATGATCAAATATTTTATAATGTATTTCATTCAGGATTCATTCATTCCCGCCATGATGATATATTTATGTATGTGGATCCCTCTATCCCAAAGGAATTCCCGAAGTAGACAAAACGCCAATAGGATTGTATATTCCAATTACAATTATAAAGATTCCATATTACCAATAAGTTGTAAAAATTTTACATTTTGAATAAAATGCTTTTGAGTTTTGAGACTTGCTTGTGCTTAGCTTGATGTAAACAAATGTGTAGTTGATAAAAGCATAATTCAATTCATTTGTTAACTTTAGCTTAAAGATGTAAAAATACATTGAAAATGTCACATGCTTTATAATTATGTCTTTTTGTCTTTTTCAGAAACAAATAAAAAATAGTTGAAAACGAAACCCTCTTGTGTTAATTCGCAAATTATTTCTAAAGTTAATCTCTAATTTTTAAAAAAAATCTATATATAATTATTCGACATTAGTTCTTTAGTTTAATATTTTGTGGCAACAAGTTGCAAAGCATTCTATATATTTTTATTAGGTTAACCTTCTTATGTTTTGATTGAGTAAAAGTTCTGCCAACACACATGACTAAGAAAAAAAATACATAAAATAAAAAAAAAATTAAAAAGTGCACAATCGTTTGGACTTGCTAAACATCATCTCGTGAAGAATGTAATACAAGATCCAGTCTTTATAGGCGAAAACACAGTTCCAAACCAATGAACATCTAGATGCAATGAAGTATATCCATATTTGTAAGAAGAAAGGAAGAAAGGAAGCACAAGGCCAATCCATTTGTTGATTGCAGAATGGATTCATGTTGTCTGTAGAGTTCAGTCTATAAGGTATTCAAGATTCAAGCCATCTTTACTAGGTCAGCGAAAGATTCCAGTCTTTATTTCAATATTCATCAATTAAAAAGCCGACAACTCTACAAACAATATGGATCCATTCTGCAATCAGCAAATGGATTGGCCCTCTACTTCTTACCTCCCTATGAGGTATGGATATATCTCATTTGTATCTGGATGTTCATTGGTTTGAGCTGTCTTCGCCTATAAAGACTGGATCTTGTATTATATTCTTCACAAAAGAATTGCAAGTCCAAACGAAATCGATTGTGATTTTTAATATGTTACTTTATGTATTTTTAAAAAAATATACGTAATACATACATAATAAATCTTATGCATATGCGTAATAAATATACATAACAAACATATATTTTATTATGTATATTTCTTACTCATGTGTGTTGGCAGAACTTTTACTCAATCAAAATTACCTCGCACACGCTAAACTTGTATTCAACCTTCTTTTGTTGGTTCCTATAAAATTGGTTTCTAAAAATATTACAATGTACAAAGATTTTTTTTAAGACAGTAAGCTTTCAATATTGTTGTTGTAGTTCTTTAATGTCGGACTGGCTAGCAATCAATTGCTATGCATTCCAATGCCTGTTTAACTAGGTAAATGGTCATTGTTATTCCAATTAGATTCTTTATCTAATAACAAGCATATGCAGCCTTAATTCGTTTTAAGAATATTAGCTGAATTTCAACATTTTTGTTGTAAAATTAATTTTTTAATGTTGAACTGAAGGGTTAATTGATGTTTTTCAGTTATCTATATTGAATTTAATAGAGAATGCTTATTAAAATTCTGCACTTGACGTTATTAAATATGTTGGTATTCAAAAAATAAACGAATAAGAAAAATATTGATAATATGCTGAAAGTGATATTATCGCAATAATTACAGAAACATTTTCCGGATGTGTACGAATAATAAAATATTTAAAATTAGAAATGAAAAAATGGACAAGTGGCGTCGGAATATAAGAAACGTAGATTTTAATGCACTGTAACAGATCAATATGATAAATAAATCTAATCAAATTATTCTGTTATGATTAGATTTATTTCATCAAGTACATTCCAGAAATAGGATTTAAAATTAAGTGTGTTCCTGTATTAGTTATATATTTTCCAGAAAATGGAACACTATTTTGACACCATATCTGAGTATTTAACAAACCATAAAAGAAATCAAATATAAATCAGAGATAGCACATGGCTTATATTCAAAGCATCATGTAACGAATATCATAATTGGAAAAAAGTATTCTAAGGATTTGATGAGAAAAGATATTCTCTTCAAATGCTGGTATTTCCGCGACCATTGTCCTAATGAATATTGTTGGCGGTTCCGGTGGCGCCGCGTCTTAACGGAAAAATCCTTTGCTGATGTTTCTTCTCTAGCTAACGGAGACATCTTCAGAGCTTGAGATCTATTGCTCACATTTCTTCAAATTTCAAATATCAAATTTCTTCACCTGTAGAACTTCATGGGAAATTTCTGATATATGTGGTAACTTGATAGAGGTTAGTTGGGGGCTCCTGAGGATTTCTGGGTAACTTACTTATTTCAATGATAGAATATCGTTTAATGTAGTCCTGGGAATATGATGTTCTTTGGCAAAAGCTGTTTTCGAAACATTTGATTTTTCAAAAAGTGCAATTAAGTCTTTTTTTTTCTTTAAAAGATAACGAGTTAAGTTTTCGTTTCCATGGCATGTTGCAAATGTAATTAAACAACGAAATTGCAAAATAAAAAATAGCCCTTATAGCGGAGCTTACTCGCTATGAGATGAAATCACACTTAGTAGCGGTCAAGATAAACGTTTTCACTTGACAAGAGTCACAGCGAAAAGTGTGTAATTTTCCAAGGGAATTTCCCACGTGAAAATTCCCCGTAAAGGCTAGGCTTTCTTAGAGTGAAGGGGCGGGGCTGAAAAGATAGCAGGCAAAATTGAGAATAAAGATGCTTTTGGCCATTTTTGAGGGTGACGAGTTATCCGGAGTAGAATTAAATTTGGTGACGAGTAAAAGAGGGTTATTTTACATTATTGTCTATGAGACTTTGTCGGGACCAAAGGAAAACGACGACTTAAACGGAGTTGACGACTTATCCGGGTGACGACTTAACGAGGTTTTACTGTATATATTTATTGTATTGGTTGAGTGCAAAAGTTCTACACGTTTTTTGGACATGAAAATTTGCAATGGAATTGCCCTCACACATGACATTGTAATGACGCAAATCGTCTGCCAATTAAACGTGTGGATGCCTCAAATTTAAACGCATTGTTTTTCACAAAGTTAATCATCTCAAAAAAATCAAAGGGTATAACATGGAAAGTGAGAAGGAGCATATAAGACATTGTATGTTATACGAGTTTTATAAAAAGAGTATGACAGCCGCAGCATGTCGCAATGTTTTTTCAAGTTTATGGGGAGGATACAATAGACGAAAGCACATGTCGTCGATGGTTTCGTAAACTTAGGGAAGGAGACAGAAGCTGCCAAGATCAGACTAGAAGTCTACGGTCACCACATATTGGAGAGGACGATATTGACCAAGTCATAAGGAACAGCCCGAACCGACTTCGAAAGCTGAACTTCAACCTAAGAAGTGTTATTGAGTGTGTGGTGGGATGTGCAGCGAATAATTCACTGGGAGGTCCTGCCACTCAACCAAACCATCAATGCTGCCTTCTATTGTCTATAGTTAGACAGGCTGCATTCAAATTTGGTAGCAAAGCGGCCAGGTCTCATCAATCGTCGCGGTGTTATCCTTCATCACGATAACGCCAGGCCACATGCTGCTGTCAGCACTCGCCAAAAGTTACTGGTCTTTGGTTGGGAGGTTTTACTCCACCCTCCCTGTTCTCCTGACTTGGCACCAACTGACTATCACCTATTTCGTGCGTTGAACAATTCCTTCAGTAAGAAAATCTTTGATGATCGTGATGATGTGAAAACTGCCATCCAAGACTTTTTTGCCGGAATTGTACCGCCGTGGGATTCATCTCCTACCAGAAAGATGGCAAGAGGTCCTAGATAGCAATGGGCATAATGCAAACTAATAGGTACTGTTCATTTTGCGTTTGTTTGCTCTTCTTTATGGGTAATAAAAACGGGTAGAACTTTTGCACTCACCCAATATGTCAAGTGTGGGCCCGGTAGCCGAGTGGGTAAGGGCGCTTGGTTGCGGGTTGGAGGTGGTGGGTTCGGTTCCCGACCTCGGCGGAGGGCGGGAATTTTTCCACGCTTCTTTCTCCTCCAAGCGGGTCCTAGGGTCTACCCAGCCCTCTGTAGAATGGGTACCGGGTTTCTTTCCCGGGAAGTTAAGGCGGGCGGGCGTCGGGCTGACCACCCGACCTCAATCTAGTCCCGTTGGTCTCGCAAAGCTGGGAGCCTTACCTCCCGCGCTCCCGTGGGCCTACATGGCCTGTTTATGGGATTGCTTAACAATATGTCAAGTTATTTTGTTTTTAAACATTTTTCAAGGAAAAATAAAATTTACATCATTCAGTATTTCAAAGTTTCAGTTTTTATTAATATGGTTTGACAGACATGATATTTACAAATAGTGCGCATTAATTCTTAAAAAAAAAATAGATTAATAATAATTCCAAAAGATGACGACAACACCTAGTTTCAGAAGTCTGCTGTTTCTCAACATACAGTTTTAATTAAATATGTTAATAATTACATGTAATAATTAGACAAATAATGAACACTTAGGTTATCCATTTTACTTACATTAAAATGATCCTGATATACAAACAACTTAAATTTCGGACTAAAACCCTTGTCTCGACGAATAATATGTAACCCTGTTTTTCTCGTTTTCAGCTTCATTGGAACATGCATAAAAAGTTTTTGCGGGGTAGCAATTGTCGAACTTTTACACAAAGCTACAACAAAGTATTTGTAACTATGTGAAGTTTCTCCTTTAAAATTTATTTCCATTGATTCCTTTAATTTAGTGAACAACCAACGTTTCAATAGCAGTCAACAAGTGAATGTTTCAATAGATGGGACGTTACAGCTGAAGCAACAAGGCAGCGTTTCTGGTGGGCATTGCTAAAGCATACTTTCTATCCACAAATTCAAGTACTCAATAATTAAAAAAAAATAGACCATATATTCAAAAATTATTGTTCTCGTCTATTTAAATGATTTTGTTTTTAGTAATTATCCCTATATTTGCAATCTTCAAATTCAGTTAATATTAAAAACAACTAACCCACCCCTCCTATATAGTTTGTCCTTTGTCTGTTGTATCATACACCACAGGATTTATTCGTAAATTGAAAGTTTTTTAGACACTTGAGAGTAGGTTTCAGATTTTTTTAAACGTTTTTCGAAGTTTCATGACTTTAGCAAATAGATCATGTACCTAAAATTTAACGAAGCATAAATGATGCGTTTTGTAGGTATTCGACTGTGTTCTAGGGCGACCTTTGCTTTTCAGTGACAAATCAATTCATTTATCACCAGTTTCTGAAACTTTGTATGGTCTTTGTAGTGGCAAATCAGTTATCAGTAATTGCCGAGATTTATATTCTCTATCCAACAATCTTAGCTCATTTCCGGAGAACGAATACATGCATGCCTGTTTGCTGCAAATAATTAGTTGAAACAATGGATTACATAAAGCAAGATAAGATATTTATAATATTCCAAAATTTATTGTTTTAGATATGATTTACATATGTAGTTTTTTTTCTAAGTTTTCAATGATAATCACAATGTTATGCACAAGCTAGTTTTCTTATAATTAATATTTTTAGAGTAATTATAGTAATGGCTTATTCAATCTTGATTAGATTGTCTTTATCGATGTAATTACTATAATACCAAAAATTCTATTGTGATGTAAATAGTTTGCTTAAGATCACTTTAACAAGCAATTATGTATGCTGATTAAAGGCCAAAAGAATTAACTTGGATACGTGGTCAATCCCAATAATTTTTGAACAATCTTCATATTAAGTAATGCTAATAAGAGGTCGAGTGAAGTAAAAAAAAATACTGAAATAAATAAATTCAAATTTTATTCAATCAGTATTCAAATAAGTTTTCTGAAAAGATGCTTAACTCCTTTAAAGGCTAAAAACATAACAATCTGAGTTGCTTCTACTATTGTTGTTACAGCAATGTCAAGAAACAGACCTAAACTACCAAAGATATTAGCAAACATAGTGGCTAGGTTTAGTTGACGGTGTTCTTCAAGTTTCATTATAGAATCTGTGGAGAAATGAACGGTCATATAATTAATGAAGCGAATAATGGCTGTATCCACGATGAGGGTGTACATATTCTCATTGCATGGAAGTGGACATCCGCAAGATTGGTTACGATAGCTCAAAAGATGTGACTGAAACTGAAGGACAGTTCTGTTGACATCTTCTGGAGTGTCACACAGAGTGAGATTACTGGAATGCATAAAAGGTAGCCTAGAAATTCAAGAAGGAAATACCATTACCACTGAATTAGTCATTTTCATAGGATAGCCATTATAAAATTCAAAATTTTTAAATTCAAATTACTTAACAGATAATTTGTAATTTCCTAGACTTGAAAAGATGTTTTCACAAATGGTAATTGTACCTTTAGAAATGACTTACTTGCAAGTAATAGGAGGTTGTAGAGTTCGATAAAAACAAGTTTTATAACATCTACGAACTTCCAGTTTATCATTGCAACGACCTTCTGGAATGTTGATTCTTGAATACTGGAACGATAATTTAATTATGGTAAAAACCGTAACGGAATATTCATACTGTAAATACATATTTTTTAATGATTAAAAAAAACGAGAGCTGAAAGTTAGATTAGATTAGAATGGGTTGATTGTGGGCGGCAGGAAGCCAAGCACCGCGACCAGCAGATCTATTGTGCTAAACCCACGGAAATGAGGACAGATGAGAGAAAGACTGAGAAAGTATGGTGGTAGGCTCGCAGGGGAAACGGGAGAACCCCGAGAAAACCTGCCCAGCGCGGAAGCTGATAGTTAATCACAGCAATAAAAACAATAAAATGTTATCTTTAAAAATTTCTTTCTCATATCTTCACTATGAAGAACGAAGTTCCAATGTAAGAAGTACAGCAAAGTTTGAAGCAGCTTTTTTTACTTTCAACTGGTTCGTTTCGAAACTTTTAATTGTAAATTGGATATACTTGAATAGAAATGAAATAACAAATATCAGAGAAATTGGCAAAAATGGAACATGTACGAGGTAGCAACGGTTTCATGTAACTATGAAACCAGTTCTTTGCCTTCTCATATTTAGCTTAATTAGGAAGTTTGTCCTTATTTCCTCCGAATCTCCTCTCATCTAGTTGTCATATTATTATTAGAAATAACCAACAATAAGATATATTCAATAAACTACATTTATTCGACAGTTTCATAAATTATTTGAAGATATTAATAAAAGAAATGCAGACATAAAATTTAAAATGGTAAAAGAACTTAATAGCAAGCTAAACTCCCTAGATGTATGTTAAATGAAAAAAGATAATAATCTAGTTTTAAGGCAATAAATACTAAATTTTGGATTGAGTTAACATTAAAAAAATATAATTGATAATCTTATTCACAGAACTGACAGGTTGACAAGTTCTGAAGATTTGTTACCGCCGGAAATTGTTTAGTTTTGAATTAGATTGAAAAAGGAAGGAAGATTTTCTTTGAAAATTTGCTGTGATTTAATATCTTGAATAAATGTATTTTATTTAATATATTTTATTGGTGTGAAGAATTGATTATTTTTAATAGTAATAGAAGTTTGTACTTGGTGACGCTTATTTATTACGTAGTATCGAATTTTTAATCAGGTTTACTGAAACTTCTTAATGAATTCCCTCAGTTCCAGTTTTGCTTTGATAATAACCATTATTTCTGCGTTGATTCCATTTATTTTATACGTATCGCTTCCAAGAATCAACTTATAAAGATATTTACGTGCATCACCTATCTTATTTTTATCTATCAATTTTTTTCTTCCTTTTGAAAAAAATTGTATTTTCCAAATAATGTGCATACAAACAAAAACCATTACTTTTCCAGCAAGTATAAAATGAATTTCCCTCTTCAGAACTATCCAATACTTTCCACTAAAAAACCTGAATGTAAATAAAATTAATGCCATTAACATCTGCCAATAAAACAGTAATTTTAAAGATTTTTCCATACTTTCCTCAGTTCCATTCGAATAAGACTGGATCTTTTGTTAAGCACAGGAACTCCGTTTGTAATGTCTAATAACTCGAGGTCTTCGTTTTCCTCACTTAGAAACAACTGAAATTATAGAATAAAATAAAAAAAATATGAAAAACTGGCCCATTGAATATTATTCTTTTTGTGTTTAACAGCACATTTCTACTCATCAATTAAAAATAATGCTTTTGTCTTGTTTACCGCTCTGTTTAAACGTATTATAAATATTCAAAGATAATACAACATTCACTTCATCAAATACTTTTATTTAATTATCAATATTCGTCTTCTACTTCCTCCACTCCACTAAGTGCGATCCCCGATCTGGAGGTACGCGGTCGATGGATCTCTAGTGTCGCACAACGGCGAACCCCTAGAAGAAGCCGTAGACGGACTAAGGAAAGATACTGGAGTGGTTTCCCGTTTGCCTTTTCCAGGACGCCATTACGGAAGGACGTCAGACCGAAGACATCGGGAAGAAGAGGCTGACAGCACAGGAAAGGAAATTGAAACATCCATGCTCTCGACCGGGATTTGAACCCGGGTACCGGCACACTGGCCTCACGGCAGACCGATGCCTGAGACCGCGTGACCACGCCGGCACGGCCTCTACTTCCTCAGGATAAGAAATTATAAAAAGAATCCTATTTAAAAAAAAAACTTTCAAATTTGGTATTCTATCTGTATGAGATAAATAAAAACATTAACTTCTTGGACATTGTGTTTTTTTATTTGGCATCGAATATACATCTTAATGTATTGACTCGTCTTTATTTCCATGTTTGTGATTTACTAAATTTTTGGCTTTTGAAGTTTTGGTTGACCCGTTCACAAAAATGGAAAAAGAGGGTGGGGGAAGGGCTCTTACATTCATTATTTCTATTCGTTTGTCACCATCTTGGCAGCCAAAACTACAAGCAGAACAAACAGGAGTCATATTTGATTACAATCTTTATGACTTGTGGAAGCGGGGAAAAATACGAATTCTGGTCACTCATGTCCATCTCTCCTTCCGATTTTTGTCTCCACTTCAACAACCCAACTACAATCCGGACAGACATGTGCCATACCTTTTTGAAACTCTTTTGACTTGTAGAGGTGATGATACATAAATTTCCTGATCAGACCGACTTAGGTAAATAATTGGGAATTTTTCTGGTAATTTTGAAGAAAAAAAACAAAATAAAAAAGATGTGTGTTCCATAGATCCTTCTTTCAGAAAGAAATGCCAAATAAAGAATTTTTACTATCACAAAGAATTTTTATAAGATCTAAAATGAAACACTTAAAAAGGTGTTCTTGTGGCCAAACTTTTACAAGATTGTGTAGTAAAATGCTCTTGGTAACAAGTTCGAATGAACAGCAAGCTTGATGTTTTTTAATACAGAACATACAATAATTTTTTTTATTTATTTATTGTTGTAATGCAGAAGCCATTTAAAAAAAAAGAATAAAAAGTTATGCTTCCACAAAGTTTTGATAAAATTACGTATGCAATATATTTCAATATCTATTTATTATATATAGATTATGTAGATTATATAGATTATAATAATACATTGTGTAGAATTGTGCATAATTTCATATTTAAAATATTAATTATTAGGCCAGTCAATATCGACACAAAAAATGGCAAACATCGCAAACGCGCATGTATCTGGGATTTTTTTATATGTTGTTAGGACCCCTGAGAGTAGTTTATATCCAAGTTTGCAACCCTGAAAACCCTGTGCTACTCCCGTGGTGTTCGAAAAACTGCGAGATTCTAGCACTTGTTTCAGGTTTTGCGAAAAAACTACCATAAGAATGCGTTTGTCGGATATCTTCACGGCATACCTTTGTAAAGTAAACTAAATTTGCTACAATTTGAGCCCAACCCGAGCTCTCGAGATCCATTGATTGCTGAGATACAGCCAGTCAAAGATGGGCAATTGTATCCAAAAAGTGAAAAGTTAACGGGAAGGTCATTTTCTAAGAAACGTACCGGCTAAACGAATGGTCCTACAGAAAAGTCATGAGAGAGGAGTTGTAGAGAATTGAATTAGCTTCAAGTTGATTTCAAAAGGGTGCCTTTAGGCCTCATAGGTTCCTCAAAAACCAAAACATAGTAAAAACATCGGATTTTGGAAAAATGATGAAAACATGTTACTGAATAATGTTGGCATGGATTTTGTTAAAAAAACGTGCAAGAATGTGAATTTAACATTTTAGATGTAACATATGGCTTCAAAGAAACATACAGTAAACAAAGAAACGTAAAATTAAATTAACAACGTAAACATAAATGTAAACAAGAAAATACTATTTACACAGTCAAGCATAAACACCGCAGTAGTTTAGAACTCCACCCTTTTGGAAAGGCCGGGTCTCATCCAGTGTGGATCAGAGGGGGAGGGACGACGATTTCTGAGGTGGATGCGGGTCGTCATACGGTGTTGGGTCGTCCAAATCCTCGTCCTCCTCGTCCAGGACGATCGGGGTGACGTTTGTGCAACTTCGCCCTTGCCAAAAGGAGCATAGGATAGAGCACTTGAGCCCTGCCTTTCTGCAAGTGACGATCCTAAGCATCCTTTCTTGCATTTGCAAGCCATCATTCTAAGCAGGGTCTGAGGAGCGGGCTCTGCGGACATTGTGACGGGCATGAAACGTTGTTCGCTGGTGGTTCATCCCCAGTCACACGGGTTTTTATTGACCCCCAATCATTTTTGCACCTGGTGGTAGGTCCTCCAAGAATGATATTGACTCTGTGGCGGGGGGGAGGGGAGGCGGGCAAGGTTGACTTTGGCCGTTGCTGCCGATTTTACAAATGCTGAGTATCGCAAGGTGTTCAGCGTTTCCTCATCTCCTTCGTAGAGGTTCATCAAGATCTTCTCGCCAGCATTTCCCACGTCTTCCTGGTTGGAGTTTGGATCAAGGAAAATGCTGGCGAAGTCTATCCAGCGGGGGTTTTGTTTGAGGACATTGCACCACTTCATCTTGCCTTGCCAGAAATGGGCAGAGGTGGTGTCACGCCCACTGATGGCATGCAGGAACACAACCATCCCTCCTGGACCCTGCATTTCTCCACACGTGAAGGAATTTGCTGGATATTGGACCCACCTCTGCCGCCTTTCTGGAAGTACACGTTCGTCTGTTCAGAGCTTAAGCCGTTGAGGAGGACCAGTAGGTCGACGTCCTCCCCAATGATGAAAGCTTGGTCGAACGATGAGCTCTTGGAGAGGGCAGTCCTCTCCAAGAACCAGCCTCTCTGAATTTGATAGGTTACGCATCATGGTGATCAGTTGACGTTTGTTATATTCATTTGAGAGCAGTTTTGCTTGGGGGAACTTTGATGGGTGTTGCTGGAGACAAAAGCAGAGCGTCGCAGGCGTTCCGCTGATTTAGTGCTCCTCCCGCTTCCGAGGTTTTTTATTCACTAAACAAAAGATCCGATTGCCAGGGACCTGGCACAAACGATTTCTGCAGAAGGGCACCAGTACAAAAATTTTGTAACCTTTTTCATGCTGTCCCTTTTTCACATAGGCATTGCACACAGTTTTCGGTCTCACTTACACGGCTATAAATAATTCCGAGAGCAACAGAATAAAGAGACCCGTAGCGGTACTCGCCCATATTATCGTTAGATTTATCGTATGATTTTGTATCTATGTTTAGTTGCAGCCATATTTTACATCTCAAACTATTAAATTCGAATAAACTGAAACAAGTGCCCGAATTTCGCTATTTTTCGAGTACCAAGGAAGTAGCACAGGGTTTCAGGGTTGCAAACTTGGGTGTAAACTACTCTCAGGGGTACTAACAACATATTAAAAAATCGTAGATACCTGCACGTTTGCGATGTTTGCCTTTTTTTGTGTCGATATTGACTGGACCAACTTTTTTTAACGAAATCCATACCAATATTATTCAGTACTATGTTTTCATCATTTTCCCAAAATCCGATGTTTTACTATTTTTGGTTTTTGAGAAAACTATGCGGCCTAAAGGCACCATTTTAAAATCAACTTGAAGCTAATTCAATTCTCTACAAATTTCTCTCTCATGACTTTTCTGTAGGATCATTCGTTTAGCCGGTACGAGCCTTGGAAAATGACCTTCCCGATAACTTTTCACTTTTTGGAAATAATTGTCAATTTTTGACTGGCTGTATCTCGGCAACCAATGGACCTCGAGAGCTCGGGTTGGGCTCAAATTGTAGCAAATTTAGTTTGCTTTACAAAAGTATATCGCTTAAGATACCCGAAAAACGCTTCCGTACGGTAGTTTTTTTGCAAAACCTGAAACATGTGCCAGAATCTCGCAGTTTTTCGAGCACCACGGGAATAGCACAGGGTTTTCAGGGTTGCAAACTTGGGTATAAACTACTCTCAGGGGTCCTAACAACATATAAAGAAATCCCAGATACATGCGCGTTTGCGATGTTGGATGTTTTTATTGACTGGCCTGTATATAAAATAGATGCATATAAATATGATTTGATGCATACGGCATCTGATTAAATATTGCTATAGGTTTAAATACTTCTTAGGGATGTTTAGCATCATGAAAACAAAAAAGCATGGACCAAATGGTATCTTCATTTCAAAAACCTTGGACTAATTGATGGGATTCATAATTAATTTTCAGGAAATTTTTAGCAATTCGGCTTAGAAATTATTTTAACTAATAATTTAATTGTAAATGATTCCAGCTTGTACATAAATAAGTAAATCAATAAATAAATAAATAAAGTTCTGTCCGTTTTCGTTTACGAGAGCCTTCAGCGCTTTTGAGCATGCGTCAGGTCTCCTTCGATTTCTTCCAAATAGGGGCGAGGAAGATGGGATGTTTACTTTTTAAAGTGTAAGTTTACTAGTAGCTGCGTTCTATTTGCGCTTTTTGGAAAAGAATTATGGAAAGAATAAATACTATTGCAAAAATGCTCCTCGTTATTTTTTTTCTTAAAAGTGAAAATGTCCAAAAGAATTTCTTAGGAAAGTATCCATCTCAGCGTATCACCCCTCTGCGGAGTAAAATCGTCCCGAAGTGCCATTCATAAACGGACTGTATTCCATCTTTTATAACCTAAACAAAATCGAACTTATCATGGAAAGCACTGTTCTTTTCATTATATTACTATAAACCTCTCGATCACTAGGACAATGTTTTCAAGAATGAAAGTAAAACTTGTGTTTTAGATTATTTTTCTAGGAACAAGGACTACTGAAACAGAATTCGAGACACTTTCTCCTTTTTTTAGCTATTATTTGATAATATAAATTTCTTGCTTGATCTCGTTTGGAACAGGATAAATGGAACACAAATACCCATGGATCCGTGGAACACAAGTACCTTCCTATTTCGCCTATAGATTTACTTGAAAAATTCAATTCTCCCATATCGATCTGGGCGAGATCTCCTTGTAAATATTGTCTACGACACTAAGACAATTTAAAATCGGAATATGTAGATTTTACAAATTTTACAGATTTTGCAAACAACGAGAACAAATTTGGCTGGAATTTAATCTTTTGATACACACCATTAAAATTGATTTGCATTTGTTTTTCGTATTTAGATACTTTCTTTTACTAACTATCAGTTCTGTCATGAGACTATTAAAGGTTACTATAATTATAACTTTTTTGAACTACAATAGATAATTATGTTCCTGGAATTTTCTAATTCTTTGCGACTTTTCTCATATTACAAGAAATGGAATACATGCTTGTTTTTTCTTATTTACTATGACTTACAAATCTATTAAATTATAAAAAAATATAGACTTTTACCCAGAAGGCATAAGGAGATTCTACGTCCCCTTCTATAGTGGGAGGGTCAAGTAATGAAGTTATAGCTGTTTGGGGTCCATAAAATCTCACAGGCTCAGCTGAATTATAAAAATGAGGACAATGGATAATTAGAAACCTCTTGAAAAACTATCAATAATAATTTTAACATCACACACAAACAGATTATACATTATACAGGGTGATTCACGAAGATATGCAGAAACTTCGGGAGCTAATTCTACATGTAAAAGTAAAGAAATAAAGTTATATAAATATATGTCCGGAAATGCTTCGGTAGCGAGTTACGGCTAGCGAAAGATTTCGCCCATAATTTAGAACCTTGGGTGAAATGAAGTCTGGAAGTCGGGGAAGATAAAGTAAGGGGCGAAATCAGTCGTTTCTTATGGTTGTTGACCTGAATAATCGAATGAAACATGTCACAGAACTGTATCTCCATGTATTTGTACGCGTATCCCACGTGGAACCTACAAAAGAGGGATCGCAAAACAACGTTTCGTCCGTTTGACATACAACAACGTTGGTAAAGTAGGTTGGACACACAAAAGTTTTCAACAAAATTTGTAGAACATTCACTTCCGAGAAAAGGTGGAAATACAGTATACAGAACGTGATTAGATGGTCGAGTAAATGAACGTTTCCTCAGAACAAAACAACACATGTTGTACATATGCCCGACAATAATGTTGTTAATTTCCCAATAAACAGAGTAAATGTTTATTACAACTTTACATGTTACATTTATACAGTAATTGTAAAATTTAAAATGAACATGTGTGTCGATAAGTATATAAATAATTGCATTGAAATACTATTAATAAACGAGTTGTTCACACACATGTTTCCATTCATTAAGGTTTGTCTTAGTGTTTCATATATCCTCTCTACCAATTCTAGGGCCGCTAAATAGCACCCTCTAGCACCGAAGGTTACTGTCAGCGAACACATTCATAGACAAAAAAGGTCTGTATTTGTTCTCCCTATCTCCCATTAAAATTTTTAAAAATTTGAGAGAGTTTTGATACACCTTACGTATTTTAAAACATACTTTAACGTCATTAAATCAGCTGGTCCTATCAAGACATGTAAATTTGATATTAAAACTTTTTAGGGATATGTTAATCTTATATAAAATGTGAAAAAATTAAATATCATTAATTTCATAGCACATTTGTTTATAAGTTAATAAATTAACAATATTTATAGAAATTTCGATTTCTTTTAAACTGAAAGCAAAGTTATAATCACAAATCTGAGATGAAATCTTTCTAATGAAGATCAAATCTACACTGAGGAGCAATAGTATTTTTGAAAGAACCAATGATTTGGAATGAAAAAATATAAGAATTACTAAACAAATTGCTGAATTATTGACAGGATAAACAGTTATAAGAAATGCAATAAATAGAGCAACTTACAGGCTGTAATGGAAAGACACATTCCTAAAATGGTATTCGTTACATTTATTCGGTACGTGTAATTGCAACTTTTATATTTATTAAATTTGCTGCACTATACAGAAAAAAAAAAAATAGAAAAAAAATGGATTAAGTAAAGGCTGCATTTACATTGTTAATAACAAAATTTGAAATGATATAATCATGTTTTCTTTAATTTTAAAATAATTATAAATTTCAAGTAAAACAATATACATTTCTGTTAAGATGACCAGGAAAAAATACGAGTTCAGGACTGAGATCACTTCCTATCTCATACAAAGTGACTGAAAATGCAACATTTACGCATCGCTACAGTTTCGTGATGAATTTGAAACCATGTCTGGCCTTGTTTTTTGGAGAGTTACTAATTTTTGATTTAAAATTAAATCTAACTTGTAAAGTTAAAGCACATTATAAAAATCATTGATTTCTACTTATAACAAGGATTGGAGTTGTTTATACAACAAGCTAACAAAATTGGTCCAATGAGCATCAAGAAAAGTTTCCATACACAGTAAAAGTCCGAAAATCCGGACCGTTCGGGGATTGAATCTATCCGAGTTTCTGGATGTTCAAGCATTACTTTCAAAATTCAAATTTAAACTGAAGAGATGACTAGGTAAAATTTAGACATTAATTATATTCATTAGCAAATTAAATAGTCAACACATGACAAAAATAAGCGGAAAAATTACACCACAAAAAAAAAAACAAAAAACAATAAAACAACTTGTAATGATGAACTGATGAAATAAAATCATGAACAAACCTATTGCGAAATATATCTTTGTCTATCAAAAAAACATTGTTTTGAGATTGGTTGCGCACACACACACAAAAACATGCAAAATTTCAAACGTTTATGAGTTTTTGAATAGTACAGATTGTGATGTGTGATACGGGTTTCCGGTATCGGAATTTTCCGGTTTTCTGTAGCTAACATCTTTTATTTTGAGCATACTTTAAATTTTTATCATTATTAGTATCAAAACTAATGTTTTGGGTTGAATACAAAAAGCAATAAATAGAAGCAAACATTACAATATAAGCATCCACGATGTTATTGATACTACTTTATACAGGGTGATTCACGAAGAAATGCAGAAACTTCGGAAGCTCATTCTACATGTAAAAGTAAAGAAAAAAAGTTATGTAAACATAGGTCCGGAAATGCTTCGGTACGGCTAGCGAAGGATTTCGCCCATAATTTAGTACCCTGGGTGAAATGAAGACTTGCTGGAAGTCTCGGAAGGTAAATTAAGGGGCGAAAGCAGTGGTTTGATATGGTTGTTGACCTGAATAATCGAATGAAACATATCGCAGAACTGTATCTCCCTGTGTTTGTAAGCGTATCCCACGTGGAACCTAGAAAAGAGGGATCGCGAAACAACCGTTTTTTCCGTTTGACATACAATAACGTTGGTAAAGTAGGTTAGACACGGAAAAGTGTAGAACAAAATCTGTAGAACATTTATTTCTGAACAAAACGGTGCAAAATACAGTATACAGACAGTTAATAGATGTTCGATTAAATGAACTATTATGGAGAACAGTGCAAAGTAAGTTGAACTGAAAAACATTACCCTACAGTTAATCATTAATATTACAGTAAATTCTCAAAAATGTTTCCATCAACCCCAATGCATTTTTCTGCACGTTTAACGATTGATCTTGTTGCTTTTCGTAGTTCAGCAGGGCTGTCCTTTAACTACGTAACTGCTTCATTAATACGGGCAAGTAGCGCCTCACGGGAGTTTACTTTGACCACGTAAACCTTTTCCTTCGTCCATCCCCATATGCAAAAATCCTTCGGCATATGGACTGGTGACTTGGGTGGCCAGTGTATAGGACCTCAACGACCGATCCATTTATTTGGGAATTGATGATTTAAATAGGTGGAAACATTATTTGAAAAATGTAGCTTTGCGTGTTGGAAGTACATCCGGCGTCGCATTGCAAAAGAAACACCTTCAAGCAATGTCGGTAATTCTTGCAGAAACTGTAAGTACACCAGATCTGTTAAGCGCCCTTGGAAAATAAACGGTCCAATCAGCTGATCATGAGTAATACCACACCATACATTAATGCTAAAGCGCTGTTGAAAGTCGCTGCTGCATGAGAGTTCACCTCTGCTCATGTATGTTGATTTCGTAAATTGTTATTACCATCACGAGTGAACTGTGACTCATCGGTAAATAAAATGTACTTTTAGAGTTGACGATGAGTGTTTAACAAATTCCAGTACTCCAAGCGAAGAACATTGTCTCCTGGATGTAACTGCTAATAATCGAACATCTATTAATTCTCTGTATACTGTATTTGCACCGTTTTGTTCAGAAATAAACGTTCTACAAATTTTGTTGTACACCTACCCTACCAACGTTACTGTACGTCAAACGGAAAAACGGTTGTTTCGCGATCCCTCTTTTCTAGGTTCCACGTGAGATATGCTAACAGACACAGGGAGATATAGTTCTGCGGCATGTTTCATTCGATTATTCAGGTCAAAACCATATCAAACCACTGATTTCGCCCCTTAATATACCTTCCCAGACTTTCAGCAAGTCTTCATTTCACCAAGGGTACTAAATTATGGGCGAAATTTTTCGCTAGCCGTAACTCGCTATCGAAGCATTTCCGGGCCTATGTTTATATAACTTTTTTTCTTTACTTTTACATGTAGAAATCAGCTCTCGAAGATTCTGCATATATTCGTGAATCACCCTGTATATTTGCATTAACGATAATTAGAGGAAAATAAAAAGAAACAACTAAATTCACTGTTTTTAGTAAATACTAAACCAAGCGATCTCTGTACAATTTGCAGTCTATCAAACACTTGAGTTGTCAAACATTAAACTACTATTGATTAGTGCGCAATATTAATTTATTCAAGCCGTTGTAACTTAATTTATGCTCAAATACAATTTCAATTGACACCCGCATTGATTACATTTACTACGTCTAAAACACCATTTCGCCATTTGTGTAGGGCGTCCAAAAGAACACACTGACTCGAAGGCATGGTATTCGTTCTCAGCATAGTCGATTCAGTATCAATGACCACCAAAACAGTAAGTGGCCTGGACATGAAGTCAGATTTTTTTCACCAAACCTCCAGGCTGTGGGAAGTTCAAGGAAGAATAACTGATGGGGTTCCGATTTCCGGTTTGATTTGAGGACCGCGTTATACTTGCACTCACATGCCGACATGAGAACCTTAATAGATCCTCTGAAATAGAAATGGTTAATAGTTATATAGTACTTACAGAATGAAATATTGTGCTAAACCATGTTTTACTAACTGCAATCTTTTCCCAGAGGGTAGTAATATTTTCGTCAGGAAGTCTCACCAAATCACTGAATGACACTGGTCTGCTTCTATCCATGCTATTGTTGTAAAGATCCATGTATTCTTCCTTTAAATACCCCATTATACGAAAAGTATCCATTCCTTGGTAGGGACAAAATGTTAGAACAGGGAAGGTCAGGAAATCGCTCTGTTCAAATATTAGATTTACTGCTGGGTCACCATACTTGTAGTCCATGACGGTACTCCGTGTCTGTAGTAGAAAAAGGCTGGTGCTGATCGTGACAGTCATTATCCACATACCTTTCCAAAAGCGGTTCTTTGAAGGATCTAAAATTTTGTCCAATGCAAATATTGAAGAATTGAAGTTATTCATGTTTTCAGATATATGCTACGTTTGTTCGCATAGGAGATTTCTTGCAGATGCTGCTCTTCTTGTTCGAAAACATCATGAACTGCTTACTTTACAACTTTTAATGTTGATTTTATTCTGTATTGCCTTTATGACGTTAAAAATCAATACTCTACTAACATAAAATATTAATTTCATAAAAATGAGGAAAACATATAAAACTAATTTATTACTAGACATTCTCGAAATAAAACTCTTTTATAAATTTTAATGTCTTATTTGTTCATGGTTTATTTAATGTTTATTTTCAAGGACAAAGCTAATGTTCTGAAATTAGTGTTCCACTTGTAATGGACTAACCAAAAGGTACAGCAATAGAGTAATGAATAAGTAATAATCAGAAAATTATACAAAGCTATTCAGGATGGTCATTGAATGCTCTTCAGCTTGCGAAAAACAGCTCTATTTCAAATCCTCCACATTTATCTCTTTTTCAAATATCAATAAAATTCAAAATTTTCCATTTTAAATTACATTAATATTAATTAAAAATGATTACAATTTAAAAACATTGCACAAGCACTACATGAAAGCAGCATTATAAAATGTATACTTAGAGCACAATTATACTTGCTTGAGATATTCGACATTTTAAATAATACGTAAAAAAATATTCTTAATCTTTACAAGTTTATAAAATGCAATATACATTTGAAAAGATTAGTTTCTGTGCATAGAAATGAGACAATTTAATATTAACTTTTTTAATGCAGAAATCACAATAAAGCCAGGAATTAAAAAAATAACGAATATTAGATACTGCAATGTTCAGATTTCTGGTAAGTGGAATGTGTATTACGTGTCATCCATTTTCTTGTCATTATAACAATACTTGAAAGAATTATCATATACATGTATATGTCTTTTATATGTTTATGTTTTATTACAGTCTGTACACAGTGAAGATTTCTACATTTCCAAAAAATCTTAGTAAGAAAGTTTCTGCAATCGAATGGTTACTTAACTTATTATAGGCTTACCATGTATATTTACTATTGCAAACGTATAACATTATCAATATTTAACATGGTTGCATTAACATAATAAACAAGAAGTACTTTTAAAAACATCACAATTAAGGTTTCAAGCGGTAGAATTTCCTTGATTTTCTGATTACTTTGTCTTGACTTTGTTAATCTGAGAATAGTTTTATTTGCAAGATGTCATTAACAGTGATTTCTTTTACAGTGTGAATTATGATAATTTGAAAACACATTATGAGATAGAATGTGGTTCCGACTTACTGAGAAAGATGGCAAAATCTGCAAGGTTTCCCACGGATCATTTTTCTTTGCAAGGAAAAAAATACTTTGGTGTAAGCCAGAGAAGCGAATATCGATAATTGCCAAAATCCAGAAGAAACGATTGCAGACACTGGACTTCTCATCGTTGATCTTTTCCAGTAGGGATATTGACCTCATACAGCCATTGTATTGAGTATCTGCTTTCTGCAGGTTTTCTTAATGCGGGATTATGACTAGTTGCCCAACTGGTAATTCTTTTAGTAAAAGTTATCTTCGCTCTTTCAGTTCTTTATTATATCTCAGCAAAGAAAAAGAAAAATATTTATGTTGCTACTGCAGAACTTATTTTACTCACTGTTTTTTTATTTCTAACTACTTTGAAAAAACATGTTTGTTCATAAAATGGTTTTAATATGAGATACCTTACAATTTCATATAATTTGGATACAAATGCAAAATATATTGTTAGGTCAGATATGCTGATGTTAAACTCATTTCCAAAAGTTGTTAGGATAAAAAATTATTTTATTGCCTGATAAATTGATATTTTGACCTACTAAGAAAATTAATACCTAGTAGATGATGTTTTTGTTTAATTTTCCTAGTTTCATTTTCCAACTGTTGTTAATTAAAAGTATATGTTAATGAAATAGTATTCAAATAAAAACATTCTTTTAATGACTTTCATTTATTTGACTTTATCCATACTGCAGTGTAAAATAATGGATAAAGCTACACATGGAAGACACGTATCATTTAATATGAATGAAACGAAATCAAACAATTTCAGTCCAGCACATCGTTACCTCTAGCAACAATGCCCGCCTAACACTATGTGGTATGGTCTCAGTAAGACTGGAAGAAGTGAGCGGGGATTGATTCTGCGAAGTTTTTGTAGTAATTTCTAAAAGAATTAATATTATTATGTGTTAATTTTCTTTTGCATAATTTACTTCGGCATATGAGAACATGTAATATGATAGAAATCGCTGGGACAGCCTTGTGGAATGCGATATAAGGCAGATTTTTTTTTTAACAATTTCATTTTTAAAAACTCGAAACTGATTTTTTTTTAATGATTTTTGAATAGTATCGCAACGTTTCCAATCTCTGCAGATAATGTCTAACAGATGGATGTTGACGATCATGTTTGCGCGAGAATCACGAAAAACACGAGATCTCGCCATTAGCCTCTTCAGCAGGTCTCAAGGAATTTAGTATTTTTAATGTCTGTCACTAGGAAAATGCTATATAATGAATTTATTGTTTGTTTATTGACTGTTTTCAATTTACTAAAACTATATTAAAATGTAGTAAAAGTCTCATGCATTTCCCCGTATTATAATTCATTTAAATATTTCAATATTTTGTGAGAAGACATGGATAGAGACTATTCTCGCTTAAATTACGTGAAATCACGAAAATACGGGATCGTCAACATCCATCTGTTAGACATTATAAACATCTCCTAAAAAATTTAAAAAAAATTGGAGATTACACAGCATTATCTTCCTAATTTCATCTAATAATGATTTTTTTTTATTATTCAAATAATAATTACAAATCCCTAATTATTAAGTCCTACCTTTGATTCTTATGGGAATTTTAATTATTTTAATTCTTTAATAATTATAACGAAAAGGTATGTATATTTCAGACGAATCATATTCATTTCTTTATTTAAAGTTGTATTTTTTTTTCTTAAAAACCAATGACGTGCTTATTTTTAATTTTATATCGAAACGCTTTTGAGAAATTACAGCGCTTCTCACAAAAAGAAACAAAAAATAATATGAAATTTGACGTGTAGATTAGAAAGTTCATAGAGGAAATACGGGAAGCATATCGAAATTAAAGTTGATAAAAATATCAAGTTTAATATTTTTTTCAAAAATTATAGTTTTGATAATATTTTATAAAATACTGTGTTATTCTGTTCTATATCTCTAAATATGCTATATTTTGATATCTTTTATATCTATAGCATTTAATTTTATCTGGAAGTGTATTTCCTATTTCTCCCAAGAAAAAAAAAAATCAAATTTTAGTGTTTATTTATCAATATATTTTAAAAAAGGTAGGCGGCGTATTTCAATCTTTTAAAAGTAGTGTAGAAATCAATAATCTTGTGATACCTTTAAAAATTATGTAGCTTAACGGATATAATTCGTTTTTTATTTGCTTGGTAAACCGTGCCGGCGTGGTCGAGCGATCTAGACGGCGGTCTGCCGTGCGGGTATTGTGTCGGCACCCGGGTTCGATTCCCGGTTGTGGTTTGGCTGTTTCAACTTTCTTTCCTGTATTTGTCTGCTTCTTCACTGTCCCCTTTCTCTTCCCTTCTCATCAGCCCAGTCACCTGGTCAGTAGTGGTGATTATGACCCGAGTCCCCTCAGAATTGGGGACGCCTTTGTCCCGCTGTGGACTGAAATTAGAAAGCCATCGACAAAAAAAAAAAATTGCTTGGTTTCTTAGGAACGTAAAGTTCATCAAGTTTCGTATCTATTTTTTCGTGTTTTGATATATCTGTTTAATATGTTTTTCCCTAATAAGTTTTAAACCACTGTAGGAATCGTCGTGGGATATGGCCTACATATTCCCGAACAAGAGACGATTTAACTTATATTTGAATTGTTTTTTTCCGTATCAGGGGCGTATATAAGGGGGAGGGGGCCCGAGGGGGCTCGGGCTCCCCCCCCCCCGAAATAATGTTTTGTTTTTTCTTGGTTGAACGGATAGGTTTCCATGGGGTGTCAACTTAATTATATTAATCTTGGCCCCCCCCCCAAAAAAAAAATATATTCTATATACGCCACTGTTCCGTATGGATTTTTGTCAAGAAATTATCGCATGAATGTGACAGAAAAACCAACAAAACTTCCGACAGAAAACCCGTCATAGAAAACATGGAATTCCATTGATGTGTGAAACCGCTCCTCAAAATGTGGTCATTCCGCGACGAGAGAAGTTACAGAAATCGAGTGTAAGCGAAAATGAGATTATTTAAAGTACATAACCGTGACTGATTGTAATTACAAAAACAAAAATAATTCACAATTCTGAAGTCAACACAAACCAATGTAATTTGCAATTTAATAAGCACTTCCGTTGTTTAAAGTGATACAACTATTATTTGGCGCGGAAAACTCATTTATTGAAGTCATTGTATTCAAAGATCAAGTATAATCTCAAACGCTGACTGCATTTTCTTTCTTAAATTTGCTTAAACCTTCATGTTTGCAACATTCAGGCAACTTTTGAGTAAAGGACTTGAAACCGGAAATGCTAATTGGGTCAAAGATATATTTGTTCTCAGCGTAATTTTGTCCAATTACCAATATTTTTCTCACGAAATCAATGGCCATCTCAAACCAATGGATCGGAAGTTGGGCGGTTTTCTAGAACTTTCATATATGACTGATGGGAATCCGATTCACGGTTTAGGCTGAGGAGGAAATTACACATACATACACAATCACATACATATACACACACATGGTCTTCAGAATTCTAACAATTCTCTTTGAGATGTCACCCACAGTTTGAGAAGCACAGTCTTAAAGAAATGACCTTTAATGGTATTTTAATCCTCATACTATTTTCACAAACTTTAATAGGATTAAAAATTAAGTGAATTCTAATTTCTATTAATTTTCTTTTATAATATGCAGATTACTGGTAAAATTTTATAATACTACTAATAAAAAATTGACATATTTAAAAGAATTGTTATTAATTTTGGTTAACTGAAAACCATCCAAACTGAATATCTTGTTTCACACAATGGAAGAGATTAAATACAAAAAAATAAGGCTAATAATATCACTAATTTATCAATGACGAACCAGATCTCTCAAGGTCAGAGATAAATAGTGCTGGGGACAGCGAAGAGACATTCTCATCTTCCATTTTACATAACTATTGGAAGTTCACTTCGAGACTGTCATTCTCAGTCTTCTATTCATTAATTATCATGCATAGGTTATTAAGGAAGTCGTCGTGGGTTGAAAATCTTTGGCAGTGTGGAAGTAGTTACCGTTTACTAAATACCTCATCGATTGCATTCACCTTTAATCAACCAAAAGGAGCCAATGAACTTCAACGAGCCGCTGGAATAGCGTCGTTCATGCGTTTACCTATACACGAAAACACTCAAGGTATTTATGATTCAATTTCGCTCATCCACAAGATCAAATCGGTTTAAGGTGTATTTTTTTCCCCCTTAAATTAGCTTTTTGCTTAAGGATGTTGGATATCTAAAATTATTCTTCACTTTCGTAAGGAATTTGTATATCAATTTATCAAAATATTTCAAATTAGTATCTTTGTTTAGATATCGTAAAAATTATTAATATCATTTTTATTTACTATATTAAACTAGTTCGTGGCTAAGATTTTTTTTATATTTTAGTAACATACTGATATTTCATAATATATAAAATTTTCAAAATTTTTCATTTGCTTATGAAAATTGTTAAGTAATAAGATAAAGAATTTTTTGACACATAAAAAATAGAGACTTAAGGAACACTTTCTTTTAAGATAAAGATTCTATAATTTTTTGTATTGAATTTTACTCTAAAATGTAAATTGCATGTAAAGTCTATCGCGTATGAGTTTATAGACGTCTTTAAGTAAAGACGATAGTTTGATTTCGCTTTTAATCTCATTCATAATTAGTCAGTGTCGAAAGGTCCAAGGATCTGAGCGGATTTACATAATGTCTAAAATTTGTTTTTGTTACTATAAAAGGCATTCGTAATTAACCTTTATATTACGGAAATTGAATAGGAAATGGTGGAGATAGATTACGATTTCTGGAAATGACAGAGAGGAGATCGTAGAATCCCATCTTCGATTTTGAACTGTTGTTGCAGTATTTGCTTTCATGGAAGATAATGCTCGTCCTCATAAGGCAGTGATCAGTACTGGGAACAAGCCAGTAAGTTATACAGAGTGTTTCGGAAATGGTAGACAAAGCGAATAGATACGGGTTCCAAAGATCGTTTTGAGTCGAAAATGTTCTATTACATTTTGTTGTATGGGCCGTAGTTTTAAAGTTAAGAAATGAAGGGTTTGGGAATGGTCCCTAATCAAAGAAAGCTCAGTTCACATTAGGAAGTGGATATAAATAAGGTAAAGGTTTGTTACAAAAAGCAATAAGGACCATGACTGAAAACAGGTATGAAAATTATAGAAACTGCCTTATATGTGAACTGAGCGTTCTTTGATTATGGACCATTCCAAAGCATTCATTTTCCTCTTCTGGATTAATTTGTAAAATGAAATTTGATTTGAGGGAGGAATGATAAATAGAAGAAATGTCTGTTAGGGTAGATAGACATATTAAATAAAATTGCTTATCTTTCAATAGATTTAAAATTTGTACTATTTCTTTATTAGCTTCTATCTCTTAGTAGGTAGACTATTTGAATTATTTAACTCTTTGTAAAGAACGTCTGCTATTCGAAGATGATGAATGGTGATGGGCGTACTCAAGCCAATGATCATAGTTTATTATACACAGTATGATAATAAATTATATTAATGATTTATAAGTAATAAAAGTTAGACAACTTAGATTACCAAATAAAAACTTTCCTTCAAAAAAAGTCTTCAAATAAATATTTTAAACTATCATTTATTATAATAATTTAGATTAATAATTTATAAGGAGCGAAGTTAGACAACTTGGATTATCAAATAACAAATACCCCCTCCAAAAACAAGTCTTGAGATAAGTACATAAATTAACTAAAAATTATTTATACAAATTTTGGTTATGGATTGTTAATTATATTGGAGATAGCTCCTAAAGAGATAACAGGAACTCACTATCAATAACTCGATTTTTTAATCGAATTGTAATTGTTCCTGTTATCTCTTTAGGAGCTATCTCCAATATAATTAAGAATTAATTTAATAATTATTTTTTTTTCTAATTTGAATCCTTTCTTTTATTAACTTATTTTCGCATCTGTGCTTTTCTAACAAAACAAGGAAACAAATGAAAAAGACTTTGCTTCCGGATATTTCTACTTTTTGATCATAATCGTTTCTTTCCGTTCTAGGAAACGGATGTAAATAACTTTTTTATTGCTTTAGGTTTGGATGTCTGTTTTGTCGGGATTCCATGGGACTGTGGAACTTCCAATCGATCCGGATGTCGTTTTGGTCCAAGAGCAATTCGAAATGAATCAGCATTATTGCGACCTTACAATTTTGCCACAGGTGAGATTTTTATTATATTAATTTAACTTAGGAAAATAGAGGACGAAATCTGAGAAGTCTGCAGCTTTTGATATCGTATAATTGCTTATTGCCGAGAAGTGGTCCAAATATTCTTTTTCCACTTTAAAGTAAGAGATTGGCAGTACATATAAAGAATTACAGCTTTTTCAGTAGTTAAACCAGTCACTTTTAGTTTTGGAAGACAAGTCAAGGCGATTCTTCATCACATGAAAAATTGTAAGCAACGAAGACGTCATACATTTAAATTGCTTAGATGGATCATGACATTTATTCGTATTGAGATGGAAGAAAGATCTATTAAGAAGTTAAAATGCCATTTGCCTTATATTACTTACAAAAGGTAGATTGAGATTGGTTAAAAATAAATAAACATAAGTGACCCTGTAAATAACTCATTATTGATTAAGACTGCCTTGTTTTCAAGTCGTCCATTATTTCTAATTTATTGTTAATTGTGTAAAACAAAATAATTTGTTTGATCTTATAAGGACTATACCGAGATATACAGAATCTCTACATGAATTTATAACAGTCGAGTATTGGTATGTTTTCAGTTTCAGAAATATATTGCATTATTCTGTTTTGTATATTTTTATAGTAAATAATAAGAAATGTTGCGATTTTATTTTCTGCATTTCTTTCATCTTCATTCTTTTGATGAAGGTCTTACTACGGACAGTTTTGAAATTCGTTTACATAGACTGCATAGATACAATAACTCTCAGAACTGCCACCAAAGACTTTCCATCGGTTTTTGCAAAAATTTAGGTGATTTACCTCGCACGTAACTTATTACAGTTATTTCATTCCTTGTCTCTTTTGCATCTGTAAAAGACTTAAAAACGAAACATGAATCGCGCATCGCGATATCTCACCTGATACAAACATCTCTGCATGAAATCGATGAAGGATGAATTTAAATAAGCTTAAATTACTGCCTTTTTTGTGTCACTTTTTTCCAAAATTAGAATTTCATTATTTAATCTCAAAAAAATACTCGTAGTTAATACATAAATAGAAGGTAGTTGCAAAATATTAAAAAAAAGTTAAAAACAAAAGGTCAATTTTTTTATTCATTTGATCTTTCTCAATCAGTCTGGTAAGAAAGTATGCTATAAAAAGATGTACTGCTGCAGATCCTACATTGCTTTGGGTGCGGGGGAGGTTTAACCTTGAGGGATTCTCGACCACAGGACAAGTTCAGATCAGTTGGTCAGCCGGACTGCCAGCATTTAAATAAGAAATCCGGTACTCATTTGACAAAGGGCTGGGTGAACTCTTGGGTCCTTCTGGAGAAGAAATAATTATGGAATTCTAGACCATCACTGGGAACCTGTCTCCTCCAGTCCGCGATCTATCACCTAAACCACTGCACTACCAGACCCAGAAGAAAGTATATTACCAGACCCAGAAGAAAGTATATTATTGAAAGTAAGTTTTTTCAATATGAAAACAAGATAAATGATTCTAAATACATACCAAACTTTAAGGGGTAATAGGGCTCACTAAAACAAACATTTTTTATCAAACAATGTATATCCGTTGCCTACCAAAAATTGACAGAGATTCTTTGCTGGTAAACATGTGGCATTGTAGAGTTTGGCTTTGCGTTTGCCCACACATGAGCATTGTGCACATTAAACACTTCCTCACGTGTAAACAATGTTTCATCTGTGAAGAGCACATGTGCTGGAAAATCCGGCTGCACTGCACTCTGCTGCATAAACCAGCGGCAGATATCTACACTCCGAGGATAATCCTCAGCTTTCAATGCGTGAATTCTCAATAAATGGAATGGGTGCAAAATTCTCCAAAGGGTGGTTTGGCTACATCTACGCTACGTGCAACAGCTGTGGTGCTTGTGTCGAGACGTTCCTCAACCTGTCGTGAACATACATTATTTGACAAAAAAATGTTTGTTTTAGTGTGTCCTACTACCCCTTAAAGTGTGTTCTATGAATTTAGAATCACCCTGTATATGTATATATTTACAGTTATATAATTTTCATTATGAGACATTCTGAGAGTACATGAAGTAAAATTACTTTTCCTTCAGAAAGCTTCATTCTTTCTTTAATAATTTTTATAAGTTATTAAATATTTCCGAACTTTTGAAACTTTTCATGAGTATTTTGCATTATCATTACGATTGTCGTTC
>JAFIDM010006943.1:39852367-39867186 GCA_023159025.1 Thereuonema tuberculata | reverse complement strand
GGGGGTTATTTTTTTAGTTTGTTTAAATGGTATGTCCCCAAAACTTGAGTCTCACCTTTATCTCTAAACATATAAACAGTACCTCTCGTTTTTTTATTGAAATTTTAATTTTTAATTGAAGAGGATTTTGTCTGTTTTATTTGCATTCTGCAATAGCAGCTTGACAAATTTCCTTAAAATTTGTTTGATGATTATTTAAGCTCAACGTCAAAATATCAGCACGATTACTTTGGTTTCCAATCGTAATATCAGTCAAAAAATGCCCTCGATATGGCTCGCTAAAACGACTAGACTGATATCCTTCAAGTTTGGTTCAATGCTTGTTTATCTTTTCCATTTAAAATATGAGAATTATCACTTACTCTCTATACGCTGATTTTTGTATGTTATGCCACTATGCGACGAATACCCGAGGATAACTGAGAAATGCATTTTTTGACGATACTAGACATGGCTTATAACTTTAATCTCACTTAACGAATATATATATTTCAAATAACACTGATCAAGTTATTTCGAGCTTATTAGCTTTCAACGTTTGAAATTCCATTCTTGTTCAGCAGTTGATATGTTAAACAGTTAATATTAGAAATAATATATAAAAAAATTTAATCGAAATTCATCATTTATTCATCAAATTAGTAATGGTACTTATCTTTCATCATTATTTTTACCATAGATTATGCATAATTCTAAAATCCTAAGAAATAAAAGATTTCTTTAGTTACTTGCAAGATGGTTTCAGACTTGTAAATTTGTTTTTCAAGCATTTCGTACGGCAGTCTAAGACATAGGATCCACTATAGCATTTCCGATGAGTTAGATTAAGATTCCTTATCTGAAAAAGAAATAATAACGTTTAACAATTAATAACAATTAATAATAAGGTATTATATTTATCGTATAATAATCTATGGTAAAAATAATGATGAAAAATAAGTAGCCTACCATTACTACTTTGATGAATGTAATGTTTGAATAATCACTTTCATTTGAATACTATGAGCTGAATCAAATTTCATTATAATATTGCTCTGGTACTCTTTAATGTTATGTCGCTAATCAATAATATGTCGAGAACAATTACTTTTCCTTCTTTTTCTGATTTAAGTTCTTTTGTCTAGAGAATTTACATAATGACATGTATAATTTAAATTCCATAATGACATATATAAACAAATAGAAGGTTTTCCTATGGGAAGCCTAATATCAGGTTCATTATGTAATATTTTTCTTAAAAAATATGGAGAAAAAAAAACACTTATATAGAAAAATAATAAATATCAATACATGCACTATGCAGATGACATTTTGTTAATATGGATGGGCTCTGATAGGCAATTCGAAATGTTTTCAATTATGTAAATTCTACAGACAAAAGGATTCAATTTAAATCAGAAAAGGAAAAAGATGGAAAAGTAATTTTTCTTCACATATGTATAACCATTTATTTGGATTTTAATTTTTATACTGATAACACAGGTCTGCAAGTAAAAAACTGCATGAGATACATTTTCTTATAGATTTCAGCTTGGTAAAAACGAAAAAATTACCAAAAAAATTCCATCACGTCAATTGTTTTTGTTACACTCACGTTTTTGTTTATATTTAGCATAAAATTCCTAGTTAACTTAAAATTTAGTATTCTTCTTTTTATTTACAAAATGGCCTTGAAACTAAGACTTCTCACATTAATTTTATCAATTATAGCTGGACTTGATAAAATGTTAATGGTTTGAATAAAAAAAAAAATGTTAATGGTTTGTTAATGGTTGAAGAGAGTTGTGGTAGGGAGAGGTGGGTAAAGTAGTTTTAGCGTTAGGAGGAAGGTTGCATGATTGTGTCGGAATAAATATAAACAACCTGCTGTTGGATTAGATCATGTTTTAACAAGCTAAATAAGTTCAGTATCTCGCTGGCCATCTACTGCCACACTCAGTTTATATCCAGCATTCGAACGCTACTTGCTTGTGTTTTTATTTCTGGAATATGGCTCGCAGAGGTTCTGTAATTTCTTCCTACAACTTCTGTTATGTTTGTGGTGAATGCACAGTGAGAAGTCAGGCTCTGAAATACCAGTTCCACAGAGACAGTTTAATCCCCGGCGAGAAAAACGTCATCAATACGACCTTGGTTCAACCAGCAAAGTGTTATTATCACCTCTTCATATTAAATTGGGGCTCATAAAGCAGTTTGTCAAATCACTGCCAAGAGATTGGGATTGTTTCAGATATCTGTGTTCCAAGTTCCCGAAACTGTCTGAAGCCAAGCTAAAAGAGGGAGTTTTCACTGGCCGCGACATAAGAAAGCTTTTATCTGATCCCCCTCTTTTCGGAAACAATGGGAGAAAAGGAAAAGAAGCGTGGGACTGTTTTAGGAATGTAGTTGACAAGTTTGGGGGGAATACTAAGGACCATGACTACAACAGCATTGTACAACGCATGCTGGCAACGTAAGAAGCTCAAGGATGCAAGATAAGCTTAAAAGTTTTCTTATACTCCCATAGTGACTATTTTCCCGAAAACTTGGGAGCCTACAGTGAAGAACAGGGTGAAAGATTTCACCAGGATATCTGTGATATTGAGAGACGTTACCAAGGAAGATGGGATGTCAATATGTTAGCTGATTACTGTTGGATGCTCAATCGAGAAACCAAATAAGGAAATCAGAAACGAGTTCGGAGAAACATCAAAGAGAAGAAGAAAAGTTTTCATAAGAAAAATGAGTAGACCAAAAATTATGTATAAATATCAGAAACTATTTTTTGATTAGTTGTAAGAAAATATAATATATTTAGTTCATTGTAATAAATAAGTGTTTTTATCAAAAATGTATTTTTATTTTGCAAAAACCCTGTACGTGTTGGGATGTTATGGAAGTCATTTTTAGAATCTGCGACCTTTAAAACATAAAATTCAGCAAAAATATTCCATGCAGCTGGAAAATTTATTTTTTTTGCAGACCTGTGTAATGGTTATATAATAGTCTGATAATTAATCTTTTGTTTAATTTTTTTATCATAATAATGGTAAAATAATGAGTCTGTTCTTTATATTTAGTTTTGTTTTAACCGCGTTGAATAATAATTTGATACACAATGAACCTTATTCTTTTGCTGTAATTGTTTAGAACCTTTTCTTTGTTATAAATGCCTTGGTTTTGATTTTTTCAAAATGTAGCCTGAAGAAGCAGGGAACGGTTATTACCCTGTAAAATATCGCTGGTAAAAATGTGGAGTTTTTCAATTTAATGTTCGATGCTTAAGGAAGGCATTTTAAACATATTATTGCTTATGCCCAAATCACACCAGCATATTTTTTCATCATTGATTTTCTTCATTGAAAATGATCATTGTTTTCACTGAAGTGATCCTGTCCTTTATTTCCACCTTATCGACGAAACATGATGAAACAGTGCATCTGATTGGCATAGCGCTACCCAATCAGAGTTGAGCTCGATATTATGGCGAAAGATTCCCCAGTAACGAAAAGACGGTGTTTAATCTTTTTTTAGAGGTTAAAATCGTGTTTCGGCAACGCAATTTCGGTAGAATTTGAAATGACTTTTAGCAAGCTGTCAATCTGTTCGAAACTAATTGTATATTGTATTCAAGCATCTCTACTATTTAGGCGAAAGCGAGGGGAAACAGCGGCAAATCTGACAGGCCTCTGCGAGCGGTAACGACCTAAAGAAGAAATGAAATCTCTCTTTAAAATGTTGTCATCTGCAGATTCTAACGCATAGAATTAATTTATTTCAGTAAAAATATTGTTTATTTTCGAAGATAATCTGCTCACTGTGATACTTAATATATAAAAGCCTTCCGATTCAATCGAAACGGTGGCAAAATGGCGCCGGTTGACTACTTCGCTCTCGAGCTCGTCTGTTCTGATTGGAGCTTTCACTAATTGCTATCATTGAAAACATCGATCGGATAGAACAGTCTCTAAATTTTTTCATCATTGAAATCAATGATGAAAATGGTCAAGTGAGGCAAATAACATGATCATAGACCTCAAAGATAGGGTCAATAATTGAAAACAATGATGAAAAATATGATGGTGTGATTTGGGCATTAGACATAACCACTGGTTGTGAGAATTTCAACATTAATTATTTATGTATCTTCTATTTCTCTACATTACATCAGTACTCACCTTAAAGTTACTGAATTTCTTCGTTTGTTTGTCCTTTTTTAATCATTTCTCCTTTCATCCGAAAATAGTAGTGAGAATAGTCAATATTACAATATTTAACATTGTCTTTTAAGTAGTATTAAAGAAATCAAACATTTTAATAGTTTGAAAATAATGACACAATGTATAGCTTATGTAATAAGAGATTTCTTTAACTGTGACTGAAATTAACTAAGAGTTCTGACCTCAAACACTGACACTGCCTCTTTAAAGGTTAACTCTCGAGGAAAGATTGCAGCTTGATAGATATCCAAATATTCCAGACCGTCTTCTTCATCCTGACGTATAATCTACAAGGTAAAAATCAGCTTTAAACATCTCACCAAATTTAAATGTAAAATAACTACATTTAATACAAAAAGCAAATTTTCGAAAAGATTGCGTCTTTTCTTTCTCAAGCCTAGGCTTGAGAAAGAAAAGACGCAATCTTTTCGAAAATTTGCTTTTTGTATTAAATGTAGTTATTTTACATTTAAATTTGGTGAGATGTTTAGAATTTTTAATAGTAGAGGCTTTAGAAGGAAAGATCTACTAAAAAAGTATGAAAAATCAGCTTTTTTTAATATTAATAAAATCAGTTAATAGACCAAGAACTTTAGATTGAATTTATATTAAAGTGAGAATTCAGCGTTTATAACTGACGATAAAGTATACTGCTAAGTAGATTTTCGAGTAAAGCATAAAGAATTATTATAGTTTAATTATCAGATAACTATTGCATATAAGAAAATTCTAAAAATGAAACAAACATTGACACTAACATTAAATATTTAGATCTAATTACACTAGTAGAAGTTAACTTCAAGGAAGATGAAATACCTCTTTTAAATTTATCTGGTTTTAATAAAGTTTTTAAATTAAGAACAACTTCTAGAGGCGGTGGTATCCTTATTTTCAATAAGAAACTCTGTAACAACTGTAAATTACAATTCAATCACTTACGAAAGTATGATCTGTATATTTAAAACTAGCACTCCAACTCTGAATGACTTAGTTATTTTTGCTATCTATAAACCACCTCGCACGAATAAAAATTTATTCATTAACGAATTAAAAAAAATACTTATCGGAAATTAAAAACAACACAAATTCAACAACCCCAAATTCAAGTTTAATTTATGTAGGTGATTCTAACATAGATATTGGAAAAAGAAATACTGAATAAAACTACTTGTAAATATTTACAAGCTTTTTATAAGTTTGGTTTTATAAACCATATACATAAAACCACCATGAAAAAAAAAAAAATAAATAAACTTATGAAAAATTATGATGTTGAAATCATTTTTCAGAAATTTTCATAAAAATTTTACTCAAAAAAATGAGCTTAGAAATTCAAAAACATAAATAAATTAATATATGAGAATAAATTTTCTATCAACTTTATGGCTATCTTTCTTCCGAGCTTTTATGATACATTAAATATAATCAATGGACAAAAAACATTTTTCTGTTCGAAGCGACAATATTACATTCAATGAAATAAAAAATTTTAAAGAAAATATTTGTCTTCTAATTGTCTAACTTTTTAAAAATATTTACAATACGGGCATTTACCCAAATCTTTGAAAAATTACACATATCATTCCTATTTTTAAGGATGGAAATGTTATTAGTTTTGATAATTACAGATCGATATCTTTACTTTCTAATGTATCTAAAATTTTTACATATCTAATGCTGTATATAATTTTATTAAAAAAAGAATGTCTCAAGCAAACATCAGTACGCATACCAACCTAATAATAGTACTGTTAATTTACTAAAAAACCTAAATGAAAATATAAATTTCAATTTAAACAAAAGTAATATCATCTACAGTCGGACCTCTATTTAACGAACCTCTATTTTGCGAATTTCTCTATTTTCGAACTTTTCTTTGGAACCAAGAACATTTTGCTAATTTCTTCGTATAATAACCTCCAAATAGCGAAGTGCATTTTCTATTTAACGAACTTTTTCGTGGTATCTGTTTTTTTTTTCCTCCTTGAAATGTTTTTGTTATTAATATTCCCTTAGAGGAAATGAAAGAAATGTGGATACAGCTGAGGAAAAAAGAAGAAATTAATGATGATGTGCTGATTGATGATTATCTTTCCCTTGATTTTGAAGTTGAGACCTCGGAAACACTAACTGAATCGGATACTTTGGACAGTGTGAAAAGTAAAAACAATACAGCTATAAATCGCGTTGAAGATAAAGATGATAAAATTGATGCAGAAATAAAAAAAAAAAAGTGCTAAAATCATTTGAAACAATCCGAAGCGGATTACAATTTGAAGAAAATACTGAAGGGTTTTTTGGTGCATTGCAAAGATGCGAGATATACTATGAGCAAAAACACATTTCAAAGAAAAAAAAAAAAACTAAGACAAAATTAACAGACTTTATTAGTAAGATTTTATTACGCATGTGGTAATGTATGCTTTATGACATTACTTTTTTTAATAAAATTTATTGATTAAGTATTTTGAATCTGTTTTATGTAGTTTAAAGTAATAAAAGGTGAATCTCTATTTAACGAATTTTCCATATAACGAACTTTTTTCGGGATTTAGCGACTTCGTTAAATAGAGGTCCGACTGTATATAATGTTTATTGATTTTAGCAAAGCTTTTGATAACATTGATCACAAATTACTTTTACTTAAGTTAAACACAATGGGTTAAGAGGTAACATTTCTAAATTAACTAGCTGAACCCGGCATGCGTTGCAATGCCACTCAAAGAAAGAAAGGGCCCGGTGTCGGTAGGTGGTGGGACACTTAGATAGCCGCGTCGCCTTCTCCCATCCAAGTGTGGTGTCCCCGCCCCCCCCCCCCCCATCTGAGAGCGAATTTTTTACTTTTACTTTTTTGGTGGTCCCGAGAAGGGGCCCTAAATATAAGGGCACGGTGTCGGTAGGTGGTGGGACACTTAGGTAGCCCTGTCGCCTTCCATCCACCCAAGTATGGTGTCTCTGTCCCTCATAGAGCGAATTGTCCCCGTTTTTCGATTGACTTGGAGGGCTAGAGAAGGTGCCCTAAATACAAGGGCCCGGTGTCGGTCGATTGTGGGACACTTAGGCCCTCGTGTCGCCTCCCCCCCCCCCAAGTGTGGTGTCGCCAAAGAAAGAAAGGGCTCGGTGGGAAGGGGCCGTAAATATAAGGTCCCGGTGTCGATCGGGGGTGGGACACTTAGGCCCTTGTGTCGCCATCCCCCCACCCAAGTGTGGTGGATCTGCCTCCCATAGGAGAGCGAATATTTCCGTTTCTGCAATTGACTTGGGGGCCCGAGAAGGGGCCCTAAATATAAGGTCCCGGTATCGATCGGGGGTGGGACACTTAGGCCCTTGTATCGCCATCTCCCTTGTATCGCCATCCCCCACCCCACCCAAGTGCGGTGTCCCTGCCCCCCATAGGAGAACGAATTTTTCCCTTTTTTTGCAATTGATTGGGGGGCCCGAGAAAGGGCCCTTTATTTAAGGTCCCGGTGTCGGTCTGGTGTGGGACACTTAGGTCCTTGTGTAGCCTTCCCCCCATCCAAATGTGATGTCCCTGCCCCCATACGACAGCGAATTTTTCACTTTACACAATATTTGTGTAGTTCTCATTTTCACCACCAGGTGGATATTGGGTATTTCAGGGATTTTACCCCTTTTTACCCCTTGGGGGGGGGGGTCCAGGTTCTAAGGTAGCCTATCTTTTCCGTAGGTTCCTGAAGAGTAATTCTGCAAAGTTTGGTCCAGATAGGTCAAAGGGCCTAGGACTGTAAAAAGGACAAAGAAAGAAAGAAGAAAGATTCATTTTTATATATGTAGATAAAAAGCTATTTAATAACAGAAAGTTCAGAATTAAAATCAATAACACTTTCAGTAATTTTTACTATATTACATCTGATATTCCTCAGGGATCCAACCTGGGATCTTAATTTTTTAATATTTACATTAACTCAATCAGTAATTGTATTAAATTCTCAAATATTTATATTTATGCTGACGACGTTCTTCTTATCTCTAGTGATAAAAATCAATTACAAGCTTACAATTTCCTCCAAAACGACTTAAGTAACATAACTAAAAGGGCAATAAATAACAAAATGAAAATAAATTCTAATAAAACAAGTTATGATTATCAAAAATAAAAATAAAATCATAAATAAAGATTATTATTTTTAACTTCATAGCTATAACTGCAGCAAGTTGCATCTCAACGCCATGGATAACAACAGTTGCAATTGCAATAAAATTGAGTTCGTAACTCAACAAAAATATCTAGGTTTTATCTGGATCAGAAATTTACTTGGGATATTCATTACAATATTGTTAAAAAAAAATTTCACACCTATACATATCTCTTTTTTCATGTAAAACATTTATTCTCCTTTAAACAGAAACTGATTATTTTCAAAACATTAATTGATTCGTGCTTGACTACTTCATAGAATGTTGGATTTTTGTAAATAAACAACAGTTGTAAAATATTAATAAATTAATTTTAAAAATTCTAAATAATGTTTACATCAATTTTAAGAAAAAATGCTTATTGGAAAAAAATAATGTGTGGAAAAAATATAAGATCCTAACGATTAAAGAAAGATTTATTTACAAAACAATTTCGAAAAATACCTTGGAAGTAAATAACGCAAAAACAATTTTAACGATAGAAAAACAACTAGATACAATTGGCTAAGAATTTTCAATATTACTAAATTCAAAAATAATTTTGGTCATAGATTGCAAAACCAAATTAAATATAAATTATTTAGTCAAATAAATTGGGAAATATATAATTTACAAAAATTCAAAAACATTAAACACAAAAAAAATGAGTTAATATCCGATGTAATTGATGAAAAAATAATTCTTAATTTAACTTAACTACACTTAATTTTTAAGTACTTATATTAAACCAGCACCAGCACCTATACCACAGGTATTCTTAAAATAAGTATACCTAATAGGACTGGTAGACAAAAAAAAAAGAAGAAAACAATATATTAAAGCATTAGCTGTTAATGTTCACTGGTAAACTTAGCATTACCAGGAGATGTTATCAAGTAGTCGTTAGTCTGTGCCTTCTAGTATTCGATTCACAACCGCAAAAAGAGCAAATTAGTAGACAATCATTAAAATTAGGCATGTTTTGTGACAGTTAGTCAATTTCAAGACAATTAGTCAATGAAGAATTTGCTAAATGTAGTGACTGCGCGTGACTGTGACTGCGCACGAGGTTACTGCAAACGAGACTCTGGGGTATTTACCACATCATAAAAGAGAGATAGACGAGGCCTTTCGTGTCCTATTGCTCAGGAATCGTCTTCAAGTCTGAGAGAAAGAGGTGGAAGGGCGTATAAATAGAAAGTTAAAAGGCGGACGGAAGAGAGATAGGTCAGATTGGAGCGGGGAAAACCTTGGTTTTGGCAGGAAGGTTAGTTTGGGCGGGAAAACCCGAGGAAAACCGGGCGAAGAATTTGTTGTCATTTTGAATTTAAAGAAAACATGTAGGATTATGTTTCTGGCCTTTAAGGAGTAAAGAAGACATGAATTGTTCCAGTAAAAATTCCTCTTGCTAAAGCCACCTGTTATTTACAGAGGGTAGGTTAACTTTGGAACCAATCTGGATTATTCAAAACGAAACAAAAATGCCTGATTCATGCCTAATGTGACTTTCCAGTCCATAAAAAAAACCGATTTTCTTGGGCTTTGTATGAGATGTACAGTTTATACTCATGAACATCTGAAGAACAGTGATGATTTGAAGACTTTTAGTGGTAAGCTTTCGTATTTTTGTTTGAAATTTTCTTTTGAAGGTTTTATTTTTCTTCTTCTATTGGCATGTGCATTGAGGAATATTTTTACTAGACTAAACTAAATCTTTTATTCTCGATAATTGGAATGGAGCTTATATTTTCTCGTCAATCGCCTTTTGGTACCAAGAGTTAATAAATTCCTCTCAAAAACTTGAAATCAGAATTATCAAAACTGTACATTGAAAAAGAAAAACTAACGAAAATTGATCAAAATTAGAACAAATTCCACTAGTTTTCATTTTATTATAAAATTGAAACGTTATTCTCACTTTTTAAAGCAATAAGACATAATAATAAATATTAGTATTGTAATACCTGATACAGGTCATAGAAGGGTGCAACGCTAATTCCGCTATAATTATGACCAATGGAAATTGTAGTAAATATTCCAGTTGGTGTTACTGAACCTAAAAAGAAAATTATATTATTAATTTGTGTCCCTATTTAAAATATGGTGCCACAAACAAATACTATTAAAGTATTTCATGTGGTAAAAGAAGTTGTACCATGTCTCTTCGAAATATCACAGTAGTGTAAAAATGCATTTCTGATTTGAAACTTCAACAACTCCTAATCGTAAGTTGTATGTAGCGTAAAATTGAACTTATTTCTTATAAATTAAGTTATAAATTATTGTCAGTATTCTGTGATTGTTTATTTGAAAATAAGTATATTATAAAAGTTATATTGAAAGAACTTAGAAGATTAATCTGTTTACGAACATTTCCAAATTTTAATAGAAATAATTTCTTACCAATTAAAAAAATTACTTAAAATGTCAGTCTGTGGCGTTTTATGCAATATATATGAAGCAACAGTATTTTTGATAACGCAACTGTATAATTAACACTATTGCAATAATTTTCAAATCATCATACATACTCAAGTTATTACTTGTTTATTTTGTCTCGTACACTTTTCATATTATCATAAATTTCATTCATGTATATGGCATAAGCTATAGACAAAGATTTATGTTTGTTGCCATTATTTTTGAAGAAGAACTGCTTTAAGACTATATTTAAATGAATCTGAGAAAACTCGCCACTTATTGGAATTGTGATCATGACATAATTCAGCTATAACTTCCCCAATGTCAGTAAAGTAAACCAAATCGCTATCTGAAGCAAAATACTAAAGCCTATGACATAAAAGACAAATGGGGACCACTACCTTCAGAACAGATTTCGGGTCCCAAATACTGAGCGAGATCCTTCTGCAAAAACCACGAAATGTAGAAATTCAGCATTCTTCCGAAGCAAGTTCCATTCATGTATCACGACCCTAAAAGTTCAGCTAGAAACTTAGATAACTTTAAGTTTCTAACTAGGTCACTTTGAGAGATGAGATTCGGCTCAGCCTCAAAGTTACGTCATTGACTGGCGTCCTGATCATAGGGATAGGTTCATCCTCACCAACGTCATCGCCAATGTCATCGTCATCTAAGGTCCATTTTTCGAGAGATGCAGAACAGCCTTCCTGTGAGGTAGTAGTCTGATGAAAGAAATATGATAGATATTGCACAGTATGTTTTGAGTTTAAGAATAATTCACATATTTCACTTAGGTAAAAATACCTATCTACCCTATTATGATAGATAGCTACCATTCTGATTAAGGAAAGCTTGTTGAATTTTATCTAACATAAACAGCGCCACTTGTGGATCGTAGAAAAGAAAAGGAATATTAATTGCTCTGCACTTTTTAGTCAAGATACTGACAAATAATGTTACATTCAGTATAACATTAGTTAAACTATAGCTAAGAAGCAAGGGGTCTTTCTTGCTGAGTACGATTATTACCCACAACCTTTTGCCCCTTTGAGTTCTTCCTTAAAGGATTAAGGATAAGGTAAAACAGATACGGCTGAATAAAATGGAGCAAATGTAAAAGATTCCTATTAAGGACAACTCAAGATGTGATAGAGAAAATCTACGTTCTCGGTACTTCATTCGGCTTCGACAATATATTAATAAGGTAGTTAATTGATAATAAAAATATTAAAAAAGTTAATATTACTTCCCGTCTCCTATATTAATACTACTTAAACTTTCTTTTTTGTTATTCTTAATTACAGTTCCAGAAGTATATAATTAATCTTGTCACTAAATTTATAATTATATATATATATATTGTACATATAAACAATATTTTTTAATATATGAGAAAATGTTACCTATAAACAAGGACATGCAAGTTCCTACTACTGTTTTCGTTTGAATCTTTTTGACGTATTCCACACAGTCGTTATTCTGAACATTTTTCATAGTGCACTGAAATATATTTAGAAATATTAAAAATGTAGAATATAAAAAAATATCTATATTTTCTAAATCATGTACATCATGAACAATAATATGCATAATTTCTATTAAGTTTTCTTGCAAAATTACCATAACAAACTTGGAATCTAAACTTACATTTTCCTTCATAACTTTTAATAATTTTTAAAAATATTACGACATTCCGTTTTGTAACAATTTTACAACACTTAACAAATAAAGATATACTCCACACAGTTTTACAGTTCCATTATTGCTGTACTAGCCAGTTATTTAGAATTTTTTGCTTCTCAAAATTTATAAACTTTCTTTATAAGATTGTATTTATTAATCTCAGGATAATGATTAATTTTTGTTTAAGTTTTGAGCTTGATATGATATCTTTACATCTACATTTTTTTATTTCATTTTTCAAAATATGTATACAGTATTACTTTTGTAATGGAAAACTTGCAAAATGGAAATTCTGGCTGGTTATTTGAATGTAAACGTATTTAGAATATATTTTCATATAGGAATAAATTTTAAGTTCAAAAAGCTTTTCATACTGCATCTCAATTTAAAATAAATGATTAAAACAAAGCTAGATACCGCTGATGATGTAAATTTGAACTTCATACAGAAACAGAAATAAAAACCTTAAATGTGGAATTTTAAAGTCAATTTCTTGTTTATCGTAAGTTAATTTATTAATTTCTAGTCTTAATGTAATAATTCAAAGGAAATTAATTCCGGTATGGAAATTAAGTATGACATTCACAATTGTATTTAGTAACAAATTAAAAATGCAATGAAGGTAAAAAACGATATTAGAAATTCATAAATTAAGATGTCTAAAAAAATTAAACTTTAAGAAACATGAGCTTGGTAACACTTTAGATATATATTCATTACCAAAAAAAAAAACGACGCACCTAGAAGGAGTTGTCCGATTGTAATGAAATTTCGTATGCAAAGACATTGGGACAGCCCATGCAAATGATTAAATGTTGATGTCCAATGAATGAATAGCGAGAGCTACAGCGCATCGGAACTGCGCACTCAGTAGGTGTAGATAAGAAGCGATTCTCAATCTGATGGTCGAAATTTCTGTTGCATTGCGAGTTAGGATACCATTCAATGACTGAAAAAATGTCGCGCTGCAGGATTCGAGCTCATTACGTGCAACTGTCAGAGTTTGAAAGAGGTCGTATCATTGGATTGAAAGAGGCAGGTTCGGCAAATCGGAGAATCGCTCGTCGTATGGGTCGAAGTGATGCGGCGATTAGAAGATGTTGGCAGGAATGGGTGGACAATGGCAGATTTCAGCGTCATGAAGGTAGCGGTCGACCCAGGGCCACAGCAGAACGGGAGGATGGAGTGATTGTCAGATCAGCTGTCACAGCGCCTGAATCATCGTTATCAACCATCAGACGTGCGACCCGCACACGAGTGTCCACCATGAACATTCACAGACGGCTGAGAGAGCGACATCTACACTCGTACCGACCGCTACGCCACCTGCCACTCAAGTCTGCACACCGTCGGGCCAGATTACAGTGGTGCTTGACTCGATCCGGTTGCAATGATGCTGACTGGGGACGTATAGTGTTTAGCGACGAATCCCGCTTCCAACTGTGTCCTGACGATCGTCGCAGACGTGTCTGGAGACACCCAGGGCAGCGTGCCGATCCTGCTTTCACTATTGCACGCCACACAGGATCTCAACTAGGAGTTATGGTCTGGGGTGCCATTTCCCTTGATGGCCGGACCCCTTTGGTCGTCATTAGCGGCACACTTACAGCACAGCGGTACGTCGACGACATTCGGAGACCTGTTTTGCTACCCTTCCTTTTGCAGTACCCTGGCCTTATTTTTCGGCAAGATAATACCAGACCACATACGGCCCATGTTGCTATGACCTATCTTGCAGCTTGTGAAACACTTCCTTGGCCAGCCAGATCCCCAGATCTCTCCCCAATCGAGCATGTCTGGGATATGATGGGAAGGCGACTGCATCCACCAGGAAATGTGGATGACCTAGTCCGACAATTGGAGCAAATTTAGCAAGAAATACCGCAGGAGACCATGAGGGAGCTTTATCACTCTATGCCACGTCGTGTGGCAGCTTGCATTCAGGGTAGAGGTGGGTCAACACCTTATTGAGCTTGTATCTCTGAAATAAATCATTCAATTTGTCGGAAATTTTAATCATTTTCTATTCTGTACATAGTCTTCCTCTCCACCAATTTTTGTCTCTATCGGACAACTCCTTCTAGTTGTGTCGGTTTTTTTGTAAATGAGTGTATAACAAAAATTCTTGACGCGCAGTTACACCGGATGATCATCTTGGACAGCGCATTTTCAGGCCACAAAATTGTCAATCAGTTCTAAGAATATCGATGTCCATTCAAGACAAAAGGGAGCAATCTTAATAAATTCCAAGAGGAGCAATGAAATGTAATAAATGTAACATGTAATAAATAACATTGTAAAGATTAGATCTTTGAGATATATTAATTTATTTATTTATTTGCTGGGAGGGAGGGCAATTGATTTTGTTGATAGTTGACT
>JAFIDM010006943.1:39807605-39851967 GCA_023159025.1 Thereuonema tuberculata | reverse complement strand
GCAGAAAAGGCTGGACTACAAATATCTTATGAAAAGACGGAATACATAACCAATAGAAAAGATGCAACAAGACAGATCACAACAAAGTATGGGAAAATCAAAAGGGTTAATAAATTCAAATACCTGGGAGAAATAATTCAACCAAACGCCCTTGACAAAGAAGCGGTCCTAGCAAGAGCAAGAAAAATGGAATTGTCATTCCAGTTGACAAAAAATATATACAACAAGAAGTCCATATCTATAAACGCTAAATTCAGGCACTACAATACAGTCATTAAGCCAGAAGGCCTCTACGCCTCAGAATGCCTTGCACTAAACACAGCCAGACAATTAGACGAGGTAGAAAAAAAGGAAAGAAAGATCTTACGGAAAATCCTGGGACCAAAATATGAAGATGGAAAATGGAAACTGAGAAACAACAAAGAAATCAACGCAAAAACAGAAAAAATAACTGACACAATGAGGAAAAGAAGAGTGACTTTCTACGGACACATTAAAAGAATGAGTGAAGGTAGACTGACGAAGAGATTATTCACCTTCTTCGACAGAAACCCCAAAACTCAGATGACATGGATCAAGGAGGTCAGAAAAGACATGGAAGAAATGAAAATAGATGGAGAAGAGGTGGAGGGAAGAGAAGAATTCAGAAAAAAGATCAGGGGATTCAAGGGTTTTCAAGAAAAGGCAAAGAAGAAGCCGGGAGCAAAATGGACGGAAGAAAGAAGGAAACAACATAGTGAAAGAATGAAAGAATACTGGAAGAGAAGAAAGAAAGTAGAAAAATAATCATGAGTTATTTCACGTGGTCCATAGTCGGCCAAATTCGAAGAAAGAAGAAGAAGAAGAATATAGATTCTTCTTTTTTTTATTCGTGGCTTTGTTATTCTGATCAAATGCGTCTTGTGGTGAGCGCTTAACTACCCAAGGATTTGATTTCCACATTCTGATATTGTTTTTATTTTCTTAATGTTTATGAAATTTTTCCGGTTGTGCGCCTTACACGCTGGGTGTAAAATGGCTACAGAGTCTAAAAGACTCGAAATAGTTTTATCAGGGTCTATCAGTTCTACATCTATATCTACATCTACATTAGCCCGAACAATCCCCCATTCTGAGCAAGGGCCTCTCCCAGATGCTTTGTAAACACAACAGAGGAATTAGGAGGGTTGAAAATACTACCCACGGTGTTTACAATTATCACTCATCAATTTACTTTATCATTACATTAATATAAAAGCCAAATTTAATTAGAAAATGACAACAATTATTTCTGAATAGTATGAAATTGCTAATTTACCTTCTCAGATAATTTTAGCAATTTTTGACTAAATTGAAAAACATTTTTTTTTTTTATTTTAGTAACATTTAAGAACTACTAAATGATCAATCCACTTTTAAAAAGATCTTAAGATTCCATTAAAATAATTTAAAAGAAAAAACATCATATCACAACATGAGATTGGAGTTTTGGCCAGATACCCTTTCAAAAATCCTCCATTCAGCTTCAATCTAATAATTCAAATAGATAATTAAGACCTATCAAGATTTAAATTTACAATTACCTTAATTTGAACCTGAAATCTCTGAAAGTTAAATTCATATAAATCCCACAGTTTATTAATATCATAGCCTGGTAGTTCAACAAGATGAGAGAATGTTACTTCGTCTCGTGTTTTGTTGTGGAGTTCAGCATATTCCCGCTGAAGAGTTATTGACAACATTGAATCACCAAAAGCATTCGCAGGGCATAAAGTGAGGCCTGGAAATTTAATAGTAGTATTTTTAGTGAATTCCACAGCAACTGCGGGAGAGCCTTCATAATATTCTTTGAAAAACAAAGCTGTTTGATAAAAGCCTGCGAAAGCAAAACATACAATAACAGTCGCCCAAAACAATCTGTTCCAAATAGGGGCCATATTGTCTTTTATTTTATCGTAGCCCACTATGTTAACAGCACACTTGCTCCAATCGTAGTTCCGCTGTAACTCATTCTTGTGTTTCTTATGAGCCTTCCTTCTGAAATCGTGCTTAGTACTTTGCATATGCTTCCTATATCTCATCTTAGATACTGTTGAGCTTGCAATAGTAGAGTAACAAGTGAATTTTCTTTAATAAAAGTCTGTAAACGTGACACTTACTTTGGAGAAAACACGAAAACTATACAGAAAGAGTCCTTATATATGAAGAATTATTCAGTCACTTATTGATTTTACTTCGAGTCAGTTGTAATTATCTTAAAATTTATTTGTTTACGAACTGTGATCTTTTTATATTGCAAGCTTCTACAATAACATTACTGTTTTTCTACATAGTTTCCGGATAAAGGAAGCAGTAAACAGAGAGGAAAATAAGCTACTCTTTTAGTTGATTTGGAGTTAATCGTTATATCGACTAATAAGAAAGGAAGCGGAACAAAATATTTTTTTTTTTTTTTCTTTAATACAAAGATAAAAAAAATAATATAATTTATCACAATGCCAACTCCATTAGCACATACAATAAAATTAATACATTTGAAATACTTACACGACGTACGTTTCGGAATCTCATTATATCAGATTATCTTATCAAGTGCATTAAAAAATAAAATAAAACAGAAATAAAAACAAACGCCCAGTCCAATGGGTTTAGGCTTACATTTTTTGGTTTGTTTTTATTTCTGTTGAATTTTATTTTTTAATGCACTTGATAAGAAAATCTGATATAATGAGTTTCTGAAACGTACGTCGTGTATGTATCTTAAATGTATTACTTTTATTGTATATGCTAATGTAGTTGGCATTGTGATAATTCTAAATAGCACGTTAAAATTCTTGTACTTTAATAATATAATTTGTTCTGCAGCCTTTCGATTGAGTTTTTAAAGACTAATATCGTTCGCCATCTTTGTTTTCAGATAAAAGTTAAACAAAGAAAATTCTGAATATATGTCATGCTAAAATTTAAGAACATTAACAACATCAACATTATTCCCTTTCTTATGAGATTTCCTTTTCAAATTGTCCTTAGTTATTTACTTCCATTTACACTATATATATATTTGTTATTACATCTTAGCTACTTTTATTTTAGCGTAGAATCACAATTAAACTTCGTTAGCAAAAAGAAATATATATATATATAGTGTAGATACATAAATATTCGTTATAGATATGTGGGTCAGGTAGTCCAGTGGTTAAGGCGCTAAACTACGGACGGGAGGAGTTCGGGTCTAATTCCCAGGTGTGGTCGGTGATTTGTTGAACGGTTATTTGTTCTCAGAACTGATCCTAGGGTCCACCCAAATCTATGTCAAATTGATACCTGGTTTGTTACTTTAAATTTGAATTAAAGGCGGGAGGGTGTTGGACTGACTAGTCCCGTTGCGTCGAGAATCGCTGAGAGCCTAAACCTCTCTCACATCCTAGGCTGTTGCAGTACAATCAATATAATATTTTATATATAAAATGAGCAAGTGTACCGGATTTACGTATGACATCAAAAGAATAATCTTTAAATTCAAGAGAAATTATTATTTAGTTATTTATAATTGGAGATAGTTCTAACTCCCTTGAAACTTGTTATTTATAGAGGATGCTCGTTTCTAATATAATAACCATTAATCTTTTTCTACTTATTTTCCGGAAGAAGTAAACGAAAAAGAGCCAGGAAAAAAACAATTCTTTAGACATTGACAATGGATAATTTTCATGTCAGCTAAGAGTCGGAAACGGAAGCAGAACAAACAAATTTTTAGCACTTTTTGGAATTATTTGAATGTCATTAATTATTCTCTCAATTTTGTGTAAAAATTTCGTTAACTTTGAATCTTTCTTTTGTTTAGTTATGTTTTGTTTTCTTTTAATATAACTAAACAAAACAATTAAATAACTAAAATTCACTGAGCTATTTTGATATTTATTTAATTGAAGGGTCATTGATTTGTATGTTTGTCCGTTTTGTATATTGTCCCATTTCACTGAGCTAGATATACTGGGCGGATTGGACTGCTGAGAGGTCAACAAACCTCGAAACAGTACTGTCTCCGATTCCCAGTACAATACCATAAATAGCTAAGTGAATATTTGTTTTGTTTAGTTATGTGCGTTCTTTGTTCTCTTTTAATGTAAAAATTGTTCTAACTCACATTAAATTTCATTTGAATCTTCTATTTCTCAGTTTTACTGTTTAACATTCTTGACTTTAAAACAGTAGCCTAAAACCATCTTTAGTATCATTCAACAGATCAATAGGAAGTGTATGACAGCAAAACGAAAAGAAATTAGAACTTTAAATTCATGAAAAGTAAATGCTTACTACAGTGAAGTCTCACTTATACGAATATGAGAGGGAACCAAAAATTATTCGTATAAGTGAATTACATATAGGACTATGGGGGTTTCGCCGGGGAATCAAAAATTTTTCGTATAACTGAATGTTTCGTATAAGTGAGTTTCGTATTAATGAGACTTCACTATATTTACAAAATTTGCGGTATAAGCGATTGAGATATTTATTATACACCTCCTTTTTGCTTTTTTGAGTTTTCGAATGCTTTTTAATTGAATTGCATATTATTGGTTGCTCCAATAATAACCCTGCTAGTTCGTTTTTACCTACACAGGTGGACCAAAGTGCAGACAAATAGATCTGCTTGTATTTGAACATGACTTTCACAAAATAATATTTTGCATTTATAAAATGGCACTCTTCTTAAGAATGTTTATGTTTTAAAAGTTAACATAACTGATTATTTCATTTTTTTTAAAGTAAAACGAGTGACGATATACTCTTTAATAAAAAAAATCGATGCGCTAAAACACAATCCGATAGCAATGAAACTTCACATGAACAAACTTTTCGACCGAATAAGTACATGAGAAAAAATTCGGAGCTACAGCGCATTGGAACTGAGCATTGCCATTGTATACACAGACAGCAAATCTCGCTTTCAGGAACAAAACTTCCAGGGGATTTTGATTGCTTTTTCCTATCTTGACTGTAACAATGCTTCGTCGGCGATTTCGCGGCCACTACGACCATACGACAGAGTTTGAAAGGGGACGCGCCATTGGACTATATGAGGCTCGATGGACAAACCGACGAATCACTCGGCATTTGGGTCGGAGCAGTGCGGCAATTAGATGGTGCTGGCAGGAATGAGTCCTGAACTGCAGATTTCAGCGACAAAAGGGCCGCGGACGGTCTAGGGCGACTATAGAACGGGAAGACAGAGCGATTGTCAGAGCAGCTTCGAGATTCGTCGCTATCAACCATCTGACGTGTGACTAATATTAAAGTGACCAGTCGGACTAATAAGCCCAAAGCGCATCAGCTCCGTAAAAGATCAACGTAGACGTAAAAACGGAGAAATGTTGGCATTGTTCCGACTATAAACTTTGACTCACCTTCAGCCGCATTTCAGTAACCAAATTATTATATTCGCCTCGCGTGTCCCGTCTTTGCTGGATGTCACGCACCCAAATTTTCTTCCTTCGCACTGGACCAAATGCCAGTGTTGTATAGAAGTATGCGTTTACAAATAGCCGCTCGTCGATTGACAGGGTATCCATGTTTGCAGGAAACCAGATGCATTATGGGAAACGTTCATTTCTTGCTCCGGCTTCACAACGGGACCACGGAAACACAATGCGCGCTGCATTCGGTCAGCAGTGACGTTCAGCTGGCCGTAACCGGGATTCGGATAACGGATACGCTGACTTCTGCGTACCTAATGCGCGTTCCGCTTTAGTGGGAGGAGAATCTACGCTCGTGGCGCCCATTACAGAGCTTACCACTGACCCGTCAAGAGCGATTGCTGTGGTACTATCAACCTGGAAGTGTACTGTCAAGAATGTCGCATACATCTCAGCGTTCATGTTTCAGGTAAAAGGAACTAAGGGACCCAGGCCGAACCACGAGAAACAGCCCCAAATCATGATGCCGCAACCACCAAACTTGACAGTTGGCACAATACACTAGGGTAGGAAGAGTTCTCCTGGCATCCGCTAAACCAGACAGGTCCATCGGACTGCAGATCGTACAGGGGGATTCATCACTCCAAAATACTTGTTTCCTCTGCTCTATAGTTCAATGGCGGTGCGTTTTGCGCCACTGAAACCGCCATTTAGCATTCACCTTGCTTATGTTGGGCTTGTGAGCGGCCGCACGTCCTTAAAAACCTGTGTGTTTCCGACGAACAGTCCTGGTTCTAGCGACGATGCCTGAAGCTATCTGGAATTCACAAGTGATCGTTGCCAACGGGAACTTGTGATTCTTTTGAGCAAGTGATCGACGGCTTGCGGCTCTTCAGTGTTCGATGGATCACTACGATCTGTGAGTTTTTTGGCCTACCACTGCGATTTCTTGACGTTGTCATTCCCAGACGTTCCCAATTTATAATGACATCATTTACAGTTGATCACTGCACCTGTAGCAAGAAGAACGATTTGCTGCACCGATGTCATCCAATGGTCATGCCACTTCAAGATCACTCAGCTCTGCTGACTTACTTTTATTATCTGGCACTCGTTTATGACCGCCCGATGCTGCGGTGACCACTTTTATCTTTTTTTAAATTTGAAAATTTGAGAATTTATTTTAGATTTGCTTAATTGTTAAACAAGCCTTAAATGCACTGGTCTGGCAATCGGAGAAGCCGGATTCATTCTCCAGTGGCAGTTAGGGTATTTTCCAAGTTACTTCGCCTGTGGACGGATATTCTAAAATGGACACCCATTTCTTGTCCTAGGATTAAATGCAGGCTAGCATTCAGCTGAACACCCTATTTGAACTAGTCACTGAAACGTTGAAACGTCTTTATCTCCGGTATTCCCATGAGTCACATAAGACTCGGACAGCAAATATTTACCTTTTTTTACCCAACATTCAATAAGTAACTTTTTTATCTGAAACTTAGAGTAGTTTCAAGTTAGTAATAAAGCGTTTGAGATATTCCCTGATTTTAGTAATTCAGTTTTAAATTTAAATTCGAGGTTAGTACGGGAGAGTTGGACAAAATGGGGACAGCGGGTGGAACGGGGACATTCAAGTTCTTCTTGATTAATGCTGCTATCGGCGGGAAACCATAGTACTACTGTTCCTGGACGCCATAGCAATAGTTTGAGTTGAGTAGTGAAGTTCGGGTGACACTTGCTTGAGTTTTACTGTGATTTTTAGTTTTGAAGTGAAAAGTTTTCAATTTTTGCAAACGTTTTTGGTCTGTTATACTCAGTTACATGCGAAGATAAGTATTGAGCTAGTACATACTTCATTTCCTTATCTGTTAGTCAGTGTTTCGGCATGTCCTTTATTCTGCTGAATCGTTTATATGACGAGAAAAGCCATGTAGTTCACGGTCGGGTCAAACGTCTGCTGTCTGAATCCTAGTCTATGGATGGGAAAATCCTGAATTCCTCGATCAATGGTTGCAGTTCTGTTCCGAGAATAATGTAGTATCCTAGCAATGACTTAAAACCCATTCCATGCCTGGCGTTAGTTACGGTGATTTCTAATCTATCTACTGCTGCTACTTTTAGATGGTCTCCACTGCCTAGCCTTAATTCTTGTTTAGTTTAGTTTAGTTCGTTTAAAAAGCTATATTGTTCACTAGCTGGCTAGAGGTTTGGCAAGCTAATAGAAACGTAACCAATTTATACTTAGCTAGTCTGCCGTTGTAAAATCACTCGCTCGCTGCCGCATAGAGATGAGGGCTATCCATCCCTGGAGCCCATGCGTTTGTTAATGCTAACTTTCTTTAACACTGAAAAACTCTCTTGGATGCGTGGTTTCTGCGTTGTACTGTGTGGTTGGATGATGTGATATCGTGTGTGTCTGTGTCTTTTATTGACAAACAGCTCAATTTATTTCAATTCACCCGCCTTTCTCGGGTGCAAAAATCACGAGGTACAAGTTCTTGGTTCAATCAATCAATCAGCGATTGAACTGATCAAAAAACGCCTTATTATGGAAAATGACGTTACGACCTTCCATATGCAAATTTTAGCAGTGAGAAATCCTCAGCTGTGGAAAACAGATGTCTTTTTAGGCTTCTGAAAGACGCCTTATAACCCCGGTCTGTCTGTCCGTGGACACATATCCCACAATGCTTCGCAACGGCTTCTGCTAGCTCAGTTGGTTAGAGCGTCGTGCTAATAACACGAAGGTCGTGGGTTCGATCCCCTCATGGGTCATTCTTCAATTTTTTCTCTCCATTTTAAATCTTTTCACAGTTTCTCAACTTATGACATTATGAGATATCGGTTATGTAATCCTTTAGAATTGGAATTTTGATAACTACTTTATCTTCTCTAAAATTAGTATCACGTTGTTTAAAGTAGATACTTAGGAAGCGACTGTTTTAGGATTTCTCGAATGTTGTAGGTGGCCTGTTAGCTCAGTTGGTTAGAGCGTCATGCTGATAACGCAAAGGTCGTGGGTTTGATCCCTTCATGGGCAATTCTTATTCTTCATTTTTAGGCTTCTGAAAGACGCCCTATATCCCCTGTTTGTCTGTCTGTCTGTGGACACATATCCCACAATGCTTCGCAACGGCTTCTGTTAGCTCAGTTGGTCGTGCTAATAACGCGAAGGTCGTGGGTCGATCCCTTCATGGGCCATTCTTATTCTTGAATTTTTTTCTCCCCATTTTAAACCTTTTCACAGTTTCTCAATTTACGACATTATGAGATATTGGTTATCCTTTAGAATTGGGATTTTGATAATTTTCTCTAAAATTAGTATCATGTTGTTTAAAGTAGATACTTAGGAAGCGACTTAGGATTTCATTAATGTTGTAGGTGGCCTGTTAGCTCAGTTTGTTAGAGCGTCGTGCTAATAACACGAAGGTTGTGGGTTTGATCCCCTCATGGGCGATTCTTCTTAATTTTTTTTCTCCCCATTTTAAATCTTTTCACAGTTTCTCAACTTAATTTTTTTTAAATTATTATTAGGAAATCAGTGTATTAACAAGGTTTGAGTTAAGAATAACGATTATTCCATATAAATAGGGGTGGGTAAGATAGCATGGGGTCGCAAAGAGACTCGTGCGAACATTTTTCTAGACCACCCCGGCGAAGTCTATTCTACAGTAAAGGTGACTCAGAAGCCGTTGCGAAGCACTGTGATTGGTGTTCTAATCATTATCCCTACCTTGTTTTTTTAATTAAAAGTGACTCATCTCCAGATGTGAGAATAGGGTGTATGTTCTTAATTAAAAATAAAAATTGAATTTTTTTCTCATAAAAGGTTTTTACAAGTTCACAGAAAAAGAAAAAGCTAATTAATAACTTAAATAAAATATTTCTCTATGAGATTGGTTTGTAACAATAAATAAATAAGAAATAACTCCTTATATTCCGTTTTGTTATAATCTATATGCATATATTGAAATTACATTTCTTAATTTATTTAAGTTATTAAAATTAACTAATTAAACTAATTAACTAATTAAAATGTAATTCATATTTAATTTTAAAGTTGAGTTTTTTCGTCTTTAATGTTTATATATTTAATATATATTTTGGATGGGATGTAAATGTCTACGCAATTAATATTATTCTAAAAAAATAATAATAATAAGCAAATAAGTAACTAAAAAATAAATAAAATTTAGTAAATTGAAGAAATATACGGAAAATGGTTACAAATATTATATCACTTTTCTGAAAAGTAGATATTAGAACTTTTTATTAAAATATAAAATGTTATGTTTCAAAACTATAATAACTTATTTTCGAAAATATTCATAACATAAAATAAATTAGAAATAATAGAGATAAATTGATCCCCATATCTATTCCCTTTAATTGAGAATATATTCGTTAATTAAATTTTACTTAATTACGACATAAATTAAGTTTTAAAAAAGTCGTAAATAGTTTAATAGAAATACCTAACAACTTTAGTAATTTTAAATTCTGAAAATAAAGGAGGAAAGATTATCATTAAAATTTTTAAAGAAATGTTAGTGAATGAAGTGGCGTAATGATTGAAGATATTTTTAGTATTGCTTATAATAAATTAATATCATCTAATAAGTTCTATCATCTACTAACCAATAGGAATTTATATCTATTTTTAGCGACCCATTTGGTAGGTATTGTGATAGCAGTCAAAATCGGAAGCTATTGTGTTTGTCCTGTCCATCCATCCCTCCGTATCTGTCCACCGTTAATAACTCCCAAACGGAAGGTGGAATCTACAAACCATGATGAGACCCAAACACATTAGGAATAGGATATTTGAGGGGCCAACGCCCCCCCCCCCCCGCCATTCGAGATATTTGGCATTATTTTCATTGGATTTCCGTTATTAGCTTAAATGTAAAGAATGCAACCATCTTATTTCAGTTGTTAGCTTTAGCATTGATCGGTAATTTCTCGGACTCGATTGAAGATATATGCAGGTTCGATTTTTTTTTTCTCTCTTTCTCTTATTTTCTCTATTTGCGCGTGGATTTTCTGTTTTTCTTTTTTTCGTAACTTTTTTTTCGTAACTATTATAACTATCTTGACAGTTATTATTTATGAACAAGAAAGGTTTGTATTCCAACCTAGTACAATAAAAAAATAGCTATTTTCTATTTATTTCTGCAAAAAAAAAACAAGAAGAACATAAACTATTCTTTTAGACATCGATGCAACTAATTTTTTTGCAGCTAGGAAATGGAAAAAGGAAGCAGAAAACAATACAACCTATTGGTCAATAGGAATATAAATAAGGTAGGGATAACGATTAGTAAACCAACCACAATGCTTCGCAACGGTTTCTGATTAATTTATGTTTAATTATTGCTTTAATTTCCTTATTATTATAAATGTGATTGCTGCGAATGCAAAAGGCACAATTGTTGCGATTATTGTGATTGTTGTGATTGTTGCTCAACTGTATTATGCATGTCATTGTTGCGAATGCAGAAGGCGCAATTGCTGCGATTGTTGTGATTGTTGTGCTGAATGATATTTTAAAGAGATTTTGATGATACTTGTCCACAGACAGACGGACAAAGCGGGATTATAAGGCTTCCTATCAGAAGCCTAAAATCAAATAAAGCCATTGATGAATTTAAATAATACACACAGTTCTGTTGTTTTGCAATAATGGCGCGAGACGCGTGAAGACAATGGCACGAGACGCGTGAAACGCTTGTAACTTCTTTTGTTCGAAAAGTGGAAGAAGAAGAATTCAACTAGATGGTGTGCCGTTTTTAATCTTAGAAGATTGGATGTCGGATTCTATTCTTCTAAAGATGGATATAGTGGATATAAAATGAATATTATCCAGCTAATATAAGCCTCAAGATTCCTGATCGATAAATTCCACCAGAACAATATATAAGAAAGAATTAATATATACTATGTTCTGATTTGCGGCGTACACGATAACCCTAAAGTTGTGTTGGATTGCTGAGGGATTTATATTGAGGTTTAATGATTTGCAGATCATTAAACGACAAGAGGTTTAATGATTTGCAGAGATACAACACGTAAGGAAATTTATAATATCTGGATAAACCGTGAATAGTTCTTATTTATTAATTGTCCGGATAATTGGTGAACAAGAGAAGAATCGAACACACGACGCCATATTGAAATCCAAAGTGAACGAATATAAATATACAATTAGTTCCGTTGAAGATTATAAGTAAAGTATAAATATCGCAGAAGTAATGTGCATCGATATTAAATGAAAAGAAACTTATTATATGTTGAATTAATAAAGTAGAAGATTAAACAATAATCAGAAAGATGCAAGACTTTAAGTGAAGTTTGTTATGAACTGTTTATTTAGTGCTGTGTTAAATAAAGACATTATTGAAAATGAGTAGTTATTTAATATAGAAACTTTTACGAAGATTCAAGTATTTCAATTGAAGAATTTACAAAGAAATACAAGTATATTTCTTTATCACTGTAATTTGTTTCGTTGTATAATATATTGTATTTCGCATTAAAAAAAAAACTCATATGCTATAATCTACTTTACATAAATTGCATATTGACGAACACATCTAAAATTATTTCATTTTTTACTGTTGCTAGTGCCTCGTCAAGTAAAACTGCTGTGTATTGTGTACAGCATTAACAGTTCTGAAACTTTTACCACAAATGACCAACAAGAAAATTTCCCAAATATGGTGTTCATCGACATAAAAAATGCTTACGATATGGTGAACAGAATACATATGGCAAAGTCTAGAGGAACTGGGAGTGGATCCATACATAGTGAACTGGATAAAAGAAATATATAGGGTGAACCGATGTAGGGTAAGAACCACAGAAGGGCCAACTGGATGGTTTGAAATTCAGAGAGGATTAAAGTAGGGGAGTGTTTTGTCGCCAATGCTGTTTAATATAATAATGGAATGGGTAGGAAGAAAGGTTAAGGAAAACCTACAAAAACAGAATAAAGACACAAATCATATGATCTTCGCAGATGACATGGTAATATGGGGTGAGAAAATTGGTGACGTACAGAGGGAACTGGATGAATGGACTCAGCAACTGAAACTGGTAGATCTGGAAATTAGCGAAGAGAAAAGTGAAATGATGGTGGTAGGACGGGACAAAAACCTGGAAAGGGATATCTGCATAAACAACAAGGCATTGAAGATCACGGAGAGATTTACTTACCTAGGGGCCGAAATAACAAGTGATGGTAGAGTGGAGCATGAAATCACAAGGCGGTTGGAGAAAGGGGGAAAGCTATACCAGGGAGTGAGACACCTGATATGGGATAAGAAAGTCCCAAGGATGGTAAAAGAAATAATATATAAAATGTATTACGTGCCTATAGTCACCTACGCAGCGGAGACATGGGTGATCAAGGCTAGTGACAGGAGTAGACTTCAAGCTGTGGAGATGAAGTTTCTTAGAGGTATAGCAGGGAAGACTAGATTAGACAGAGTGAGAAATGAGGATATCCGGGAGGAGTTGGGGGTAAAAAGTTTGAGGAAAAAAGTAGAAGAGGGAAGGCTGAGGTGGTTCGGGCATGTGAAAAGAATGGAAGATGGTAGGACTCCTAAGATCTGGCAAGAGTTTAAAGAAGGAGGGAAGAGACCAAGAGGGAGACCGCGTAAGCGATGGCTGGATGATGTGAAGTACAGCCTGGAAGAGAGAGGCATCCCATGGGAAAGAATATGTAAAGAAGAGGCTTGGAAGAACAGGGAGAGGTGGAGAGGCTTAGTTACTTCCTAGACCCACAACTGGTGGAACGGGAAAGGATATGTATGTATGTATTTTGATAACCTAACCGTTTCAGCAGATGATATATCTGAAAGTAAAATGGTTGTAAGCTTTGGTGAAAGAGAAAACTCGAGCTTTTGAAATAATTTTCAATACAGATATGTTTCCATATGTTGAAATTATTTTAAGGATCTATCTAACAATGTTCGTAACAAATGCAAGCGACGAAAGATCTTTTTCGGCATTAAAACATGTGAAAAACGAGTTAAGATCAAGCATCAAACAAAATACCATCAATTCACTTTCATTGTTTCATGAAAATGACAGCTCTCAATTGGTTAATTCATTTTCATTGTTGTTTATAGAAAACGAAATTTTGCAAATAATAGAATTTGAACCAATTGTTAAGAGGTTTGTTGACACAAAGGACGGAAACGGAATTTTTTCCGACTCTGAATCTGATGTGTAGTAGTTATTCACTATATAAACGGGCGGAAGCGTCGGCACATAGGTTCCAATCTCGTCGCGTCGACTTGACTGTAGTAGGAATAAAGATTTAGTAGAGATGGAAGGAAGGACTTCGATGAGGAGATCTCAAACCCCCTGCAACTTAGAGAACTCATAATCCTTTATCAGGCCTTGGTCCAGGGCTACATTTGACAAGATTTGATAAATATTTTCTTCCAGTGTTTTTTGGGTTGGAAGGGATACAATTTGCATATTTTTGGTTAGAAAGTCTACATACTTTTTAATTTTCTTGTTTTTCTTGCTCTGAGGGGTCACAGCCAGGTTGGTCAGTGGCCATCAGAAAGTGATCTTGCCTCTCTGGTTGGGTTATCAGGGGAAGGCGGGGTTGGGCTGATGAGCCCGCAGAAGGACGAAACGGCCGTTCCCAACTCCTTCCCCATAACTAAAACAGAGAGGCAATTTCAATTTTTATTTAGATTTGTGCTGGTTTGTTTCTTTTGTAATTTGATCCTACAGCATGTTAAATATTTGTAGAATTCTTTTTACTACAATAATTAAGTTAAATAGAGCAGAATAATTCCAAATACCGAGCGGACGAGTTCGATGTAAAGAATCGGTTAAACTAAACGTATGCAAGTTAAATGGATCATTCAAGTTCGAATAGTTAGAAGATTAACTTATTTATACTTATAGGGCGGGATGAGCTCTTTCTAAATTACACTTTGAAGTTTCTAAGAAACTTTAACATAATAGTTTTGAATAATATGTTTGAAATCTATGTTTGAAATCTGCAACTGATTTTAGTTAAATACAATATATACGAGTTGTATGTAGGGAAATTTATAAATGTTATTCAAGTTATGTAAAGTGTTGGATTAATAATGTAAGTAGGTACAAAATTCTAGAAGGATATTCCTTTATTCACTGAAGCTAAATTTACAATCGATTATCTGCGATTGAAAACAAGGATTAATTGAAAAACTTATCATAAGTATTTCGAATACGGTATTTCAATCATGCATAGAACTATTTTGTATTTCCATGTTGTTTGCTGACTTTATATAATTTTCCAATCCTATCTCATATAGTCAAAAATAGTCATGTATCTTTTGCTGGTTGATTCTTGAATATCTAAGAAGCTTCCAAACTCATGCGTTGAATCTTTCACTCTGGAACTAGTTCTCAATTAGTTCTCTGTTGTAGATAAAATCATTTATTTACAACACTTTTTAAAGTTTTGTGGCTTTTTCTAAGAGAAGCGTATATCAGCCATCTTTATTATTCTAATAACTTCAGCTACGACAGCTAGCTATATACAGCATAGCAGAAAGAAATAGGAATAAAAAGGATTATAAAATGTAAATGACATAGTTATACCTTATGAAAAATGGTTTACAATATGGTTTACAATACAAAACGTACCTTTTAATAAATTATACGTCCAAATACAATATTCAGATTTAATTCAATTTTTATCGATACAATTTATTGAAATCATTGAATGACAAAACATACAGAGATTTAAAAAGATCCTTATTTCATTAGTCTATATTCAGAAGGATACTGAAGCTCACAATATCAATGTATGTGTTTGTGGTTTAGTGGGTGAATATTCCCCTGATTATCTTTTAACTCAGTAAATAATATTTTTCAAACTTACGTGGATATTTAGAACTATAATATGATTTAACGTTTCAACTCATAATTTTTTCCGAAAAATTGCCTTAAAAGGTATTGAAAATTCTCTTGGAAAAGCAGAATAAACGAAACATATTAATCTATATCTTCTGGGGAAGTAATAATTGCAAAGGTGATAAAAATACTCTGTTAAATTTAATCTTCGTATAAGTGACGATTATAATAAGGATTTTTACTTTAAACATTTTTACATATATTTTTTTAATATATTTTAAATATTATTATAACTCTTAAAGTGTTTATTGGATTCTCACACTCTGGATAATTTCTCTATTAGCAAAACTTTTTTGCAATATTTTTGTTTTGCTATATTTGTTTGTTTTGCAATATTTCAAGTAACTCAGGACTAATGTACTTATTTCTAAATATATTCCGTACAGCTGCCTGATTATCGGTGATTAGGGATAAGCTCGTAATCTGAATGCTTTTCAAGAAACTTCGAATTAGCATTCAATGAATGTCGCATAAAATAAAAAGCTTACAAATAAAAAAATGGTATGGGAACATTCAACATTTTTTCAAAAGAAGTTGAACATTTCTAATGGCTGTACCCAAAAGAAGCTGAACTGCCTCTAGTATTGTTGTTGCAGCGATGCCAAGGAAAAAACCCAAACTACCAAAGATGTTAGCAAACACAGAAGCGATGTTGAGTTGCCGATATTCTTCAAGTTTTACTATGGAATTTGTAGGGAAGTAAGCACAAATGTAAGTAACGAAACTAAGTACAGCCGTGTCTACTGAGACACGGTAACTAGTCTCATTACATTGAAGTGGGCATCTACACGATTTGTTGCGATAGCTTACAAGATGTGATTGGTATTGGAAGTAAGTTCTGTTGACATCTTCCGGAGTGTCACACAGAGACAGATTACTCGAATACATAAAAGGTAGCCTAGAAATTTAAGAAGAAAATTCACATTATTGTTTATAATTAGTTGGTTTTTAAAAGATGATGTACTGCAATTTTTTAATATCAAGTAATTAGAAATATTGAAGATAAGATTAAACATTAATATAAGACTTTAAAAGACATTGTATCGTTATATTGTAACTTAAAAATTACTTACTTGCAAGTAAGAGGAGATTGAATGGTTTCATTAAAGCATTTTTTGTAACACTTCTGAACATCTTGCTTATCACTGCAACGACCTTTTGGAATATTGATTCTTGAATCCTACAACGACAAATTTTTATACTGTGGCAATAGAGAAGTATTGTAAAACATATTATCCATTTATAAACAAATATTTAAAAAATTTAAAATTGAAACTTGCTGAAGATTCCTTAGTATATCTTGCAAAATTTTATTTGGATATTTAAAGTAATATCGAAATAATATAATAGCTTTTCCTACGGAAATGATTAATAAAAGAGCAGAATAAAATGGATAAATTGGACCTAAATTTTGAAAGCGATAAATTAAGATCATTTCAATATAAGTTATGTCATTTTGCAATATCATAATTCAGGTTATTCATAACATGTAGACTGCTTCAAATGAATTAAATATTAAGCTAAATTGTAATGATATAATGCTAAGTTAATACAAAAATTAAATAATTAATTCAAAAACAAGTTGAAATTTAGTGTATTTGGATTTTTTAAAATTTTTAAAATTCAAATAAAACTTAGCTTTTTTCAAAGTTTGAAAAATATCTTAAATCTTCCTAAATTACAGAGAAAAAGACCTAGACCTTTCCAAATGTAATTGCAAAGAAGGACTCAGTTAACAAGAAGTACTCAGTATTTAGGAGAAAAGGCGTCCGATATCTTGAACAGAAAGTAATTTATTTTGAGGAGAAAAATTCCACGATGCTTGTAATTGTTTACACTTATTTACATTTTTTAAAATTTTTACTAAGAAAAAAACTTACAATAAAGAAAATAATTAAATTAATTAATTAATTAATCACAAATATATTAATTGATTTTTACTACACCAAATGAAAACTGAAAAAGGCACTGCAAAAGGTCAATTAAGAAGTACATGTCATTTTATAAGTGGTAGCACTTCTTTGCTTGAAATTCTCTAAACTCCGAAGAATTGTAAGTTAAAATTGCTTGAGAGACAGCTTGAGAGACAGCTCAACCAACTGCATGATTGAATCATTTTAATGGCTATAATTATTTACTTTAACTTAACAATTGCCTTTGAGGCATTTCGCAGAGAATTGTTTACCATTTAATATCTGTCCAGTTTTCTATAACAGAGCAAAACTTTCTTGACAGCATCTTAGAAACGAACCTTCGTAGTGGTTTGTTGCAGGAAATCACTTGCAGAAATAAGATGAAAACTATAAGTAAATTCACTTCTCCGACTGAAGTTTATGAAAGAGCCACTTAAGCAATATTGGTTATGTTTTAAAATTCCAAACAAATACAAACTTCATCAACATGCCTTCAATATTTCGTCCTTTTTTTCAAGGACTTTCTCAAGATCCATATGTTTAAAACTTAAATAACGAAAAATACAAAATACGAAACATTCCTTTTTCTCATTCCTAACAATACAAATTATAACAAACTCTCATATGCGAGATCTTACATTGTAAATTAAACAATTGAAATCAAATATAATCATAAACAACTGAAAACAAATGAACAATTAATTTTAAAATTGATAACTAAAAATAAGTACAACATATAAATAAATATTTGTGAATAAAGAAATGTTCACATGTTTATTCACAAATATTTATTTATATGTTGTTCTTATTTTTAGTTATCAAAAATTAATTGTTTATTTGTTTTCAGTTGTTTATGATTATGTTTGATTTCAATTGTTTAATTTACAATGTAAGATCTCGCATATGAGAGTTTGTTATAATTTGTATTGTTAGGAATGAGAAAAAGGATTTTTCGCTTTCCTTTTATGGTTCGTATTTTGTATTTTTCGTTATTTAAGTTTTAAACATATGGATCTTGAGAAAGTCCTTGAAAAAAAGGACGAAATATTGAAGGCATGTTGATGAAGTTTGTATTTGTTTGGAATTTTAAATGATAATGAAGATATAGATATGGTTCTTGGTTATGTTTTTTTTTATAATCTTTATATGTGTTACTTCAATATGTGTATATATCATAGTTAAAGAACTGCTTGTGATACGTGTCAATCTTATGAGGCAACCGTTTGCGAATTATTTTTCCACCATATTTTGTACATCGAGTGATGAAATTATCTGATAAGTTCTTATGTTTGAATTAAAGATTCTACACTTCCTACTTTAACATCTCCACTTTGAATAGTTATGAATAATTTTTAATTTTGATTTGTAAGATTTTAATGTAAAACACAAATTTTTTTCATTAGTCTGTATGCCAATCAATATTTAAGGAATGAGGATTTTTACCTTTACTACCAAGAATGTTCAAAAACATTTGTACGTATTGATTAATAAGGTTTTTAATCGTTACTGCTGTCTTGCACTTATGTCATCAAATAAAAATAATACAAAAATGAAAATACTTATCATCGATACTGATCTGTTTATCAACGATACTGGTCCTGACGATTTCTTACAAATTGCAACTTACATGAAACTTTCCACTAAAAATTCTGTCAATATGCTTGAAGACATTGACGGCTAAGTCTTATCAATAAACAACAAACGGAAAATAATTAAAGATAATTCAAAATTTCAAAGATTGCATTAAATTTTGCTCTATCATTAAAAGAATGCTGAAATTGTTGACTTCAGATCAATCCATTTATTGAGAATGTTTAAAATTACCTTTAATCTTTTTCTATTTACTACTGGGATTGAGATAACGACTTGATGAGGTTAGGAACTGTTCAGATTTCACACTTAGGATGAATAGGATATGACAATGATGGGCAATGAGATTTTAAATACAGATTAGATGTCAGGAGGAGTTATTAGATGTAAGAACAGGGTTTACCTAAAATCAGAACATGGGATAACAGTGAGATAAATATCGGTGTAGATGTAACATATGAAGCTAGTACTTGAAGGTTGTTCCTGTGATATTTCATATGTAGAGGGGGGGTGAGATAAATGAAAAACTAGAGTTAAGCTGAGGAATTCGATAAATATCAGGTGCATTCAATTTGTAAGGTCTCCTTATTTTTTGTCGGAACTGGGAACTGATAGAAACTTGGGAAATGCTTTAAAATATGCGGGGATTATTTACGATTGTGTGAGCCAAGTGGCAGCAGCATCCAGTCACTGAAAAGTTTGTGACGCCATTTTTCCGTGACAGTGTTCACAAAACAAGAATAGCGTATTATCATCTTCTGTGTCCCAAAGGTGCGACAGTCACGGCTGCATCCTACAGAAAAATTATGCAGACGAAATTCCTTCCAGCATTACCACAAAAACGGTCACAGAAGACCAGATTATGACCAGATCACTCTTTGATCAGCTCTTCTTCAGAAGTTCCTTCGTGACAACAACTTTGAAAAGGTTCCTCATGCTCCATACTCACCTAATCTTATGCTTAGTGACTTATGGCACTTTCCCATAATGAAAGGCACACTCCGTGGACGCTCATTTTCCAGTCTTGCTGTCCTTGCGTCAGTGATTTTCCAGTGGTCTCAGCAGACCTCCAAAGAAGCCTTCACAGCGGCCATGACGACGCGACGTTGTGAAAAGTACGATTAGAAGGAGAATGCGTTAAGTATCTGCAATTTTACCTTTATGCAACAAGTAATCTTTGAGAAAAAAATACGAGGGCTTACAACTTGAATGCATCTCGTATAAAACGTGCTAGTGCAGAATTGATGTCTAGGTATTGACAGTGAAAGAGATAGAATTTTCGGGGTTGGAGTAAGAAAGAATATGAAACCAGAGATAGAATGCAATGCTAGAGAAAGAAAATGGATTAAAAATGTGATGATAATGGATCAGATATGAAAGTATTGATGAAAGCTCGTGAAGTAGGCTTTATTAGGATGATAGGAACAGTGAGTAATGGGTTAAAGCTGTATATTAGAGTCTGGAATGATATATGGGATAACTAGTTACGAAGTAAAGAAAGGTTTTCCAGGGAGTTTCTGTTCACAGTATTAGATAAATAATGGCGTGGAGGAAAATATGAAACTTCATTTGCAGATACACTGAAAAAAAGTTTTTTTTTTGTTTGGATAGGAATAGGGCGAGGACAGTACAAGTCCAATCATGAAGCATGAAACACAGGACAGTTACGGAAACATATTTAAAGCTAACCTAGTTCCCCTCTAATGCTTGGGCTACTGGAAAAACTGTGATAATGAAAACCCAAATTGAAATACCTTTTGACTGATTTGAAAAGATACTTGCAATATATTAGCTCTTCAACAATGCTTTCTGTTTTAAGCTTATTTTCAATCTTTTTTAAAATAAGACTAATAAAAGTATTATATTCAATTATACTCTCATCAGTTCTATTCGAACAAGGCTGGTTCGACTGGTCAAAGGTGTTCCTCTTGTAAAGTCTAGCAACTCAAGGTCATCGTCGTCTTCATGAAGAAACAACTGAAATTTAAAAATAACGTAACAAAATCAAAAATATTTTTATAATCCTAGACTTATTGTGCTAATAAAGATTAAATGATCAATAATAACACAGATTAAAACAAAACATTTTGGAAGTTATACTTGTTTACCTTGTTTTATTTAGTTTATTTTTGCGAAGTTTCCTGCGTTAAATTATTCAAGATTAAAATTATTTGTCTGTCTTAATTCTAGAACACGAATTTTGATTTATAAGTACTATCTGACTCTTTTATGATTTACAAATAAAATGCTTTGAAAAAAGTTTGATCTAGAAAAAGTCTTACGAAGAATTTATGCACGATAAGAAAGGAGACGTAAAGATACGTTTTAAAAAAGTAACAACATAATGCTGCTTATTAGTAATAAAAAGTAGTTAAATATTTGAACATCCTTCAATATTATAGAAATAGCTCTTATTATGTATATATTAGTGGTGATCACATTACTAATCTTTCAAAATTTTGCAAAAACTCTGCCATTAAATAACTCAGAAAATAACACATTAAATGTCATACTAGAAAGTTCTGTACATATATTATTAAAGTTTGGAATACGTAAACTTGAGGGCCACTTTTAATTAAGGATCAACATACGATGTCTTTGTGTAATGCAAAGTAATTATGCAGTAATTTATATCAAACTGCATACTGTATTTATATCATTAAGTTTTAATGATTATTCCGATTTTTTAAGGTCCATCTAAGACATGGGAAGTATTTTTTATTGTTCAACTAATAATGAAGTGTTATAAAATACTGTTTAATTTTAGAGCACGTCTGCACGTCTGTAGGGATAGATGATTAGATTTTTGGTTATTTTCGTTAAATTATCTACGTTTAATTTACGGTCAAAACATTACAGATGAATAAAAGATATTTTATTTCTGAGCCAACTTACATTTATTTAGTGTGGAAACTCTTACAATTCTTGCATTGCTTTACATGTTTTTGATATGTTATACTTTTTCGTATCAACTTGCATTCAATAATGTTTAAATTTAAATTTTGAGAAACAATTTAACGTAGGTGATATTCACAGAAACATTCAAATTGGAGATCTTTAAAAAATTGTAGTCACGTAATAAATTAAAACAATAACTATACGTTTTAGATTTAATTTTTTTTTTTTTGTTAAAAATTTAAAAAATACTCATAAAACGGTACCGGACAATACAGTTTCGACTAGCTAGAACTGCTAATGATGACTTAAGCAGTTTTCGCACATCGAAACTGCCCTGTCCGGTATATTTATAAGTATTTCTTAAATATTTAACAAAACAAAATTAAATCCAAAACTGAATATTTATTATTTGAAATGTGTTTTTAAAGATTGTCGATTTTAATTTAAATTTTACTATACTCAAATTTAGTACTGCATACTATAGAATAAACTTTTAGATATCACATTATTTTGTTATAGCTTATCTATGTTTTAGATCTCACTTTATAAATAAAAGGACATCAGAATTTCAGCTATTTTTTTTTTAGTTATAAACTTGAAGTTACTTTCTAATAAAAATATCAACTTTTATAAAATTTTATAATACCTAAATCAGACAAAAAATTGGTTATTAATATTTGGATTCTAAAATAGCAATTGGATATTTTAATTCCGGAATTTGAATCACATTAATCTAATTTCGTTACCTGTTTTTTTAAATCATGCATCTAAAAATGGAATAAAATAGTTACATGAACATAATTTACAATTTTACTTTTAGTAAATAATAATAAAAAAAAAATTACCAAGAAGGGATATGGAGCTGTTGTGTCCATTTCAATCGTAGGAACATCAAATATAAAAACTAGAGATGTTTGAGGACCGTAATATCTCACAGGTTCGACTGAAATTCAAATAGTTAGAAAAAGAAAAAAAAAATTAATATCATTCAACTTATATTTTTTTTTTTTGTTACAATTTGCAATGTAGAATATTTAAGATCGGGAACAAGAGACAGTAAAGGGAAGCAATGACTGTTCCTAGATAAGCATCCATACTTTTAAAAAAAAACCAGCAATTATTTATTATCATTTCGTACATACTGATACAAGGACGTGGACGTAGTAATGGTTGATGAGGTGTTGTAAGAATATAGAAATGTACAGCTTTTGTCATAAAAGTTCCAGGACTGGCAGTGTAAAATATAAAATATTCAACTTATTAACTAACGTTCTTGTTTCCTTCAAAGTAGTCCCCTCCACAATTGATACACTGCCGTTAACGTTTCTGAAGGTTTTGGAAGCAGCTTGAGAAAGCTTCTTTTGGTATGCTCTTCATCTCATCCGTCGCGGCCTTCTGGATAGCTGCAATGTCCTTTTGCCGCCTTTCTTTCAGCTTTTTCTTCAGCCGGAGAAAGAGGAAGAAATCGCACGGTTACATATCAGGAGAATATAAAGGATATGGAATAGCTGTAATTTCATGTTTAGAATGAAATTCCTGGCCCGACAGAGCAGTATGTGGTCTTGCATTGTCATGCAGCAAGAACCGTTGTCCAGATGCCCACAAGTCATGTGGGCGGCTCCTAATTGCCTCCCGCAAACGTTTTAGAGCATTAACGTAAAAGGTTTGGTTTATTGTTTGTCCCTGAGGCACATATTCATAGTGAACAATGCCTTTGGCGCCGAAGAATGCAATCAACATTGTTTTTGTTTTTGATGGTTGCCGCTTGACTTTCTTCGAAGCTGGTGAACTGGGACTTCTCCATTCGGCACTGCCGCTCCGTTTGTGGGTCGTATTCATAACACCCTGCTTCATCCTCGGCAATAATGCTCAACGCGAACGTGGGATCATTCCTGGTCCTTTCTAAGAGTTCCGAAGCAATTGGTGTTCGGTTTTCCTTCTGTTCTTGTGTGAGCGTGTCAGGAACGATTCTTGAATTCAATTTCTTTTTTCCCAAATCCTGTTGTAACCTTTGGTAGCAGATCAGTGACATGACGGTCTTCTCGTAGCCTGTTCCTGATGCTATCCACATTGTCTGCATTATGCGTTGTTGACGGCCGCCCGGACCTTGGATCATCTTCCACTGACACTCTACCGTTAACAAACCTCTTGTGCCATTCAAACACACGGCCTTTTGATAAGGCCAGGTCACCGTAGGCATTTTGGAGAAGCTTCCATGTTTCATTGACTGGCTTCCCTAATTTCATACAAAATTTAATGTTCACTCGCTGTTCAATTTCCACATCCATCCTTGCCAAGACAAATGCCGCTGCTGAGACAAGTAGCGTATTGTCATTCGCCGCCCTGCCACCTAGCGGAATACGCGGAAGCACTTTCAAGGCCACATATATGCAGAACACATAGCCTATGACTAAATCAAATCATTCGGAACAACTGTAAAATTACTGTTTCTGAAATGTAAACTCAGTCCTGGAACTTTTATGATAAAGCTTGTATAAAATGGAAAGTGTTCCTTCTGTGCAGTAGGTGCAGTATCCCAGGATTACCATGCCTATATCCACTGATGACCTGCCAGGATAATTGTACAAGTCTAATTTAAATTTAGATTTATTTGTTTTCATTTGTATGTCAGGCTAAGCAGAAAATTTTAAATCTTTAACAAGAAATAAAAAGTTTTAAATAAAATTGACCATAACCAACTTCAGATATGTTTTAAATGCTGCATGATACATTTTTCTTTTAATATAAACCACCGAGCTTTTTTTGGGAAGCACATTAAAGCATTACATCTTTTTTGTAGTGCAGAAGATAAATCTCCTGCAAACACAAGGACGAAGTTTAGCTCGGATGTCAGTAAACAGATTACTGTAGTGAATAGTGAATTATGAACATTTCACCTTGCTAAAGACTTAAAAGAATAAATTAGAAGTAGTTTTGAAAATGTATTATGGAAAGCACTCTAACGAGTACAGCTTAACATCTACATAAAATTCAATGGAGTTAAAAGATTTTAAATTTCAGGAAAATGGATAAGAAATAGAAAATCATAAATAAAATATAAAAATGTAATAATTTGTTGCTTTTTTAAAAACAAGTGAACCAACAAAGATTGACCAAATATCCGGTTATTTTATATGCAGATCAAATCTCTTGGAGATTAAAGATTGTAGGTGTAGTTTTTAAAGCATAAAGAATTTAAAGTAACGGTTAAGTTATTATTTCTGAGATTCAACGAATTCTAAAGAAAATAACTTACCAGATGTAAAGGAATGACATCCTCCTAAAATGGTATTTATAACAACCATTTTGTAAGTGTAATTGCAGGCTTTTTGTTTATAATACTTCGAACACTAGGAAGATAGAATATTGAGAGGGAGAGAAAAATAAAATACGAGTGGATTAATACAAGACTGGATCCAAGAACCTAATAAAAAAAACTCTCATTTTGAAAATAATTTTGAATTATAAAAATTAAGTAATATACTAGCCTACTAAAAACTGTCAAGCCTAAAAAGGATAAATCTTTCTTGAAAGACAACCCTGCTACATATTAGATATTGATTACTGGTATTTTTAGACATCAATAGTCTATAGAGAACGTCACAGCCTTACTTTTTCATCCAAAACTGTAGGCCTAAGGACAAGAAAATAACAACCAATACTAGCTGTCATTTGACATCGTGTTTTGTTAGTCATTTGTCAAGGAGTGATAACAACGAAAGGGAATCTTTCTGACCAATAAAAGAAATATGCAATGTTCAAGTCTGACGGTTGTAAATGGATTTAGAATGCCTGAAAGCTGCGACTACCAGATCGTTCAAAGAATGTGGTATGAAATTTTATTATTTATTATTTATTTAATCGCCCGTAACACCCAATACTGGGTATGGACGCTCTCCTACCAGAGGAGTTTAGGCTAGATACCGCAAGGGGGCGCCAACCCCAAGGGAAGAAACGGACAACACAGAAGAAAGGAAAGTGAAACACCCATGCCACTGCCGGGATTCGAACCCAGGTACTGGCGCATTGGACGCCACGGCTGGCCGCCGCCGAGACCGCACGACCACGCCAGCACGGCATGAAATTTTATACATGTGATACATAGCAGTGGACTACTACTCGTGAATTGTCCAAATACAAAGACCAAATACCGTTATATCATTATATCATATATCAAAATGCTGTTTTCTAGACAGGCAATTAGACCATTCTGCAAGTGCTTTTTTTACAAGAAATTCTATTTCTAACCAACAACAAAACTTTCAGAGCAAGTTGCATTCTCCAGTTTACAAGATGTTCTACCTATGATTTCCTAGTTTGAGGAAAACACTTTCAAATGGTTGTCCTACATGTTCGCAGTTCTGGCCCGACATAAACTCTCCCTCATCTTTGGCCCCGAGCTAAACAACAGATCAGGTTGTTAACTTCAGCCTTAACTTAAGGAATTTTTGACCGATTCCTAAATTTTATAGAACATTTACCTATGCTATTAACTTTAATCGAAAATATCTATTTGAAGCGCTTTTATTGGCTTTCGAATCATATGTGAGAGAAGAGTATATTATCGTCCGCAAAATATGTCTTAATACAAAAATATTGTGTATTATTCAAACATTTTAAAAACTATTTTATACACCAATTTTTAAACAAGTCGCAATAAACATGCATAATTCTTTATAAATTATAATTACTGTCAGAATGAATCGACAAGTTTAATATACACTGTGCATCTAAATTTCCAAAGTTATCTCGTAATAATGCAATTTAAAAAATTTTTCAGAAAATATGTTTGCTATTAATAGTGTAATTATAGCGCCTGTAAACTGCAATTCTTATATAAAATTGTAATTATTAAATGTTTACATTGAGGAAGTTTAACGTAAGTCTTGTAATCAAATAGTTGAAATATATTAAGCCACCCCATATAATTAATTATGAAAAAATTTTGCTTATATAAAAAGGAATCAAATTTATTTTATGTAAACTCGTAATATTTATAAATATCTTTTTTTGATATATGATAAGTAATACATAAATATAAGTAAAATAAACAGATATGACTCAACAAAAGAAAACGAGCACGGACAGATCAGATAAAACTTAATGTAAGGAAATTCAGGTTAACCGGATCAGAAGTTATTAAAGAAGATGTAATAATCGAAAGACAATATATAGTATTTGTTTCCATAAGTTTCCGTAACAAAAAGATGGTTTTTTTTTAATGTATTTTAACAATATCGTTAATTTTATTAACTTTTTTATCAGTAAAAAAAAAAGAAAAGAAAAGGAAAAAATATGATGACTACTACTATGTAAATCTTCACTTCATTAATTTTTTACAGCTAATTAAATTAACAGAAATAAAAATGTCGTAAAATGAAATGATAAAGAATCCCATAGTTCTTACAGCATGGTATATTTTATTATGCCAGGTCTGTCCAATTGCAATCCTTTCCCAGAGGGTAGTAATATTTTCATCTGGAAGTCTCACCAAATCACTGAATGACACTGGTCTGTTTCTATCCATGCTATTGTTGTAAAGATCCACGTAGTCTTCCTTTAAGTAACCAATAGTTTTAAAAGTATCCATCGCTCGGTATGGGCAAAACGTTAGAACAGGAAAATTCAGCATCTCATCCTCTTCAATTAGTAGTTTTACTGCAGGGTCACCGTACCTGTAGGCCATAACTGTATTCCATGTCTGTAATAGAAAAAGACTAGTGCTGATAACGACAACTATTATCCATACACCTTTCCAAAAGTAATTCTTGGAAGGATCTAAAATTTTGTCCAGTGCAAATATTGTAGAAGTGTAATTTTTCTTCTTCTGTGGTATAGCTTGCGTTTGTCTATGTAGCTGCATGCTACGTCTACTTCTATTTCTTCGCGTAACGTCTGAAATAACATTTAAGTGACATTGTCGGTTATAGGGTCTCAGAGAAATGCGCTTCCTCCTATAGAGTCTGTTATGGAATAGAGATTTTCGCCTGTAATTATAGTGAGAGTAGGGTAAGATCATCTTTTTATTGTCAACAACAATTTCGTTACCAGTTCATTCTGTTTCCAGTGTAATACCAAAAACCGAATCCAACCTTATGCATTTAATCCATTCTCTGAGTTGGAATTCATTGATAACCTGTTTCTTTTGTTAACAAGCAACAATCAATGAAAGATAGATCAATTATCGGAATGACGGAATTTCTGAAAATAAAGACTCGAGTAATATGAAATCATCCACTTATTCAACTCTGAATTTGATCGTAAACTGCACGAAAATCGTGTAAGTACAATTTTCCTTCTAGTTAGTTGCATATCATTAATACAATAATTCCGTTTCACATAAAACATCCCATTTAGAAAACAAAAAATTAAAAAAAATAGAATTATACTGTGCCGGACATCCGAAGCATTAGGCTTCATCATAATTTTAATTTATGCGTTTGTGATATTTTTATAGAAATATGTTTTTTTCTTATTGATTTTTTTTCCCAAGAAGTTAATGGATTATGGAATAGTAGACAGCCAAACTCATTAAATAGTGAAACAAACTAATAAAAAGGTATTCAGGGAATCATTGATATTTCCCTTTATGCTCCAAATGAATCATATTTCAATGGACACATCTACAATAAAAAAAATTATAAATTTTATTATACAGTGCAACTTGGATAATTCGAACGTCTTTAATTCGAAATCGTGGTTAATTCGAAGATTTCTCTTGGTTCCTTGAATTTCTTATTAAATCAATGTTAAAAAATCGTGGATAAATGGAAGTTCAACTTCCTTAATTCGAAGTTTTTTATAAAAAATTTCGAATCATAACGACTTTTCGGCGTTTCATCGTTAAGAAATTCGACACGAGACAACTGGAATTCCCTTCCCGCCACCGTTCGACAAGTGACGCTTCAGACGCCATTCGAGCTTCCTGCTGTCAATGTCACCATGTCTTTCAATAAACCACGCATGTACAATAATTTAACGTTCGCTGAAAAGGTCGCCGTCATTCGGGAGGTGGAAAAGGGTGTGAAGAAGAAATGCCAAATCGCCAACGAGTACGGGATAGCGCCGAATTTTGTCGATAAAGGACAAACCAACGTAAGTGAAGCTGTTTTCCGTTCACTAAACGTGCTTGATGATTTTGCTAACCTTAAGCGACTGAATTCTACAAAACAATCAGATATTGCACAATTTTTTGAAAAACTATAATTTTCTGTATTGAATGTAATATGTACTGTAGCTTACGTAATGTAAATCATATTTTGTTTACGTACATATAGTGTTTAAGTCTTTCATACCATGATCTTTCTGAATAAATATTTACTTATTGACAGAATAATCTTTTCAAGCATTCAGTGGACCTGAAATTAAAGTGAAAAGATGTAACTTGTTTAATTCGAAATCTTGGATAATTCGAAGTTTTATAGTGGTCCCTTCAGCTTCGAATTATCCAAGTTGCACTGTATTATAAAAACAGAAATATGTTCTATATTCTGTAATTAAATAGTTCTCGTAAATAATGAAAAGAAGTTTAACGATAAAATAAAATGGCAAAAAAAATATAAGATAATTCAAAATATACTGTAAATTATTTTTTATACTAATTAAGCATCAGAAATAAAAATGACATATGAAACAAAGAAAAGGAAACAGAAAACCATGAAAGAACTTAAATACAAGTTTAACGTGCTGAACTTAGGTTTATATCACAATAAAGAACATAAATGCACAAGAAAAAATTCTGTCCTTTTTTATTCTTATTTTATATATTATTGTTTATTTTTATTATGAAAGGCCATTTTCTTGTTGATTTTTGTATCTTGGGATCACTGACTGTAAGATACTGGGCGAATCCAGCTGATGAAGGCTAGGAAGCCTGAAACAGCTGTTCTGGATTCCCGGTATCGAAATTTCAAAAAGCAGATCAGTGATTTCTTTTTTCTTGTGCGAATATGTTCCTTATTGTGATGTAAATGAAAGAACTTACTTTCCTCTTTTATTTTTTCACTTAATGATATTAAATAATCCGTTAGTAAATCTGGTAATTTTAATTAAAGACTAAAGATTAAAGATTAAAGATTAATAGGTCGATTAATATTATTTAAGATATCCTTAAAAATCCGTTGTTTAGGTTCTAATGCTATTCATAATCTTCTCGTGTTAATTTATCGAAAAGAGATTTTAAATAGAAAAGTTAGATCGTCTTTATTGCTTAAAAATGGATACCAAGTTTTAAGAAGATCCATCGAGAGGTAAAAAAGTTGACATAGGGGAAGATAGAAACACAAATATATACTCACACATTGACTGAATTGATAAGCTTCACTTTTCTGGAAAAGTAACCTAAAAATATAATCCTAAAATTAAAAATATTCCGTAATTTATTTTTGGTGCTTCATTATATGTCAAAGAAAAATGTGTTATATATAACAAAAAAAAATTTCACATGTATTTTCTAATACAGTTCATACATTATACCACAATTTTGGAAGCATATTTTTTTATTTAGTTTTGTAAGGTTTATTTTTATGTTCTATTTGTTTCTGGTAGCACAATAAAATTCTATAGAATTCTTTGTATATTTTTAGACTTTCTTAGATTTCTGAGATTTCTTCCTTGACGTATTCTCGAACAACTATTTGCGCAGCTGATGACGCATTCTGAAACGACTTTAAAAACAGAACAAGAAAATAAAAAAAATATCAATGCATTCCAAAGATGTATTGTTATCTGTTATGAGACAAAGAGTGTAAATTTAGAAAAAAAAGATTCAGTGAATTTAATTTTTGAAATATGATTAAGATACATATGAAGATAGACAGTTCATTTGAATTGCTCAGGATTAATGATCGAAGGATAACCATATATTAAACTGAAGAACACTGTCCGATTTTTTTTATTACTAAAGAAAGCTACAAAACTCCTTGGAATTGACATGGAGAATCATTTAAGCCAAGCCTCAATACTTTTGATGCATACCATACTCCCCTTCGCGTTAGTCATATGTTATGTGTTGTATAATCTATTATGAATAAGACGGAGTTATCTTTATGTAAAATTGAAGTATAAACATTAGGAAAACGAATCCACTTGGAAAGGTTGCATTTTTGATTTTTCCGAATGTAGCATAAGCTAATCAATAATTCAAAATCATTACTCAATGAAAAGACTGAAGGAGAGAGTATCTTGAATAAAAACCTCTCACCAGAAAAAGGTTGACATCTGAATTCGATCTAAAGACTACTACAGTCTGTACTCACTTCAGCAGCTATTTGTAAAGAAATATTTCTGTAAATTTGTAAGTTCCACGAGAAACACCTGACAGGTAATAAATGCCTTGGGTAGCCAGCTGGTACGAGGCATGAATCTATCTTTATGATCACAACTACACTTGGGAGCAGAAAAATCGCACAGTTGCATTTTTGTACGTTTTTTTCTATTTTCCTCTTGATTCGCAATTTGTTTTTTAATCAAACTAATGTGAATTTAAAGATCGTTTCATCACCTATCCAATCACAATTGCCACTCAAGTGGGTATTATCCCTTCAAAGCCAAGACAATAACAACAAGAGAACACAACAACCTGAAAACACCCTTTCCAGGTAGCGCTTCTGCAAGACTTGCTGCAGGAATAAAGGATTAATTGTAGGTAATACCGCAACATGCGCATATCAACGCTGAGCCTGACAGGAATTCTCGTTAAAACGCCCGCATTCATCACAAGAAAATGGATACCTCACCTGAAGAAGCTGCTCAAATTGTTGCTCTACTTGAAGCAGGGCAAAATCAAAGTCAAGTGGCCCGTCAATTGCACGTGAGCCGGTACGCCATACGACGTATGAGATATCAGACGATATCAGGAGACTGGTGGATACGTACGGCGACAAGATGTGGCCGTCATCCTGCTACTTCTCAGCGGGATGATCGCTTTCTTGTCACGAGGTAATTGCGAAATCGGCACTTAACTGCAGTTGAACTGGGAAAGCAACTTCAAGAAGCTGGCAATGTCACTATTAGTCGGTAGACAAGAAGAAGAAGGCTCTCCGAAGGAGGTCTGACTGCACACAGACCAGCAATCTGGCCGAAATTGACCACAGCCCACCGACAAGCCCGTCTCCAGTCTGCTCGAGAGCATGTAAACTGGACATTAAACAAATGGAGGGTTGTCCTGTTCTCGGATGAATGCAGGATGTTCCTACATGGCAACGATGGACGTGGAAGGGAAGGTCTTTTAAACATGTCACACAACTGTTATTATTTTTATAGTAAATTAATTTAACACCAACATCTACTTTTTTCCAGGTCTACCCAAAATTTTCGAAAAAAATTACTCTATGCAAACATTGCAATGCAGAATATCTTTATGCAAACGGTTCAAACAGAAAACTAGTTTATATAAAAAGTATACTTTGTTACATTATGAAGAAAGTCTGGAAGTGATTGTCTACATCAAACATCTTTTTTGTTTTTTGGTTAAGACCTCAGACCGGGTCCCTTTGACGACAGGGCCCCGGTGCCGAGGGACCAACTGACCCTCCCTTTTTGGGGCCCTAATGACATCGTGAAACATTAACTTCCAGTTGTCCTGTGGCAGTGAATCTATTTCTACGAAAGAAGCAATATTTTCCATTAATTCACCAGCATGAATGGAAGTAAATCATAGCTGTATAAATTTCTAAAGTTTCAAATGGTGAATTTATTTTTTCTGTAAAAGGATAACAATTCCAACTCTAAAATAAAAAAATGACCAGATTAGGCTTAAATCATCGATAGGTATTAGAAGAAAAGATTAGACATTTATTTTGAAATCTCCACTGTCTGTCTGTCTGTCAGGATCATTTCAATGTAAGAATAATGTATAACTTGAATGATTATGATTTTTTATTATTTTTGGAATTATTATGTTTAATTATTAGTTCACGCAAAGAAATGTACATTCGACAAAATGGCTACTCTTCTACACAACTGGATTATGCAGAAAAACATCAAGGAGCTATCAACTGTGCTTTAAATATGAGATTAAATATCAGATATATCAAATTAAATATCATATGAAATAAATATCATAAATTAGTCAGCTATATTTAATGATTAAATATATTTAGCTATATTTAAAGATTTATTATTAAACAAATACTAGACTACTGTATTTCGCTTTAATTTCAAGGATTTATTATTAAAGCTTCAGGCCGAATATTTTTTTTATTTCGAAGCTATTTGTTATGATGACTTTAAAGTTGTGAAGCTTAATATTTTTGGAATTGTGCTTAATAGCTTATACATAATGAATTCTAATTTCAGAAATTAATTTAGATTAGTTAAGAAACCCCACATGACTTCATCATCTTACATCGTGAATCATATAGCTAGTTGCTGTTTCCATTCATTCAATGTAAATAGGTTGCTACTGAAATTAATAACTATAACTATCGTTATTAATGGTGAAAAATACGTAGATAACTGTTTATGATATAACTGTTCACCTTAATTACTTTTAAATAAATACTTTTATTTTGAATTAATGCTCAGAATTAAATAGATTTTACATTACTAATACAGTATATAAATTATAGAATTAAAAATCTTATAAGTTGAAAAAAAAATGAATTTTAAATATATTTGTTGTTATTATTTTATTTTTAAAACTGTTAACGGAAAAATAAATTGCAACAGAAAAGAAGAAAAATTAATTTTATTTTGTTTTTTCCTTTCAAGTTTTACATTTTTGAAAGTTAAAAGACACATAAAAAAACTTTACGTTTTGAAAGTTAAATAATAACAGATAAATTTTATTTAAATTTTACTTAATTGCATATAGCGTAAGTTGTCGTCACACTTACCTCAGCCAATAGCAAAATTTTTTTACCCCTTTCCCACGGATTTTAGCGAAAGACTCTTGTTTTCATTGAAATAGTTAAAATAAAATTAAAATAATTGACTGAGTGCTTAAAGATAACATATATTAATCCTTAAATTGAAATATTCGGACCTAGGAATTATCTCTATTCTAAAAGTAGAAAAAAATCAGATTTCTATATCGTTTATTTGTGATTTCTGTGATATTTGTGCCAAATTACTTAATCCGTCGGCTTACATATATTTGATTTACTGAAATCTGCCATTTTCGCAATCCGAGTTAAGAATTCTGGTCGCCATTTTCTGGATCAATTGAAACTTCGGTATTCCGAGCAAGATGCTTTACGTATATTGAACAATATTGGAACTACAAGGATCTACTATCATAAGTCGTTCAGTTTTCGCTGAAGCCATCCTCTCATTGTTAATTCCGTGTAGAGCTTAAAAAATTTAACTTTAATTTTCGTTTTCTGTTTGAGAGTCATCGATTTCATGCAAATATTCTAATATTTATCTGAAAAAAAATTAATTAACTTACGTTGAATTATTTAAATTATTTCCCCTGTAGAAAAAAAGTAACCAGATGATCTTGTCATTTGCGCATCGATTCTCTAATGTAAACATTAAGCATGATATTAAATAAAATTAATGGTTATAACTTATTCATTGTAGGAAACTACAATGTGTTTATTTTCAGTTCGACATTACGTAATCAACGTATACTAAAAACTCGTTTATCGGAATTTGATGGGACCGCACCTGTTTCAGATAACGAAATTTCGGATAATGCGGAATATATTCTATTAATATGTGCAGTACATATTACTAAAATTAATTACCATCAATTACTGTACATTAATGCTATTAATAGAGTTACAGTTACATAATCTCTTATGTACATTATTAAATATTGATTATAACGATGGAAAAATGTTTTTGTATATTTTCAAAAAAAAATCTAAATATCGTTTCGAATAACCCAGATTTTCGGATAAATGAGTTTTTAGTTTACTAAATTCCAAGCCATGTTATTCATTTCAGCATGATGGACTTAAACGGACAATGACCCAAAAACCCATAAACGGACAATAAGACTTAAAATAATAGATAAACAAAGAGAGAACTGCTCCGTGGAATTGTAAAACTTTGTTATTCCAAAATCAAACATTCGTAATAATAAACAAAAAGATAAGAAAATTTTATTTAAGGCAAATTTCATTATTATTAAGAATGAACTTGTTGTAAATATCTAAGACAATTAATTTTTAACCAGAAATAAATTTAACGTGCAGCAGAAATTATTAAGAATTGAACCAAAGACTGCAATATAACTAAAAAAAGGCGTGATTTGGAGTTTATCAACAGAGGGAATCGAGAACGACCGTTTCCTTCTCCTTAGGGACTCATCAGCCAGATCCATACCCCCCCCCCCTTGATGACAAACCAAGAAAGGCGGGAAAAATAAACAGAAGCCATCTTTGCTCCCAAAAGTGACTACCGAACAAAATAAACAACAATTAAACAAAAGGTGTTAAAGTGCATGTGAAAAACCCTTGACTTAACAATGTTAGGTTCTAAATTATAAGAAAATCCAAATCAAAAAAGACTGCAACATAAATAAACAAAGTGTAAATAAATCTCTGTTGACAAATGCAAAGGCGTGATTTATACGATCGCTATTTATGTGATCTTTATTCAATCTCTGTTAGGACTTTCAAGTGATTTAAATCATTAAATGTCAGATATATTTTGACAACCAGATTAAATCAGGACATTATAGAAAACTTTTTCCTCAGATCAGAGGACTCTTTGACCACTGAAGTGAAATGCTGTAGTCGACTGTTACTCATGGGGGTTACTGTTACTGTTACTGTTACATGGGGGTGGATATTTATCACTTTCAGTTAAATAAATGTCTCTTCATAAAATCTCACACAAGTAATTTGTACATTTTATACATCTAAACACCAAACTTCTTATACTATTGTTTATAACATATTTTTAACATACAATACTTCGACTGTAAAATTCTCCAGGCTTCTTCAGGTAAACCTTTGTTCCTTGTCCGTCACTGAAAAGACCAGTAAACAGCATAACAAAGCAAAGAACATAGCAATTAAGAGTTAAATTCAAATAAACAAACGATATAATCTGAACATTAGTGATTAAAGAAACTTTCCGGATGTTGTACCTACAAATGTCAAACTATGTGTCCGGACAAGAACATTTTTAGAATGAGGTGTCTGAAACCTAAAGCCCAAATCACACAGAAGAAGTTTGTATGAGTTTTGATGAGATACACTATTAACAGTGAAATGTTACCGTAAGATTTGCTTCTCTCGTGTGTTTTCAGTGGCAGAACTGGAAAAGACCAAATCTCACGGAGATGTTTCTCGGTTAGTTTTGATCAGACTCACTAATACTGGATATATGTTACCGTGTGATTTGCTTCTCTCTTTGTTTTCAGTGGCAGAACTGGAAATAGGGAGAATCCTATTTTCTGTCTCTTCTCATTAACATCAACCAATCACGCGCTTCCGGAGTGATGACGTCACACCACAACACAAATACAACGAAGTACTCGCCATTTTTAAAATGTTGTGGAGTAGAAAAGCTATTGAAACTTTAATGATTGTTTAATTACATCAATTAATTTAATTAAGCTTAATATGTAATTTGAGTTTATTAATTTTCCTTACAAAATTTTCAAAAGGACCTGTAAATTTTAGACATAGATACCGCCAAAACTTTGGATCTCGTCGTGATTGGTTCTTTTTGTGTAAAAAGCAGCACCAATCACCCGCAATATTCCTTCCCGTTTCACTTCTCGTCTGAACGGAACTCAATTTATTTCAGTGAAAGAAACGCAAGGAATAAACCAAAGACAGAAAAGTAACACAAAAACTTCTTCCGTTTGATTTATCCTTAATAAAATTAGATCACTATACGCCAACGATCCAGTGTAGATAGAAATGGCGTCAAGACATTGGATCTCGTCGTTGATTGGTTCTTTGGATAACGAAAGAGCACCAATCACATACTACAGTTTTCCTTCTCTTTTCTCTTATCGTCTGAAGGCTACTTTAATTTATGCAGAAGCACAAGTATGAAACAAAGGCAGAATATTCATACAGAAACTTCTTCGATGTGATAAAACTTCGTAAAGCTGCATCAGCTCATCAAAGAAAGATGCAGAAGTTCATAGCAGTAAAAGCTATCAAGTAAATGAAATACTTAGACCGAACGCACAAATATTTTAAAAAAGTTTTTTAAAAATACAAAAGATAAAAGAAACACAACGTTTCGACTTGCCTACAAGTCATCGACCAAGTCTCAGAAATCTATTCAATTTTTCTTTTCAGCTGTTCGCCAATACTCAAATGAATTAGGTACTCAATTTATGAAAGACCTATTGATATGTTTTCTATATTATTTTATTTAAGTATTTATTGATTTAATTCACTTATAAATATATGAAGAAAGTATTTACAAAGATGTTCTTTAAGGGAAGTAAGTTTGTATTACAATTAGAGAAATAATAATTTAAAATTCTATTATTTCTTTCGATTTTTTTTTAAATAATCGTAAGTAAGTGACGAAAAATAATATTCGAATCGAGAATCGTGTTTTGAATCGAGAAACAGAAAGACTAACAAGAGATGAAATGCTTTGGTGAAATAGTATGCAAAACTGTATTACAATCCAAATTCGAATATTCACAATAATAAATAAAAAGAAAATTTCATTTAAGGCAAATTTCTTAGTATTTAGTTCATTTACAGAATTTTGTAAATATATACGACAATTTTTGTTTCCCATTATTCATTGTTGAGCGTATTGGCTCAACAGCTGAAAAGAAAAATTGAATGGATTTTTGAGAGATGAATCTTTGAATAAGTGTCACGGCCAAATTTTTTGAGTCTTAACAGATTTTTATAAATTTTTAATGTGTAATTTCTTTGTCCTGGATAAGATCCTTTATTAAGTTCAGCACAATGCTGTGCTTTTATTAAAATTTTACATTCTTAGAAAATTGAATAGATTTTAACTCAATATTTTTCAAAAATATTTAAATGATTGTCATTTTTCTTTTGTGAACCATGAATATTTTGTGCTGATAAAAATTTAATGTCGCAGTGAGTATTATGTAACTGATGTAAACATCTTTTTCAAAACGATACTGTATTATGCTATTCAGTTGGGAAAAAAAATCTATTATGTTCTGACAATTGTAAACATCAACGAATATATTTTATTAAAAGAAAGGTATTGATTGTCTACTTCAGTTTTAATCCTGGCAATTGGATTTCCACAAGACATAGAGTAGATTCTGAATAACTTGTAAGTTGGTGGAAACAATGCTTCATCATTCAAATCGAGCTGGACACAGGTTTCGCAGAAGAAGCTTCAGAAATGCAATACGGGATATACGACAATCGAGTTTCAAATCTAAGGACGTTCGAGACCAGAAAAATATAAAGTCTGAAGAATATGATTGGAGCAAATGTACAGTCAACATTCCAGGAGTCGACAAAATCAGCGATGCTAAAGCTAGTGTATGGAATCGTATGTTCTGGATTTTGGCAATTATTGGCTTATCTGGTGGCGCTGTTTATCAAGTAGCATTCTTCTTGTTAGAATTCTTCGTTGGCGATCCTGCAGTATCCATTGAATTTCCATTTCGAGATACTTTGAAATTCCCGTCAATCACCTACTGTCCTGCTAATGCCTTTGAAAACTCTATGATAACTCTCAAACTCAAAGAGAAATATGCTGAGCTCAACAATAAATCAACACATGAAATTACTTTCTCGCATCTAGTGGAACTTCCAGGATATGATATCCATAAGCTATGGGATTTATACGAATTTAACTTTGAGAGATTCAATATCACATTGAAGGTAAATAAACTACTCTTTATTTCTATTATTTGACTTTTAGCTCTTAGTGCAGGGAAATTAGACAAAAAAGTGGCCGAACCCGGACATTTGAAATATCAAGCTGAAAATTGATAGAAATGTTGAGAATAGTGTTCTGATTGATATCCCAAAATTCCCAAAAAATCCATCTTGGGGAAAATCCGCCATTTTGAAAAAACCGCCCCCATCGTGGATTAGTCGAGTTTTAAGCATAGCGACTGAACCGAGTGTCTGATTTTATTCGTTTTTGCACCAAATTACTTAATTCAGGCTGCGCTCTCATCCAAAACACTAAAACTAATAATTATAGACCAATTTTGGTGCTTGAGAAAAAATAATATTTACTTAAATGCGACAAACGAAAATTGGTCTAAATTTATAATAAATATTATCGTAACATACAAAAAATGAATCAAAGAAGACTTCATAAAACAAGGCGTGAAGTACAGGCAAAAGCAGCAATACAAATACATTATGAAGGGTAAAAGTTAGGTAGCTTATTTCCTGTTGTCACTGGAGCTCGACTGACTGTTCACTCACTGGCGAAAATCTTTCATTCACTGGTAATGCATGATCTGAAAAATTGTAACCTAAATTAGCGTCGATTTAATAACAGTAAAAAGTAGTCTTTAAATTTTGCAGTTATTTATCATTACTATGACAACACGTCGGCCAAAGGTTCAACGTCATCATCGCTATCCGAGTCATCGTAGTCCATACGATGTGTGCAGCCATGTCCTGTGCAGTAGCCGCTCATGCTTGTGCAAAGAAAACCGTGTCTTCTTCACCCACGTCTCTTCTCGCAACCACAGTTACATTTGCAGGATGTGATGTTCGGTATCCGCTCCTGTGCTGGTTCTTCTTTACTTGGAATGGGTGTCAGCTGACTTGCATGATTCATCCATCCCCACTCTGATTCCGGCAGGCGATTCCCCATCCAAACCTAGAATTATTAGTTGACGACCGACACTGTCTCCCTTAAACAAGCTTGAACTTCTTGAAAGATCCCTTTGTGCCTTTTCAGAACGGAGCAGAAGTGGTATTACATCCACTGATTTTCCACGTACTTCACATACTGGAGACTGATGTGGCTGAAATTCCCTGGACGCGCCCACACAACCCGGTGCAGGAGGAACTGTAAACTCTTCGTTCACTGGAAAGTTTGTCTTGGACGGCGCTATCTCTTCTAAAACGTTGATCAATCCAGACATAGTGCCTTTCCGCATCATCCCGTCAAACACCGCTGGAGGCCTTGCTGCAAGTTTATATGTCAGGTGCTTCTCGAGGTCAACATCGTCACGCACAACACAGCAATCGGTGAAAAAGTTGGTTAGGGTTGATTTTGACGACAGTGTCTTTGATCTTGGCCGTTTTAGATGCAATGGCAAAAGTCGTGACTTTGTTGTTTCGTTTTAAGTGGACTTTACTGAATCGTTGATCTGTGATTGATTTCCTTGCTTGCAAACCACGGGAGAGAGCCTCATCACAGTTAACTGTATCGTCGGCTACTATACCGGTAGACAAGAACATTAGAAGGTTCGTTGAGTCGTTAAAAGGATGGTGGGACTGGAGCCAGTCTACCATCTTGCGAACGTCTGCCTTATCTCTCACTTGCGAAGACTCTCTTAGCTCCACATGTTGGTCGGAGGTTTCGGCGAAGACTCCACAAAATCTTTCAGTGGCGTCGATTACATGTGCAGATGAAGGCATTGCACAAACCCATCGAGCAATGACGTTATCCGTCAATCCACGTCCATGTGTGAGCCCACCCGCCGTCTTCATGTTTCTCATCAACACTTGCTCTATAGTTATATCGGTCCATATGCCTGACCAGAACTTTGCAGATCTCCTGACAGTGAAGCAGCCTTCCTTAACAAATTGCCGGAACTCCAAGGGAGTCATAACATCCTCGAGCTGAGATGTCCCGCAGAGTGGAAATACGGAATCATTCTTTGGACACACAGCAAGTGAAGAACCCAAACTCCAGAACGTTCAGCTCTGACAAACAGACGCATGATGCCAACCATCTTAAAAGAATCGCACCCACAGCTTTGCAGTGAGCCGTCCAGATGAAAAGAGGGCTTTCAGCTTTGCTTCGAACAACTCTGCTGGCTGGACGATGTACTGTGACGTCAAAACGTCATCCACCGAAGTCGTTCCAGAGTGTGGTCTGAGTGTGTTCGTTTCAAGCGATCGCTGAGAAGAGAGTCTGCGTCTTGTATATCCTGAATATCGCCAACGACAGCTGCATCAGAAGATGTCCGCGGACAGGTAGAGCGTAGGCATGGCCGTTTCCCTTCTCGGTCACTGTGTTCTTTGCGTACACCGTCTCCCACAATTCTTCCAAGCAGGAGAACTACGTGATAGCCAAATACTGCATGCGCAAATTCGGCTAATTTAAAACTTGCTCACTGGCGCATCTTTTTATTTTTTTTGTTTTAAAACTGCAGTTAGGAGGGTTTTTATCAACAACGACAGTTTTTTAAACAGGCTGTTCAATGTTTAATTTGTTTCATTCTAGGTTCCAGTTTGGATGGGGAAATCGCCTACCGGAAGCAGAGTGGGGATGGATGGCTCATGCAGTTCAGCTGACACACATTCCAACTAAAGAAGAACCAGTACCGGAGCGGGTACTGAATATCATATTCGGCAACTGTAACTGTAGTTGCGAGAAGAGATGCAGGTGCAGAAGAAACGGTTTTCCTTGCGCATGTATGTGCGGCTACTGCCCAGGACATGGCTGCACAAAACATATGGACTGCTCTAACTCGGATAGCGATGACGACGTTGAACCTTTGGCAGACATGTTGTCGTAGAAATGTTAAATACCTACAAAATTTAAAGAACACTGTTTTACTTGTCTTAAATTGACGCTAATATAGGTTACATTTCTTCAGATCATGCATTACCGTCAAAGATTTTGGACAGGCAGATTAGTGAACTGGCAGTCGAGCTCCAGTGATAACACGAAACAAGCTACCTAACTTTTACCCTTAATAATGTATTTCTATTGCTGCTTATGCCTATATTTCACGCCTTGTGTTATGAAGTCTTCTTTGATTATTTTTTTATGTTATAATAACATTTATTATAATTTTAGATCAATTTTCGTTTGTCACATTTTCATAATTATTATTATTTCTCAAGAACCACAATTGGTCTATAATTATTAAATTTTAGTGTTTCGGAAGGTAATGCAGCCTGAATTACGTAATTTGACGCAAAAACGAATACATTCAGACGCTCGGTTCAGTAGCTATGCTTAAAACTCGAAATATCCACGATGGGGGCGGTTTTTTTTAAAATGGCGGATTTTCCCCAAGATGGAATTTTTGGGAATTTTGGGATATCAATCAGAACACTATTCTCAACATTTCTACCAATTTTCAGCTTGATATTTCAAATGTCCGGGTCAATGTCTAATTTCCCTGGACTATCTCTTTATATATTATATGATTGATACAGTATATTCTATACATGTTACACAGTTGTGAATGGTTAACTATGTAATAAGAAAATATCTATGACTTTCTATTGTTCCCTATTCTTGTTCGTTGCTTAGATTAGTAATTAAAGAAAATGCTATTTATCAGTCAGAGTTTAGTAAAAATGTAACCTCTAACACTTACCTCTAACCTCTAACACTTTTAGTCCCAAACAAATTGACAGACCCTTTGAGATTTTTATACAAACATCCTTGGTTAAGAATCCTTTATTACAGTTGATTAGGCTAAATTTATTTAAACATTTAGAAACTTTTGAAATTATTTGCCACATTTGTACTCTTGCCGAAATACTGTATACTGTATATACTGTATTTTAAGAACTAAATATATCGGATAGAGTACATCAAATAAGTGGTACCGAATGGTAATTTTTTATTGATTTTGGTAGAAAGAGGGCCCGTATCTTAATTGCCAAAAATACTACGAATACCAGGGTCTTTTTACTACCTTGGTATCAAGACGATTACACTTATTATACAGTACAGCTCTTATTATACTTGCAAAAATCTTTCTGTTAAGTATACATTATCCGTTTCCTTTTAATCATGTTTGATTCTACCCATACTGGCATTAATAATTGATACGGTAACTATATCTTATTTTTTTTGCTGTTTCAGTGTTCCAGCAGAAATAAGACCTATATGGGCTGCGTGGAAAAGATTGAAATGATTCAAACAAAAACAATTGTTGGCACTTGTATGACTATGAAGATTGGTAAGTTAAGTTTAATCTTTTTGTTTTTGTCGATCTACAGAACTGCTGGAACTAAGGCAATTTATCTGTGAATTAGATAATTGATATCTAAACAATAAATGTAAAAAAAAAATGTATTTCAAACAAAAGAGAACTTTCTCATTATTGCTGTCTTTAATTAAAGATAAATTATTAAAAAAATATTTTGATGCAAATATTCTTATTTATTGTACTTATTTATTGTATTTATTTATTGTATTTATTGCATTTATGTCTGTAATAGAAAAAGACTAGTGCTGATAACGACAACTATTATCCATACACCTTTCCAAAAGTAATTCTTGGAAGGATCTAAAATTTTGTCCAGTGCAAATATCGTAGAAGTGTAATTTTTCTTCTTCTGTGGTATAGCTTGCGTTTGTCTACGTAGCTGCATGCTACGTCTACTTCTATTTCTTCGCGTAACGTCTGAAATAACATTTAAGTGACTTTGTCGGTTATAGGGTCTCAGAGAAATGCGCTTCCTCCTATAGAGTCTGTTATCGAATAGAGATTTTCGCCTGTATTTATAGTGAGAGTAGGGTAAGATCATCTTTTTATTGTCAACAACAATTTCGTTACCAGTTCATTCTGTTTCCAGTGTGATACCAAAAACCAAATCCAACCTTATACATTTAATCCATTCTCTGAGTTGGAATTCATTGATAACCTGTTTCTTGTGTTAACAAGAAACAATCAATGAAAGAGACATCAATTATCAGAATGACGGAATTTCTGAAAATAAAGACTTGAGAAATATGAAATCATCCACTTATTCAACTCTGAATTTGATCGTAAACTGCACAAAAATCGTTGAGATACAATTTTCCTTCCAGTTACTTGCATATCATTAATACAATAATTCCGTTTCACATAAAACATCCCTTTTAGGAAACAAAAAAAAGAGAAAAGATAGAAGTATACTGTGCCGGACATCCGAAGCATTAGGTTTCATAATAATTTTAATTTATGAGCTTGTAATATTTTTGTAGAAATATATTTGTTGTTTTTTTATTGATTTTTTCCAAGAAGTTAATGGATTTGGAATAGTAGACAGCCAAGCTCATTAAATAATTAGTGAAACAAAATTATAAAAAGGTATTCAGGATAATCATTGATTTCCTTTTATGCTCCAAATGAATCAAATTTCGATGGAAACGTCTACAGTAAAAAAAAATCTTAAATTTTATTGTATTATAAAAACAGAAATATGTTCGATATTCTCTAATTAAATAGTTCTCGGTAAATAATGAAAAGGAGATTAACGATAAAATAAAATGGTAAAAAATTGTAAGATAATTCAAAATATGCCGTAAATTATTTTTGATACTAATGACGCATCATAAATAAAAATGACATATGAAAGAAACAAAAAGAAACAGGAAACCATGAAAGAACTTGAATAAAGTTTAACGTGTGGAACTTAGGTGTCCATCTCAATAAGGAACATAAATGCACAAAAAAAACGGAATCACTGATCTGTTTTTTGAAATTTCGATACCGGGAATCCAGAACATCTGTTTCAGGCTTCCTAGCCTTCATCAGCTGGATTCGCCCAGTGTCTTACAGTCAGTGATCCCAAGATACAAAAATCAACAAAAAAATGGCCCTCTGTAATAAAAAAAAAA